>CP068008.1:1800000-2350078 GCA_015708445.2 Clitopilus hobsonii
TGAAACGCGACGAAGGGCGGAATTCGGCGGAACATGCATCAGAGGTGAACGCTATATGCTGCCATATGACGCTCAGGACACCCTCGGATGAAGCATGGACCTAATTCATCAATAATTCATCAGATATATGTTTTTTTATGCGAAGCGAGGGTGTGAGGTGCTTCAATCCCACCTAGATGACGTGTATGGGGTTGATTCCAATCTTTGACGTTGTAATCTAATCCAACCGTTCATTACGAAGCGATCTTGGTTGCGTCTTGTGGTCGGAGGATCATCGGCATCTTGACAATGTTGGCATGCTGAGAGTCGATTCGGTTGCATCAGGTCTGTGTCAATCATCTAGTAAATGGATTGTTCGAAGTCGCTGTCGTTCGAATCGCGAGCGTGTGTTGCACTCTTATTTTGCTCCAACAAGTTTGGTTTGTTCTTTGTCGTTGTGGATACGACAAGCATCACTGCCAATGGCATGAATTCCACTTGATAACGACACCTCGCGGGTATGTACCAGACCTGTGTGACATGAGAATACGGTCATCCTCGGGCGAGAAACTTGTAGAAGGTATTACGCCCATGCTGTTAACGAGTATTCGGTTCGTAAGTGGCCCAGTCACAGGAACTTATGCACCGACTGATTGACAGATGCAACCGTGGAGCTCAAAGGCATGAGTTTGGATAACTGAGTACAATAGTAGTTCGGACGAAGACGAAGAAATTGGAGTTATACGTAAGACTTGTATCGTCGGGCTGCATCCTTCTTATCGGTCTTTGGATCTATGTGAATGAAGCTACTCTGCGTCACCACGACCCCTTTCACCTGAGAGGAAGGTGGCACAGGAAGTGGAGAAGTGCGCGACTGAATTTGGCCAGTGGAAATCTTGAACGACTCTGAAAGCAATCCATTGTTTTTCCGATCATAGTGGACCTTGAGATTGAGGTATATCCTATCAATTGAGCGCCATCAACTAATGAATTCGAGAAGCAGACGATCAGCTGTGCACCACTCACCGGCTACCCATTGCGGTATTGACCAAGATAGGGAAATAGAAGATTGCCTGTTTTGCGACGGTGATCCGCGGGCTCGTAATAGGGAGAAATTGTATAATGGTGAAGATGAGGTTTGTCACAGTGATGGATGCGATGTACAAGGTACAATTCTGGTGTAGTTGGTGCAAGATGTCGTTTCGTTGTTTGAATTGAAGCTTCGCCAGCGTCAAGCCAAGTATGAGGATGTCGAACACGAGAGAAGTGACGGATGAGAGGGGAGCCCAGTCTGGCACGCGACCTAGCAGGCAGTTGGAACCAATGACCGTTGGAGGCCCCTGGGTGGCGCGTAAACTAGCTCCAACTGCAACCTGGAACAGATCAACCAATTAGCTGCAAGATTGGCCTAAAGGGAGAGAATACTCGCCCACGATGCAACCATTAGCACGTAGTAAAGTGCAACGACTCCGTAAACAACCTTGTTTCCCTTCCAGAGCGAAAAGACTCGATAACTCAGAATATAGCCAGCTGACATGGTAACGAGAATTGAAAAGGCTTGAGCCATTGCTCTGGCAAGCATGCAATGGGAACATTGTAGGGCGGAAATGAATAGAGCCGGGATGAACGCCAGTACGCCAGCGTAACGTAGGACGATAAAGGCGTATATCCCGGGTTCTCGCTTCCATCGATCCTTGTCCATGATTCGGTAAAGCATTACTTCGTGAGGTAATAGATGCAAGCTGTAGCAAGAGAAATAAGCGCTCGAATCGGGATTACGAGGGAATGAACTGACTAGTCCCAGAAAGCTGCCGCTGCCGCTGAAGCAATTGCAATCGCTACTGCCACTAAGCAAACAATGTTTAAGAATCGACCCTGGGATCTAAAGATACGCTTGAAGACTTACCGATCGAGCCCTGAAGTTCAAAGAATTGCTCAGGCGTGAGCCCTGCTGGCAGAGGAACCTCAGCGACGTTGGGAGGAGGCGCGTTGTCTGACATAGTTGGTTGCTGTGAGCCTGCACCTTGAAGCTGTCCTGCATTTTATAAACGAAAATGGTTCCGTCTATTTGGAGCACCAAGCCCCTTACCAAGGATTAGCCGAGGCGATAATCATCTACCAAAGAGGGACATCCTGTCATAGCTTGGAGTCAAACAATTGATGATCGTCAATCGAGAAAGGCTCACCGCAGACGCTTGGGAGGAATTGTGGCATCTTCAAAGGCACAACTTCAGTGTAAATGGATCTAGGATGAAGTTGAGAAGGAATGGGTCTAGCAAGCATGTTACGAAGAGAATTCTCTTCGAAACATACTTTATCAGTCATCACGTCAAAATGAGGAGAGTCGTCCTGGACTCAGTGAGAGATCATTTGATGAAGAACATTGACATAGTGGCTACCGGCCGATGTCAGGACACTGCACAGGGAGATTAGTATCCGATAATCATAAGACCAAAACTTCGGGCATCTTAAGTTCGGGCATCAAGCCGTTCAGATTGGCTACCAGTCGTAGCATGATCTGTAGGCCCCTTCAAAGCCTATCAGTTCCTACCTTCAGCCCTGACCGGTAATGTCTGATTTTCAAACTTTACGATTGAGTATGAATCAGGGGATAACCATCGGGAAATATCCAAAAACGGTATCATATTGACGCCACGACGCACAGGTGACGAAGTGATGGCGAGGATATAAATTAATAATGTGTTTCGCGATTACTTTCAGGAGGAGAGTTGACTCTAGACTTCTCAGTGAGAAATTAGTCCAAGAGGGGATTTTTTACATGGAGAGACGCATGCGATGCATATTTCCGTATCTGTTAACGAGGCACCACTGTCATTAGCTTACAACGTCATGAACGTCGGAAAAACACACCTTAATCATCGCAACACAAGAGCTCAAGCGCTGCAAAGCCTCAGGGAATATAAATTGGCGAAGCTCTCCTCCGCGATGATGTGAATAACAATTACGGCCGGGTCTCTCCACGAGCAGAGGAAACGATCCGGCTGGACTAAGGAAAGAACGGTTGTGTTCCTGTCGAGTCAGAAACTAAACGCAATCAGGTCCGTTGGTCATTTGAGATGACTTTTCCGACAACCACAGCCGCCTCATGCTGAAGCCCAATAAGTTCTTGAGCAAGATCACCTCCACTGTGAAACACGAATGATGAGAACAAAGCCGAATTCACTCCGAGATTACTTACTATGATTGACACACCAGGTTTAGAGAGAATCCATCGTTGCTGATTTTCTTGGTGGTTTTCGAGCAGCAGCCATGGCGCCTCTGAACAAAGCCCAGATTCTACGAAACAGAGCGACACATTGGGCCATGTATCAAACACCAATGCCAACACCGACAAAACCACGTCTCCCTTCAGGATTCACCTCAAGAGGGTCATATCCTGGCCTGTACTAGCCTTAGAGGCTCCATTTCCTCCCTCAGCTTGTTGAAAATCAGCAGCTGGTGCCTTCGATGTGTACAATAACATTCGAAAACGAAAGGGAGAGCTGAGTTTGTTTGAGTATTTTCGCTTGTCCGCGCCAACTTCTGCTTAGATAAGCAGAGAATGGCCTGTCCGCTGCCAACATCCACTGGAACTCGACTCCGTCTCACCAAAAATCCAAACTGTTGTGAATAAAGCGCAGCTGCTACATCTCAGAAATACACTGCATTTGGCATGGAACTCTGAATCCCCAGATTTCTCTCTCTTTACCCAGCATCCCACGCCGAAGCGCGACCAAGATGGGCTTAACGAATTAGCTTCCAAATGCCCGCTTTTGACTGCGCACTCCTGCAAGCCCAAAATCTACCTGGACCTGTCTCGACTATACAAATAGCCCGTAATGCAGCTGCTGCAACGAGTTGACCGCGGCCCAAACCGCCGAACTTGTGGCACAGGTGACAGCCAAGTCGTCACTCCTGGCCTTCCGGTAATCTTGATTGGGTGCATTGCATGGATGTGCTTCACCATGATCTCCTCGATCAGAGCGGAGGGCATCAATCCGAGGACTGTTCATCCCAGAAGCCTTCTTCAATTGGATCGATTTCGATCATATTGCCAATCTCACCGAAGACCATCTCGACGCGATCAGGATCTGCAGCCTCGTATGTATCCTTCTACCTGGGTGTCCTCCTCTTCTGACGACTTCTTTCAGATATGATCAGATTCTGTCCACAGCCACCAAAGAAGCCTCGAATCACAACGATCGTGCATTCAGTGCCGCATCACCTTCACATTCAATTCGAGACCTCCCTATTAGGGCTGATCTGCAAAGATCCCATTACCACTGTCCACATGCCTCACCTGCTTAACTCCTCGCGAGGTATTACCTCAATGAGCTAAGCAATTGAGTCGGATAGTGGTCAAGAATAGCGCGGTTTTTCTCCTGTCGGCGACAAACAGGCGGGCTACTTAGTCTCAGGCAGCAGGAGCCAGTTGCGCCCATCTGCACCCGGGGCGAGTTGCCTTGGCGCTTTTCCAGGCAAGCTGCATACGTACCGTACCGTGGCCAGAGACTCCGTCACTCAGCTTGTATCTGCCGAATTCGCAGACGCTCCCTTCAAATCAGGTAAGAACCACTCATTCTCATTGAGAATCCGTTTTCTTACTCCCCCTGACTTCCAGATTGCGCCCATTTGCCCTGATGCACGAACCGTCGTTATCGACGTATTCTGCACATCGGCTTCCAACATAGCCCGCCACCACAGGACCTCGTTTCGGCATGATCGACGCTGCTGTCGCGCTTCCATCATACGCCCTATGGACGCTTGCTCTATTTCTGGAGTGAGGTTGGCCAACCTCCAGCCGATAAGAACGTGGTTCCCCACGAACATCCTGGGAAGACAGCGTCTCCTACGGGGTTCTAGAGTTTCATTCAGCCATCGATGTTCTTCTTCGACCTGGTTTCCACGTACCAGCCTCTGTTGGCATCTATTCCATGGTCCTCGGGGGTGGATTGTACTGCTTAGTCAGCCAAACATGCCGTCCTTAGCCGTGTTGTTGCGACGAGACTCACAAGGAGCCTCGCGCTTTCTATCAAATAGCGAGCTAAATGATCGACTCCCTACACCCAATCACAACGTTCGAGTTTCATTCATGCGCTCATGCAGGGACACGGACTATAAAAGCACCACCGATGATGGATGTCCAACAACTCCTCCCTCCCACACAATTCTACAACAAACGGTCGATTGAACAATTATGGTACCTCTTGTTTGCCCAGACGATGTGTATGAGATGCTGCAGTGGCAGATGGTGCATGGTAAGTTTGTACTGCCTGACATTTTGGAGGTATCTGATCGGCTGACGGGATTCTAGCCCATAATCTGTTCAAGACCGCTTTCAATAGCATCTTGCGCCACCTCGGGAATCCTCCTGTGAATGACGTCCAGAATTTCATGGGATACTGTGAAGTATTCACCACTGCGATTGGTCTTCATCACGACGGAGAGGTATGCTCCACATTATGCCGCCCGGTACCAGATTCTGAACTCCTCCCTCAGGAAGCTATCATGTTCCCTTTCCTTAACACAAAAATGGACTTCAGCGGAGAGGGAGAGGCACACAAGGCCATCCACGAGTCCTTAGACGTCTTGGAGAATACTATCAAGGAATGCAAAGCCGACCCCAGCAAATTCAATGCCGAGAAGATGAAGAAGCAAATGGATGATTTGAAGGACGTCCTGGTACGTTATATCCACTCATCTTCTTGTTGATGACCCGTTGAACATCTCCTCAGTTCGACCATCTTGACGAGGAAGTAGAACACATCAAGGCTTCGAACCTCCGAGAAGCGGGCTTCCAACCCGACGAACTCAAGGACATGAACGTCAGGTTAGAGGAGTACGCCAAAGGGCACGCTGAGGCATGGAAGGTTCTGCCTTTCGGCATGGGGTAAGATCGATAACTGCTGTCTCTGACCATTTGCTAACTTTCTTTATCATAGACATATCCCAGCAAGCCTCAAGCCTCATTGGCCTGGCTTTCCCCTGCTCCTTCGAAAAGTTCTGATCCCCTACGTCTTCTACTGGAGGTACCGGGGGTGAGTGAAGCTCTGCACATGTAAATGGTATCACGAGTCTGACGTATCGCTTTCTAGTTATTGGAAATACTCTCCATACCCAGTGTCATAATGGATCACTCTACTTCTCGTCCTATGTTCCTATCATATTTATCCCTCCTATAATCCTATCCTTACTTCCTGCACCATCTACCACCTCTCATTTGGCGGGCCAACTATTTGCCCTGAAATTCGCGTCACAATGACCGCACAAAACTACTCTCCTTCAAGCCAACGCTATCCAAATTTCACATCTCAGTTGAGGTCGGTCGTTCAGAGAAGCCGAAGTCGTGAGATTTGGAGACAAAAAATTCTCCACCAGCTCGAATAAATGCTCCTCCCGCATGCGAACATCCAGTACCTCAAATCTATCTTGCTTCTGAGCTTGTAGACGTTTGAAAGGACTTCCCTTCGTAGTTCTCCAAGGGAATTAGCTGATTAGTCAGCAGAGCAGCAGCTTGTGCTTGGACGCTCGTCGCGGTTGTGAGGCTCCTCACGGTTTCTATCAATAGCGGCGCCAAAATGATCGACCTCCTGCAGCCAATCACAACGTTGTGGTTTCAGTGGCGCGCTCATGCAGGGTTGAGCGCCATATAGCAAGCTCTCGCGGCCATGGCCTCTGCTGTAATTGATAAAGGGCCAACTTCCACCTTGCACGCTGTGATACGTTACCAGCAGAAATGGGCGAAGAAGTAGTGGTGCCTCTTGCTTGTCCGGATGATACTTATGAGATGCTGCAATGGCAGATGGTACACGGTATGTCGGTTTAGGGAGCTGTTTCCGAGCACTCAACTGACTGACGACATTCTAGCCCACAATATGTTCAAAGCGGCCTATAACAGTATCCTGCACCATCTCGAGAATCCTCCCACTAAGGATCTTGACAATTTCTTGGACTATTGCCATATGTTCATAATCGGATTAGGCTTTCATCATGATTCCGAGGTGTGTAGACTCTCAAAGAGCGGTTCGGAAGCATTTCTGACGCGTCTTACAGGAAGTGGTGATGTTCCCTTTCTTGAATACGAAGATGGACTTCAGCGGAGAGGGCGAAGCTCACAAAGCTATTCATGACGCGCTTGAATCTCTGGAGGAGACTATCAAGAACTCTAAGGCAGACAAGAGCAAGTTTGACGGTGCGAAGATGAAGCAACGGATGGACGACTTGAAGGATGTTCTGGTGCGGTGCCTCTTTTCACTTTCATCGACCATGCACTTAATACCGTTGAAGTTTGATCACCTAAATGCCGAGGTAGAACATATCAAAGCATCCAATATTCGAGAAGCAGGATTCCAGCCTGCAGAACTCAAAGACATGAATTTGAGGTTGGAGAAGTACGCGAAGGGGCACGCTGATGTATGGCGAGGTTTACCATTTCTCATGGGGTGAGCTCAGTTCATCTGCTCTTCATTCTGGCAGAATCTGACATCCGTTGTGACAGACATATTGCACCCGAGCTTAAGCCTCACTGGCCTCCTTTCCCTTGGCTTCTTCGTAAAGTCTTCATTCCGTGGGTCTTCGCTCCGAGATATAGTGGGTAAGTGTTATCTGCGACATCCCACTTTTATTGATAGCTTACCAACGTTGTGTTCAGGCTTTGGAAATACTGCCCGTACTCCATTTCATGATGCACTGCTCTATGTCGCCTCATTATACTGTACTTCCACTTCGAGTAATCCCAATTCTTCGATGCCTTCTGGATTTGCACAACCTTTGCGCCTCCCAAGCCTAGAGCGGGCTCCCGAACACTCTGACAAGCTCGAATTGCATATGGCTCAAATTGATGGTCTGGTAAGATACGCTCTAGAAACCATGTATCATTAGGGCACAGCTGGCCGTACTTACGATAACGCGGGCATCTCGGCGAATGTATCTATAGTAGAACATAAGGACGAAAGGCGGGGATAACAGGATCTGTCTCACAAAAAGCCTTTGGGCACGCACAATCCAGATGTTAGAGTGATCCACAGTGGTTGATTCTCTATGTCCTCCGGCGGCAGCGGAATCGATTCCAGCTTGATCGTGCTGAGCCCCCCGACATGGATTCTTCGTTTTGTTTTCTGAACTTCTTTGCAGGCGGAACTGTGAAGATAGCAAGCCAAGCAGGTAACGGTTTGAAGGGCATCATTCCACGGGTGTTTTTGTGGAAATACAGCACGGGCTGCTTGTCCCGTATGTCCCGAACCCTATAATATTCGGTTGGGAATACTTAACTTGTGCTTCATCTTGCAGCCATGCCTGGCAGATTCGAGGGCTTATAATTTATCTAGAGTTGACATTGGCAGTTAGACTTGAGCGTTTGAGCACTTACTATCGGTGGCATCATTAGGGATCCTGTCTAGTAGACGATGATTCTGTGTAGAACTTGATAACTCCAGAGAATGCATACAAGTGGCAGACGCACTCCAAGCGACCCACTGGAGTTGACAAAAATCTAGAGGGCCACAAGTTTTGATCCCAAACGTCGATCGTGACGGTGATCATGTCAATGACTTTCCAGAAATATTCAAAAGGTCCCCTCCTGCTTGTTCTTGTTTCTTATCTGAATGAAGGCCAAGGATAGATTTGAACGCCACTTTTTGACAACTCCGGTGACTCGAGACCGTCTCTCCCGCTTTCTGTCTCGCAAACTATGGCTGGGCATGAGTAAAAAGCGTTTAACAGCCTACCGTCAGATCAATGCATTTCACCAATGCGGCAAGACGCTGCGGTCTAACGTCGTTCCAACCAATGGGATCTTGCTTGGATACTGCTGGACCCTGAGCTAGAATGGGCTCCATTCGGAGGTTTCGAGTCGGCAGTGCAACTCGATCAGGGACGACTTGATTATTCGCAGACATCCAACGTGTATATATGTCAACCTCGGGAATGGCATATTGGTTTCTGTCTTTCTTCCTGAACGACCGGCACTACGATGGCACTGAGGCTGATTGACGATGCTGATCCCTCAAGAGTGACGAAGGACGGAGACTGGGGGCTGACAGGGCACGGAGATGAACGGCTTTTCAACCAGACGATTTCTTATTCGGTGACGGAGGGAGATTCCATGAACGTGACCTTCAAAGGTACGTCAGTTCCGCACAATCTACTGTCAAATGACACGAGGAATGCTCACCTTCAGTCTTTACGACTAGGCTCCTACATAGCAGTCTTCGGACTGTTCGATACACTGTCGGCAGGCGTCGTTACGAACTACTCCATCGATGGAGCGCCAGCTGCTCAAGTAACCACGCCACCCGCAGCGGGAGATACAGCTCGCCAGCAGTTCTGGATAACGAAGGGATTGGCCCCGGCCCAGCAGTGAGTCTATCGTATGTATTCAGCGGCCTTCGCTCCCTGAACTCAGTTCTAGTACCCTCACAATAACTATGGTCAATATCAATGAAGCTCCGGGCCAACCCAGCGAGGGATCCATATGGTTCGACTATTTTCAAGTAGACGACCCATCTATTCCAGCAGCTAGCGATCTCCTACCTGGGCCGTCACAGGCAAGCTCAAGTGGCCATGGCATGGGTATTTCGACTGGCGCCATTGTCGGAATCGTCATAGGGTCTCTGTTCTTCTTGCTTGGCGCTGCGTATGTTTTCCTCCTATGGTATCGCATGCGGCGAGAGTCGTCTGCCGTAGATCAATCCGGTAAAAGAAAATGTACGTTATTCGTCTTATCCATCTACTTGAACGGCTCACAAATCCTCCGCGACAGCTCACACACGACAATCCTCCATTGAACCTTTCCTCCTTTCGCAACACGCACCTGACCACTCCATCTCTTCATCTCATTTTGCCGCAGCCAGTTCCGCAGAACGGCTCACATTCGACCCCAATCTTTTCGTTCGCGGACCACCTGTCCTTAATAACCGGAAATCCTTCCCAACTTATCAACAAAGCCCACATGATCACGATTCAAGACCTGCCACTGCCCGCTCTCGGACTCTGAGCACTGATGCAAGCTCATCCAGCTTAGCTGGTACCATCGTTGGATTACCACCTGGAGCGCAGCCCCCTATAATACCTCCCCTCCCCACTATGTCAATACCAATGTCACCAATCCACCGCCCATCGACTCGTCCAACAACATCTGATTCGTCGACCTTGCAAAGATCGACAAGTGGTAGGTCGAGCCACCACCGGCGCACACGGGGAAGTGGGTCACTCAATATAGAAGTAGTCCCACCTTCACCGGGTAGGAGTGTTGTTGTTCTTTCAGAGGGAGAAGATGGGACAACAGAGACAACGGCACCTCCACGACAACACGTGGATAGTGGTGTTCGGGAGCCTGAAGTTATCTTGGCACATAGTGTCAGGCAGAAAAGAGTCGAGCTACCACCAGTATATAGTCCAGTTTGAGGGTCGGCAGGAACGACACGGAATTGTGACCAGGGACATTCTGTTGGATTTCATGTAACTTTCCATACACTACTAGTATACCATTACCGCCTCGTACTTCGCACCTCGCTTGTACTTTTAATGTCCTAGTTAAGAATGAAAGATAAGATTAAAGTCCCTAGTAGTCCGCCAACGGCATTACGTTTTCTCATGCATATTGAAAGGAGACCAAAGACAATAAGAGCGATAATGTGAGAAGGATTTAGAGCAGGACCGTAGGGCAAGAGTCGGGTGGGGTGCCTGGTACCTTCTGGGGAAAGCTATGTTAGAAAGCAGGCGCGACAAGGGAAAACAAAGTAAAAGATATCTACCTTCTCGCTGCTGGCCGTCTCAGTCGAGAACGCCTGTGCCTGAATCTTGTACAAAGTTGCGTATTCTCCATCTAAATCAAGCAACTCTTGGTGTTTTCCGGATTCTGCGATCTTTCCGTCCTTCATACATCTGGGGATAACAACGGACATCAGTTCCGCCACCTAGTATGCTGCCCCAATACAAGCGCCTCCACTTACATGATCAGATCCGCATACTTCGTGAGGTGCCCGAATCTGTGCGTCACGAAGATCATAGTTTTACCCGCTGCTTCCCCTCTCAGTTTGTCGAAAAGCTGGAGTTCACCCCTGGGATCAAGAGCTGAACTTGGTTCATCGACCGCCACGAAATTCACACTCGGCGATTGCAGACGCATGAACGCCCGAGAGCTGTGAAGGAATATCCCGTTAATTTGCGAGTGATGAAACGAAACTTTGACTGCGGACTTACGCGACAACTCGCTGCCGTTCACCACCTGAACAAATAAGAAGGGTACAATGAGTACAGGATCTTTCGGTAGCAATTAACTTTATTGACGTGAACGCACCTGAAACCTGAGCGGGTAATTCTAATGTATCCAGAACATCCTGAAGCAAAGAGTGCTTAGAATGATCAATCTCGTACCCCCAAGCAGTCTTAATGGGGTCGATGTTCGTCTGTAGCCCATCCTTCAACTTCTCAATCAACTCTTCCGCTCCTCCTTTCTTGATAGATTCATGGATCATCTCAACATTGTTCAGATGATCGGCGTATCCCATGCCGACGTTTTCTGCCAAGGAAAGGGGATAGATGCTGTGATTCTGAGTAAGAATCGCTGTGGCTTCGTGGAGATGGGACATTTTGTATTTCTGAATGAGGACACCATCGACGAGGAGTTCGCCGGAGGTAACATCGTACATCCTTGTGAGGAGCTTGATGAGCGTTGACTTTCCGCTTCCGTTAGAACCGACGATGACGACTAGTTGGCCGGGTTCAATCTTCAGAGACACTCCGTTCAGTGCACCAACTTTCGTCTTTGAGCCTGGATACTCGAAAAGAACGTCCCTAAACATTTCCACGATTAAATCGACTTCATGATTGCCATAAGGCTGAACTCTCACCGAAGCTCGAATGCCATTCCACGACCAGAAGTGGCTTTATAGTCCACTTCACCATCTGTCAGGCGAGGAATCTCTACAGTATACAAGAACCGAATCTGGTCGAACGTTCTTGAGATTCCCGAGAACAAAGAGAAGCACATGTAGACGTTATAGCGCAGAACCGAGGACTGTTGGCGAAGCACAGCGAGAGCAGACAGAGTAAAGGATTTAGGGCTGAATACGGCACGGAGGGCAAAGTACATCTGACAAATCTTAACACGACAACGCAGGGCTCGGGAGTGATACATACGACAGGCAGATTGTTGGCGACGTTTTGGAGGATTTCTTGGACGGGATCGTTGGGACGCTCGAAGAAGGAGAAGTCTCTGTCTTTGTCTCCGAGGGCTGCTTTCGCTTTTGTGTATTCTGCGATAATGAATGAGCCTGAGATTTGTCTGCAGTGGCACGTAGCATACCTTGCAGGATATGTTCTGCGACATTGCTTGTGACAATGTCCTCTCGGAAGTCCGGATCTACCAGCCGCCTGAGCGCTTGTGACCTCAGATAATCTTCGTTATCGGAAAACACGATCATAGCTAACACCGAAGGGTCAGCATGAGCATAAGCCAAGAGCTGCGATCAAGACACTTACGTTGAATAGGGCTGTATTGGCCGTTCCCGGTCAAGAGTGGATAGATAAGACAGATAAACGTGAACAGAGGGCCTCCGTGATGGTTGAAGAACATTGATGAGAGAATCGTCACCAGGCCCAACATATTGCTGAACGTTTCTATCACTCCTTGGAACGACTGCCAAGCTTCCATAGCACTTCCACAATGTTTCTTCGAGTCTGATAATGGAATTCAGCATTCGAAGTTGAGAACTGGTGGCGTCAATGACACCCAATGACGACAAAAACTCACACATGAGGGTCTGCACATCATATCTCAGGTTCTCTATCGGAGAAGAAGCCAATCGACGTGAGTTCAAATTTTGAGATAGCGAAAGTCCTGACGTCAGTACGTACCTCTAAACCAGCGATCCTCAAAGAACTGCCGGGTTCTCAATTGGAGTTTTGGGACAACCCAGCGCCTGAGTGAGGAGCGTGTCAGAAAAAAATGGAAGACACGAAAATTGCAATAGACATACTCTCCACAGGTAGATAGTGATGTCATGATGATTGAGCAGAGTTCGAAGGCAATGGCTTTTCCAATTGCCCAGCCATCTCCTTTCCCGTCACGTAGGAAGTCTTCGATCTGGTGAGAAAAGGGTCAAGCGTCATAGATTTTGGAGAAGAGATATGAGGCATACCGTGGTGAAGAGCTGACTTGTGATATAAACCGTAATACCAGGTTCAATCGCCTTCCAAGCCCTTGCGAATAGGTAGAGGAAGACAAGAGTCCGGTCAAGCATGTAAACGTCTTTCATAAATCGCTTTACACTTGGGAATGTCTCGATGTATTTTGCCCAGTCGATCCATTTCGAAGGTTTCAATGAGAACGTTTCTTTCAGAGTCAGGACCTTCCAAACTCCCTGCACTTTGGTTGAGATCGAAGGGTGATCGACAGAAACAGGTGTTTTTTCGCTGGAAGCCTTTTCATCGATGGTCATCTCGAGATAGTTGGGGAAAGTACAGACGCCCTATCCGTGGGTGTCTAGTTTTATACACAACAACACGTGTAGAGCTTGTTCGTGCCCCATTGGATACATCTCCCTGCTTTTTTCATTCAGCAACATTGAGGTCAGGGTAATAACATCAAGAGCGTACCCGATTTTCTTGAAATGATTATGGGAAACAGCACCTCCTAGATCGGAAGCTTTACGGCCTAATAATCTCCATAAATCGGAGGCCTGAGTTTACAGCAATCTGGGGTCCATTTGCGACTTCATGGATGGGATTCCATTCTTTCAGAAGACATCGACACAAGCCCGACAAATTCCGTACTCACCGGACGACTTCTATCACAGATTGCTGTGAAACCAGAGATTATCGCGGTCAAACGCGCCCATTCGGCGCCTGCAAGCCATGACAGAAAGTTGTGCAAAACTGACAGCGAAAAAACGCGTGGCTGAATTAGGCACGTAGCCAAGCAGAGCCAAATAACGCGTGATGTAATTGGACGGTCCGAGATCAGCCGAATGAGGGTCCCCTGGACTAAAGCACCTTCGATTTCCCGCCGTAGTAAGAATCTGGGGGGACATCTTGTAGAGCGGGGGAAAGAGAAGACACCCCCATATTTTGGTGGCCATTTATACTGGTTCGTGGCAGGGGCTGGCAAGGAGTTCTTCGGAGAGAACCAAATGTAGCCAAACAACGCGTGACAATTAGAATTTGTCATCGTTTGTCGCGACGTAGTTCCGAAGCCCGACAGGGCTCCTCCGTTTACAGCGGCAACAACGTCGAATTGGTGGCTTCAGCGTCGACAAGCTACGGGATAGCTAGCCGCTGCACTATTTAACGGTGGGCACGGCATATGCTAACCTTGAGGCTAAAATACTGATTGCTTTCAGGTATACAATACCATAATGGAGGGCACAGATGGCCCCAATACATTTTCTAGCGCTCTCATGCGGCAACGAGATCAAATAGTGGAGGACAAGCACAGGAAAGAAAAGGATACTCTCAATGCTAGGGTACATAAGTTGAAAATGGCAAATGAAGACACCCTCAAGGAGTTTTTCGACTTGTCGAATCGGTGCGGACGGATGGTCCGCATGCTGGGGTTTAAGGACATCAGCGAGGCTGAGGCGGCTATCGAAGCAGCGGACGGTGTACAACTCTTCAAAGAGTTTCTGGAACGAGGAGACCAGCTCGAAGATGACCTCGCTTCTGAACGCGCCAAGAGTGATAAGCTCTTTGAAGAAGCCGCGACTTTGAAGCAGGAGAAGGAAAAGCTAAAGGCTGATGTGGCTTCTGCGGAACGGAAACTTGAGCGCACTCAGTAAGTACTTTAACCTCCCCCCCTGATACAGCATGACTTACAGAGACCACAGGTCAGATGCCGCTCGACAGCAAGCGAAAGCTGAACGTCTGACGACGGAGCTGAACCAGCTCAAGTCCCGTTATGACACCCTTTCTGACGTTCGCGAGCGCTGTGCTGTCAAGTACAAGAAGGATTATGCTACATGGAGGAACATGAAAGACTGGATATTCGACGACAGCGGGCTGGACGGTCTTGACCTGACGGAAAAGGCCAGAAAGAGCAAGATGAATGCTCTTGTTAAGGAGAAGAAACAAATCATCAAGGACCATCATGCTCGCGGCGATGGTAGGTTTCTCCTGCCTTACTGGTAAGCATACCTTTGACCACTCTCCAGAAGCTTCGGAACCCGCCCCACATCCACCTTTGGGAGACGTGGACTTCGTGGAAGAAGAGGAGGAGATACAGTCGACTACGCCACGCGAGAGGAAACATTCCACGAGTCAACCAAGTTCACCAAGTCCACAAGATGAGGAACCTCCGAGTCCGCAGGCAATGAAACAAGAGGCAAACCCGTCAGCTAGGAAGTCACTTTTCAAGCCTGGCACCAATGAACTTTTGTCCTCATCACCAAGCCCCTTCAATGATTATCCACCTCGGAAATCCAGCAGTACAAGAACACCTCTGACCTTCGAACCTATTGGGAAGCTAATGCCCAAGCAATGGTAATATTAGCGTCTCAAACTTCAGGAAAGCGAGACTAAAATTCTTTCAGGTCCCCCAACCAACGGGATCTGAGTACTACACATCCACCAACCTCACAAACCGAGCCTGAGTCACCAGGTCCGTTTGCTTCCCTGCCTTGGTCCCGTTTATTGACAATTTTTCTGTACACAGAACGCAATCCACACGCGATGGAGAACCATGCTCCAACGTCGCCAGCATCGTCACCTCCTCATATTGCCTCGTCTCAAACCGAACCTGAATCCCAGAGCCAATGTAAGATTCTTTCCTTTCACTCTATCAACCATAAGCCTGAATTGGCCTTATGCAGATTTCGCTTTCCCTCCACCTACATTCCCGCCGAAGAGTACACCACGACCATTGACCACTATGAACATGGTCCCTCGCACCGTCCCTGCACGGATAGGTGGGGGTGCTGTCGTCTCTCGCGATCCAGAGACTATGCAGCCTATCAAGATGCTCAAACTTGGTGATCATCCTGCTACCTCTCCTCGTCGCAAACCACCACATCGTATACCAGCCATGTTCGCGAACTCAAGCACACCCTCTCAATCAAGGAAACCCTTAGGGAGCAAGGAAAATAGACCGTTCCTCGCTCCGACATCTACGCCTATGAACTCAAAGGAGAATGTTCCAAAACCAGGAGATTACTCTGCATTCAAGGGTCGTGGTCGATATGCCAAAGAAGCTACTGTGTATGTTCCTTCCGTGCTCCTTAAATCTTTCAAATCGTTGATAAGAATTTTTAGTGGGAAGGGTACAATCAATGCACAGTTTATGATCGATCCCGAGCGGAACGGAGGTGTTAATCACCAGTTTAATGAAGTTGTCAGAAATAAGCGCGAGCGCCAACAGATGGACGCTGGTGATTGTGATTGTTGTAGAGGGGTAAGTGAAGTACTCTGCTCTTCCATATCGTTGAGTTTTTTTGACGTCGGTTCGTTAGTATTATGAAGCTGTCGGACCTCTGCCTGCCCGGATGCAAGCGCCTTTGTGGAGATCGCCCGAGAAGAATAAGAAGATGACACATAGTCCGTCTTGCAAGCATCATGGAAAAGCTTCCGGATTGGAAGATGATAATGATGATATGCAAGATGAGATTGGGGAACACCACAAAGCCGTCTCGCGGCATCGGCATCACTGGGCAAGGGCGAATACCCCTCCTGGGTACTGGGAGATAGGTTTCCCGAATACACAAGAAGCAGAGGATATCAACGAGAAAGCGAGGGAAATGCACGAGAAGAAGAGGCAGGAGGTGGATGCGGCTGCAAGACGGGAAGGAGGGCGGTATCGGAGGCGAACTTGAGCAAAGTACAAGGGAAAACGGGAACTTCGTCTATGGACACGCTTAGCCGATCCAACAGGTTGGATATATCCTATGAACATACTATCATGTAACACTAATACAATATGCGCAGATTAATAGACTTTGGACATCGGTCGCTTCCAGCATTTGAACAGGTGGCGGAACAATTGACTGACTGCCGGTCAGCCTCAGTCAGAATCCGTCTAGAACTCGACCGTTACCAACAAGGGGTCACCACATCTCTACCATTGACCTCGATGGCCAAGGTTGTACGCGCCAACAGCAAGAAAGGCGTTCGTTCTCGTGCCAAGCTGTCCAAGCCTAGGCCACCTGCTGGTACTTCTGCAGGCCAAGATGGTGCAGAGCCAAAGGGTATTAGGCGTGCCTTCTTCAAGCTGGAGGAGCTAGGGAGAAAGCTGAGAAGTCAAAAGGAGAACTTGGTGATTGACTGGGAGATCGACGTTCCCGAGGAGAAGCAAGAGGGAGAGAAGGTTGAGGGCGAGGGCGAGAAAGAGGCGGGCGAGATGGAGAAGCTTGAGGAAAATGTTCTCCAGCCCCTCGCAAACACGGTTTCGACTCAGCTCACTACTATCACCCCCGCCGATACCCTTCAGCCAATTGCTCCTCCCCCTACACCTACAGCCCAGCGAATTGTTCACTCTTCCCCAGGCAACATTTTCGTCAACGGCGGGCACAGCCATCGACTCTCTTCAACTCGCCAATGCCCTTCTAGCCCGCCTAGACCAGGCACGCGCATCGCTCTCCAGAACAGCGATTCCAACTTGGATGAGGACCTCGTTATCCTCAGCACCTTGGAGAATTCTGCGGAACAGCCTCTCCCATTCTGCTGCCATGAGGAACTCCTCGAAATGGCTCCGCCACAGCTTGTAGAAGTTGCAAAGAAGTTGAATGCCTGTCTCCCCGCTGCACTTGCTATCAGAACAGAGCTAGGATATGGATATGGACCCGAAGAACTGACGAGGAATATCGAGCGTGTTGTTGGGATTCGAACCGAGCCTGTCGAGACCCCTATGCACGTCCACGCTGCCCAAGCTGCAATCACTAGTGCTGCTTCTTCGGGCCCAGAGATACCTTTCCATCGACTTTCAGAGGTTGTGTCAAGCGTATTCAAGGAGGAATTCGACGACGCCTCAGAGTCAGATTTTCCCAGCCCACCAACCAGCCCACTTGCACGGACCAAATACGCTCGTTTCTCCATCTTCAACCCGGGAACCAAGCTCACTCCACTCCGTGAAGAGGAGACTATGAAAGCTGCAGAGACCCTCTTATCACTTCCCCACAGTCAACGAGCAGTTGGCCCAGGAGCGTCGCCGCTGCTCCCTAACCCTTGGGAAGACGCCGACCCAGCTGTCTTTGCAGACGTCTCGACCATGGCCGATGCGAACATGACAGACGAGGAAGAAGACGAAGAAACCAATTCCGAGCCCGATACAGACGTCAAGAGCAGACCAGGACCGAGAATCCCTGCAACTCCCAGCTCTAGTTCCCTATCTTCCATGGAGTCCCTTCCTACGCCAAAGCCAGCCTCCAAAGTCCGGCGCACCCAGTCCATGCGCGTGCCATACGCACCCAAGGCCGATTCTGCAACTTCGCAGAGCCGCGTTCTTCGTTCACAGAGTCAAAGGGTGCCTGATACTGGTGCCAGTGGAATGGCCAGCAAGGCTAAGACCAGGCGTACCTCTGTGGGTGCTTTGGCAAACCGAGATACCTCATTCATCACGACCAAACGACCTTCCTATCGTTTCAAGGCTGCACTCGAGGCAAAGGAAGCTGTAGCGTCGGGGTCTAGGCTCAAGAGATCTCTGAGCGAGCGGCAGAGGTCGACCGGTGCCGGAAAGGATCAAGGTCTTGGGAGACGGAGCACAATTGCAGGAGCACAGATTCAAGATTCCACGTCGACCAAGGCTTCGGTGAGGAAGCACACAAGGGCTAAGTCTCTGATCCCTGTTGCTAGTACCAAGCGGAAAAGAAAGGGCGAGAAGGTCGAGTCTGATGACGAGGACATGGAGGACGAGGATTGACTCAAGGACTCAAGGATCCCTTTTATTCATTCGATTATGGCGGATTTGCATTATATCTATCTATATCCAGTAGAACATACCCCACAATTGCAGCACTATACTACACAATACTATAGCTTGTACTAGCATCCTATACCGATGTATGAATGGCCTTTATAATGGGAATTACAAGATACAAACGTCAGCGCATCTCAAAAAACCGCGACTTGACCCATCCTGCTTACGTTTTGAGGAAGATGTGTGTTGTTGAGTTGGGTACGACGTATCTATGAATGACACGCGCGTCATTTGCAGTCTGGTGCTGATAACCATAGTGCTGAAAACCCTGGCAGACGAGCTCGTCATCCTCCCAATGTGAGTATCCCAGGTTCTCCGCAAATCTGACGATGTTGTTGATGTCACCGTAACTTTTGGTCCACATCTGGTCCTCCGTTAGTGTGAGGAGTATGATGCCGCCTCTTTGCTGCACATTCGCACAGGAGTGGATAAAGTCGAGGATATACTCCGAAAGTCTATCTGAATCTTCGATCCATGGAAAGAAGAGCCATGTAAGCTGTTTCGGGATTCCTTCCGTTGACTCCTCATTTAATTTGTCGGCGCCAAACCTGAGCCCCATTCTGGGTAGTTCAGAGCTCTCCTGAGCGTCCAGGTCCAAGTCGAGGGGCGTCCACCAGTCTTCGGTCTGGCATCTCATACCTGTTAATGGCCGTGTTAAAATAACATCAAGGGAATTTGTCAAGGCACTTGCCTTCTTGGAAGTATCTGCAACCGTTTTGGTGATAGAGGTCTAAAGTTCATGTCCGTAAATCCAAGGACGGCATTGGAGAAGTGGGAGAACTAACAAGCAAAGTCTCGATTGTTGATTATCTGCTGAGAGAGACGGAAAGCAGATATAGGCTCCGTAGCTTTGCTGGTAGCCCAGATGCCTTTGAAGGACCTCCTTAGAGCGGCCAATGCAACAGTAGTTGAACCATGTTGATGCTCATCCAGCAGGAGAACCTCTCGCCTCTTGTCGGTCAGGATATGATGTAAGAATTTGAGAGGACCATGGAAGCTCAAGTAGCGAGAGTCTGATAAACTTAGTTTCTAGTTGAAAGCGGAAATTCATGAACATACCTGCATCGAATATGAGAGTTGCATGAAGCATGTAGCGTGAGAACTGTGCTTAGGGTCGGTCATTCTACCGAAATCTTATCCACGTGAGAACCTAATCTTATCTATTTGACAATGTACAATCAATGTGCTAATTCTTTGTGCGATTTCACCCGGCGGGATTCTATAGAACACCAGGGTGAGTCCATCCCCGTATTCGGTCTCCAACAGTTTAACTTGCTGTCGATGTAAAAATCAGCTGACAATTCGAAGAATGCAAGATCGTGAACTTACTTTTCAGGAAGACGTGGGTTGTTGATACTGGAACAACGCGGTCGTGTATGACATGAACATTGTTATAGGTTCGATGCAGGTACCCGAATCGATGCAAATGCACGCGTGCAAATTCTTTGTCTTCAAAATGGACATACCCCAAGCTACGAGCGAGGATCAGGAAGCTAGGCAGGTCGTAGAAGGAGGCCCAGCGTTGATCATTGGTGAGGGTCAATAGCACAATCCCACCCGGCCCTTGGGCCGTTGAGCAGGATGTGATGAAGTCCTTGAGATAGACCGAGAGCCCCGAAGGGCGTTTATGCCAAGGGAATAGAAACCAGATCAAATCCTTCGGTACGCCCGTCGATTCCGAAAGCTGGTTGGCTGAAAACCGATGGTTGAATCGTTCCATATTATCGAAGTTGGACAGGTGCTTCCGTATCGGGCGACGCCAATCGTCAAGGTGAACTTAGAGTATGTTCTATCAGCTGAAAATGGCAGGTTGTAGACGGACGCACGTTTGATTGCTATTATGGACCTTCGGTGCGGGTGACGGAGCCCTGTATTCGCGCGACTTCAGTAAGAAGGGGTATAGTTTTGAAGTAAGGATATCTGACAGAAATAGTCGTAATTTCGATGAACGATGCGACTGAGCGAGTAACCCGTGAGCTTCTCAGTGTGTTGACTTGAGGACCAAATGTTGTCGAAAGACCCTCTCATCGCCGCCAGAGCAACGATTGCGGACCCTTCCTGATACTCGTCTAACAGTAAGATCGGTCTCTTTTCATCTATGAGCACCTTTCTGATGAATTTGAGAGCCCCATGAGTCTGGATGTAATGAAGGTCGTGACCTGTTCAGTGGAAGGATGTTAGCCCAAACAAATGCAGAAATCCACGTTATGACCAGGACACATACGAGACCAGTGGGAGGCTGAGGTTGACAGAGGTTTGCTTGCCCATGACTCGTTGGGATGCGGTACACCGGTAGTTAGAAGCCTTGATTTACTCTGTAAGGAGTAGACAGGTAAAGGGTGCGCCCGTTTGAGATATCTATCATTCCAGGATCCCTCGAGAGGGACTGGCTTTGCGGTCAACACTGGTGCAGCAGGCATCCTTGAGAATTGTGGAACTTGGCGCCGATGTTTCTATCGTCTGACCTTTTATATGTGAACGAGGATATAGGAGTGTCTAGGACATATACTGAGAAGGGCCTATGCACTCGATCACATCCTTTTGGTCACTTGAGCCCGAACTGAAAGATAGGTTTGGCTATGGTACAACGAGGAGCTGAAACAAAATGACGAACTGAGAAATACAAGATAAATATTAAGTAAAGATAAGTGGGCGGGCATACGAGACGTAGGAATAGGAGTGGCAGCCTGGGACGTGAAAACCTGAACGAGTTATACTAAGATCAACTAATCTTCTTCTTTCTTGGTGAACTGGGGTTCATCGGCTTTACGAGAGAAAGAATGTCAGAATGTGGATAACAGGACGGAAATGCACATACCTTTGGTGAAGATATATGTTTCGCTGCATGGGACGACATAGTAATGGATATCGTTCTCCCGGTTCCAGGTGACGTGCCTATACCCAAAGTAATCGAAGATTCGGGAGACAAAATATCTGTCGACGACGTAGTGGTACCCGAGGGATTGTGCAAGGGCAAGAATACCGTCGATATCGTAGAACTCTCTCCAGCGCTCGTTACGAGTCACTGTCAAAAGGACCACATCACCAGGCGACTGAAGTGAGCTGCAACCTTGCAAGAACTCTCTGATATACGAGGCTATGGAGTGAGCATACGTTCGCCACGGGAAGTTCATCCAAATCAACCCTTTCGGCACGTCCTCCGCGCTCAGATTTCCGATATTATCCGCTGAGAGCCAGAAATCGAGCTGGTCAAATTCCTTGGATGCGAGACCAGGAAGTTCGGCCTCAAGAGCCGCTTTCCATTCATCCGGATTACCTGTTCCACAATGAGTATGGCAATTCATGAAATGACATCCTTAGGCTTACTTGCGGTCTTGAGGAGACCGTATTTCCTCAATGTAATCATGGAGCTGGAGAAAGGATGATGCCTCGCGACTGAGGAGACAGACATCAACCATCGCCAAACCGAAACCCTACCACGGTACTCACGAGCTGCATCGGCGTTTGCCTGTAGATTACGCTTGATGAGTTCAGCGTCTATGGGTTCTTCGAATTCACTGCAGCAGTATACTCCAGCAAAGGATCCTCGTAAAGCTGCTAGAGCCCGTGTGGTTGACAACGTCCTATTGTCATTGATAACAAGAATGTCCCGCTTCTCCTTGCATATCAAACGAACGATGTACTCCGTCGGGTCCAGCTGCACAGGCGACGTCCCCTCGAGGTATGCCATCTTGCAATCCGCAAAGAAGTCAAAGAAAGGGAGAAAATGTGGGGCAGTACCCAAAATCTCCGCTATAAATTAGGAGGAGCGCTGCATGTTTCAGGGTTCAGTTGCCCGCAGGATGGTTCTAGAACGTTCCATTTAATTCCCAACTAGAAACGGGTGAGGGGGCGGTTCCTTTTGCAACGTGGGCGCGAAACATGGGCACTGGGAAGCGAAGAGTTGTCGTGTCGAGGTCTAGCGGTTCATCGATGTTTAATACCCAATCTTGCTCTAGATTTCGTACACCCTTCCAGATATTTCGGCGCGAGCTTCATGAATGGATCACGCTTTGTTTCTGATGCGTTGATTCTCGGGTGGAGAACAGAAGATAGTGGTAGAGACTAGTGGAGGCTCAGCGCTCAGCGCTCAATCTCAACGCTTACGCAATCGTTCTTCAACGTCAACTTCAACTCCTCGGTGTACAACTCTCCATGGTAAACGTCCTCCGCGTCTTGCCTCAGATACTCGATAAATTTCGCATCAAAGCAATCAATATCATAAAGATTGGGAAGTGCGGGGTAGACCCGGCTTGCAGAAAATGAGCGTACCAGTCTAATGTCCCCGATGCTCATGTCTGATCATCAGAATCTCTGGCACGTTCTATTGAAGCTGAGATTGCGTTTACAAGAACGGCCACGGTTCTAGGCTACCTTCACTCCTATGCTCGGGCTCTGCTGCCAATCCGCCCCAGAGACTATCATTCAACCTGTCAATGGTGAGCCTAACTATCTTCATTTTAAATCGGGAAAACATGCCTACCTTTCACGAGGATTAACGTCGTCGCCACCGGTATGACGTATGTATGAATATCGTTCTTCTGGTTCCACGTCAAGTGGCGGTACCCAAAGAAGTCGAACACACCATGCATGAACTCGTGGTCCCAATAAACCTGATAGCCAAGCTGTCTGGCACAGGCAAGCAGGCCTTCAACATCATAATAACCGCACCAGCGCGGGTTTCTGGTCAAGGTGAGTAGAACGATGTCTCCATCCGTCTGAAGGTGAGAGCAAGCTTTGAGGAAAGACTTGATATAATGGGCGATCCCTGTAGCTGGGGAAATCCAAGGATGATTGAGCCAGATAACGTCCTTCGGCACTTGTGCGAGAGAGGGAGTTTTAGCAATATCGTCCGCCCAGCAGCGGTGCTCAAAGGCGCTGAAGTCGTCGCTGCGTTGGCGGCGCAGGGAGAGTGCCCAGTCATTGATATTGCCTGTTTTGAATGTAAAGTAAGTACTGTAGGTGATATGGGGTGGTTCAAGTCAGAAAAGACGTACCGGCCCCTTGATATAATCCACAGTTACGGAATATCACACTTGATCTAGGCTGATCACGAATCTTTCTAGCGTTATTGGCGTTTTTAGCAATATTTTCGTTGAGAAACTTGTGGTCAACGGTTTCCTGCATGCTGATGTTACTGGCGACCCAAATCCTGTTGAACGTCTTCCTCATCGCAGCTAACGCTAAAGACGTCGAAAACGTCTCATCTTCATCAACGACGAGGATATTTTGCTCTTTGTCGGACAAAACGTCGATAATAAAATGTAGCGGGTTGGTGCTGGCACGTTCGCTGTCGGTTTCCGCTGGAAAAGTCTTCAGAAGGATCACCTCGTAGCGAGATGATTAACCTACCAGCGTCATACTGCTCTGCCCAGTCGGGACTTAACGTTGTCGCTGGAAATAATCCGTCCCAATTTACGCCCTCGTCGCCCATTTTTCTTGACTAGTGTCCCGGCAGTGGAAGCGGTCAAAGGGAGAGGACGGAAGGGAGGCGATACGATGAGAATGGTTAGAGGATGGCGCAAATTTATTTTTCAGGGTGATCTGTTCACCCCCCTCGATCGTCGCACATTTCGGCCGGAACATTGTTCATAGAATTCGAACGACGGGACAAGTTAATGCTGCCATGGCCAAACGACCTGTAGGTAGCGCGCGGAACTTTGTTCAAAGGCTACCTAACGCGGGATTGAGGTTAGGTCATCGTCCCGACAGTCATCAAAGAATCGGTGCGGATGTGACATTGATCGAGCCAGCCTAGATTCTCTCCAACTGGCAAAATGTCGATCATAGATGACATCGCTCAAGAAGAAAGAAAAATCAATGCCCCAGATTCAAACTGTTCCTTGGAGACCAGGCCGCCCTGCAGAAGGCCATGGTTGTTGCCTCGGTGACGCTTCCCTGCATGGTCCATGGGACTGTCCATGTGAACTATTTGCTTTGGGCTTCTGAGAAGCCATGATCCATTACACTGAAGAAGCAAGAGCCTTGTCTCACGCCTATACAGATGTCCTATTATCGCAGAAGGGCTTCTGGTGCCGAAGCTATGATGTTGGCAGATGGAGGTTGGAGTCGAAGTCGAAGTCCTCAAGTGGCTGTGAGGCAGGCGGCCGAACCACCCTGCCAGATGACATAATGATTGTACACACAAATTCGCTCGGCAAGGTGATAGGCGATCATTACTTAATCACGCCGAAACGGCTCCTTCCTTCGTTCCAGGCTGACCATTCAAGTGAACCCAACTCAAAAACTTGACTCATGCAGCGGACATCCCCTTTGACCATTTCTATCTGACATTCAATGGGACTTGCGGCGTGCCCTGTCAAAATACGAGCGCCGTGGGCAGTTAGTCTTGATTTCTCCTTGACAACTCGAAGAGGCAAATCCCCAGCGCACCACGACAACCAGTGGGCAGTGAAAGCAATCGAAACCATTCAATTTCACAGGACAACCAGTGCATTCAGTTCAGAAATTATCAAGTGTAAGGTTGACCCTCGAATACACACTCAGGTCAGTGGACATCTCTGGGAAAGAGTCCGGGCGCCAGGTACATTTCCGGAGCTTGCGGTCATTTTTGTGCATTCTCTCAATATTCTGACTCAACAGATAACTGCGGCTTTTAGTCACTTGCAAGGCTCAAGTTGGCCTTCAAAGACTCGTTTTAGCTTCGGAAAACCTCCGTGACGGGGGAGCAGATCTCTGGACATGCCATGATGGCATGTGTCATGGTCTATTTATTGACTCGGCAGCCAGCGGCATAGGACTCATGAGGTCCCCGAGACCAGTTTTCAATAATCTTCCGCATGTCATCCCGGCTCTGGTCCCGCAAGAGAAAGGTCATAAGGCGACGGGTATGAGGACAGCCGGATCCTAAGTGAATAAGCATCCCCTTCACCATCCTCTACCCTCGCAGGCCTAGATTGCGGGAATTCTAGAGTTATGACGAGACCTTCGACGAGCCATAGTGGAACTCCTACGCTGGACGGACGCACAGACACGATAACGGATGAGAAGAAGCCGGTAAATGAGAAGCGAGATTGGGACGAATCGGAGAAGGTGGAGGCGAGGGATATTATAGTAGATTGGGATGGACCAGACGATCCCGCTAACCCAAAGAAGTGAGTTTAGACCCTTATCCGTTAATGCCAGGGAGTTGAGCCTGTATCTTCTTTCAGCTGGTCGTACAAACGCAAATGGGCCGCAACTGTTATCGTCTCCTCATTCACATTCATCTCACCCGTGTCCTCCTCAATGGTTGCACCTGCCACAGAAACCATTGCTCAGCAGTTTGGAGTGACTAACACGGTGGTTATCGCACTCATGACTTCAGTGTTTATTCTTGGATATGGTGAGTAGCCCCAGTCCGACATCTCCGAAATTTATTGACGCTCACTATCATTATGACGCACCTTAGCTTTTGGCCCCTTGGTAAGCCGTCGATGCTTATCCCCCGTTGTGGTAATCTAATTTACCGTCCTCAATAGTTCCTTGGACCACTGAGTGAGATATATGGGCGTTCAAGGGTTCTCCAATTATCCAACTTGTTCTATTTGGGTGCGTATCTCGGCGAATTAGCATGTCACGTTTGATCTCATAGTGCTTCTTCGCAGTGTGGAATCTTGTCTGCGGATTTGCGAAGAACAAAGAACAGCTTATTGTATTCCGATTCCTCTCAGGTTTGGGTGGTTCGGCACCATTAGCTGTAAGTGGTTTTGGTCACACGACCAGCTACGATCACACGAGCTGACTTCCCTTCGAACTAGATTGGTGGTGGTGTATTAGGAGATGTATGGAAAGCAGAAGAGCGAGGGAAGGCCATTGCAATCTACTCGCTAGCTCCTCTCCTTGGTCCCGTACTCGGCCCAGTATGTGGAGCTTGGATTGCTGAGAGGTCCACTTGGAGATGGGTTTTCTGGTCGACAACTATTGTTGACGGAGTCATTCAAATAGCTGGTATCTTCTTCCTCCAAGAGAGTAAGTAGAAATCTACCTTAATGACTTCTGTGTGCTCATCGACGTTGTCTAGCATTCGCACCCCTCTTACTGGAGAGGAAGGCCAAAGTCATAAAAAGGGACCTCGCAGGAGATCCTGAGAAGGGCTCTGTCAACGTCGTCACCATCTTCGAGAAAGCCGGTGGGAGAACGTAAGTTCGAGTCTTCATTCAATCGGTAAATGCACCTCTGAGACTAATTTACACCAGACCCCGCGAGATCTTCCAGAGAGCGCTCATCAGACCTTGGAAACTATTCTTCTTTGAACACATTATCCAACTATTTGGTATCTATATGGCTTTCGTCTACGGCATTTTCTATCGTAAGTTATCATATCTGTCCCCCACGTTCCTCAGTCACTCAATTCTGTTGCCTTCACCCAGTATTTATCACTGCCATGACCCCCATCTTCGAAGAGGTTTACCACGAAAAGACATCCATCGCTGGCCTTCACTTTATCGCCCTGGGTATAGGTCTTTTGATTGCTTCCCAGACGAACGCACGTGCTCTGGATATGGTCTACATACGCCTGAAGGCGAAGAACAATGGCGTTGGAGAGCCAGAGTTTAGGCTTCGTGAGTATCCCGTCGACCTTCTTCACCATGAGGCTATTGATGCTAACAGGACTATTACAGCTCCCATGTTCATCGGATCCGTTATTCTCCCAATAGGTCTATTCATCGCCGGCTGGTGCGCTGAAGCAGGCGTGCACTGGATAGGTGTCGACATCGGAATCGCCCTTATTGGAGCGGGGCTCATCCTCTCCTTCCAATCCATACAGACTTACGTCGTCGACTCCTTTACACTTCACGCTGCCTCTGCACTTGCTGCAGTCTCATGCCTTCGTGCCCTGGCTGGATTTGGGTTCCCTCTTTTCGCGCCGGCGATGTTCAGGGCTCTTGGTTATGGGAAAGCGAATTCGATCCTGGGAGCGGTAGCCATTGTACTTGGATGTCCTCCACCGTTCCTGTTCTGGAAGTATGGCAAGAAGATCAGGGAGAATAGTCGACATGCGGCAAAATAGAGATTCGGCCCCAATTCAGACACGATAATTCCAAAAAGGCCCAGGTTCTGGGACGGACGAACGGAAGGACACAGTGCTCGCAGCAGCATAGCACGATGTAGCATATTTCACGTACCTCACGTTTTCATATACCTTACGAGACATTATAGAGCGCGATGTCATTTAGCATAATAATACCTTGCAATTCATACCACATTGACAATTACTCGCAGTCTTCCAGCATGATATTTCAGAAGTTCCTAGAGGTGAATGAGTGTAGTTACGCTGTAAGTGCTGAGCACTTGGTCGATAGAAGTAGCGTCGGAAATTATAGTATCTCCAGGAAGCCGCTTGCTTTATCCCTCTCCATTTGATATCTGGCTCTGCATTGAATGGTTATCAACCTCCACTCAACCGCCGACGTTCTATTTCGTCTTTCTCCAGGACCACATGACATTGAAATCAAAGTTTAATTGCGCCTCGAGGCATCGGCATTGCTCGGCAATGTGATGGGATCATTCAAAGTTTGTATTCCCCTCCTCAAACGGCTGTCAACGGTTGTTGGCTTTGTATTTATCTGGTCATCTGGAGGCATTGGGGTTCGAGTGGGCTCCTAGCTTCCACAACCTCGTGGTAAACGCTTTTGACGCCCGTGAAAGCGAACATTGACGATTTGCTATGGTAAGTCCCACGTCATGCCAGTGAGATAGCTGCTACGTCTAATGCCTCAAGTGCAGGAACAACCCGACACTGCCAGCCAAAAGACCGGACTCGATTCAGACCACGACCTGGAAGTTAACTTAGACGATCACCCAACCAAGATGCCTTCGCGATTTTCAAGGAACACGTATGTATTCCAACCCACACCGTAGTCACCCCACTCATCTAACTGATTGGTATCATGAAAGGTATACGGGCGCTCTCCTCTTCAACGGGGTTGCATTCGTTCTCCCAGCACTATATGACACTCTCGTCAAGATATGGATATCCAAATTGGACAGCTCATTTGTCGTGACGACCGACTCTTACACCTACATTAGCACTATCATCGAAGTCCTCAACGAGGGCCTTCCACGCGCTGCCTACCTCGTCATCGGTGACCCTACCACTCCGCTTGCATACCGATTTAACCTTGTTACCACTCTACTCGCTTTTCAAATGGTAGCGGGTTTGGTGATGTCAGTCATCTTCCTGGCACTTGCTCCGAACTTGGCAGCCGCGTTTGTCCCAGAAAACGTCAGGGAAGCGTCAATTGGCTATGTGCGGATCTCCGCATTTTCTGCTTTGACCAGTGCGACGGACACAGCTGTGAGCCTTGCTACTCGTTCATTGGATCGACCGGATATTCCCTTGGCCATCGGTCTGTCTCGAACGGGTCAGTAACATTCGTTATACCGAGACCCTTACCAGCTAATAACTCTTCGTTTCTAGCTGCAAACATCATACTCGATTTCATCTTCCTGTCAACCTTCCGAGTTCACACGAAGAATCCACCTACAGTCAACACCCAGGCTTCCATTCGCATGGCATGCAACGGTCTTGCTTGCATTGTTGGCATCGGGTACTTCTTCTACGTCGTTAGAAGACTGCGCAAGCAGCACAAGTTGGACGAAAGTTGGAAAACCATATGGATCCCGACATGGACCTCTTTCGTTGCGCTAGGAAAGCCGGGTCTACATACAGCAGTTGAATCTGCTGTCCGCAATGCACTATATTTGTGGTTGATTCATGGAATCGTTGCTTTGGGAAGTGATTATGCTACTGCGTGAGTCTGGATTTTACGTCTATCGCTGGAGAGGTGCTAATGTTTTTGTCAGTTGGGGAATGTTAGTGGATGCTGAACTATCAACCTGAACACGAACCTAATCTCATTGCAGATTCAACACCATCCGCTGGGGCCTCGTTATGGTTCCCGTCAATGCTCTTGGGGCGACCTCATCCACATTCGTCGGTCATGAGTGGGGCCTGTGGCGAGAACGTGCCCTCAACATAGGCACCACTCAGGCCAGCCTCAAAGAGCTCTTGGGTATGTACAAATGGTTTTAGCACTTATTCACGTCTAATCTCCCCGCTTCCTAGGCCCTCGCAGGATCATCCCCTTCCGCGAATCAACTGGTATATTCCGACCAGCTCTCCGCTCAACCATTATCGCTCTTTTCGTTGAAATTCCACTTTGCCTGGCATTCTCGTTTGCGCTTGCGCGTCCTTTTGCCCGGTACTTGTCGGACTCAGACACAGTAGCAGCTATAACGGCCAAGATGTGGCGCTCAATCGACTGGTGTTATATTATGTATGGAGTGGAGACGCAATTGGCAGCTATCCTGTTGTCGACCAGGCCGAAGTGGTATCTGATCAACTCCGTCATCGTCAATGTCGTCTGGACATTTCCGTGGGCCACGGCGCTGCAAGTTGGTATACCCATCACAGAGGAGTAAGTTCCAAGTCGAATCAATAATAGACGCGTAGCTAAAGTATACCCCTCCAGGACTGCGTGGAAGTACCATTCACTAGTGTTCGGAGGAAGTCTCGTGGCGAGCTTCGTGGTGACAATTATAACAGTCATCATCTGGGCTATTTGGTTGCTGCGTGGTAAAGTCAAGAATCTGTGAAATTGAATTGCCTCAGTTGGATGGTATCATTGTACGTCTCTGTTCTTTTACCCAATGTACTTGTATATCTAGGTGGGTGCCCTTTGGCGGACACAGGCAAGCCTGGCAAGTGATCGCCAGTCTGGTCACCTTTCAGGCTTTTCTGCGTCCATTAGTTTGACTCTTGTGTTCTTCTCTATATCCTTCTGTAACCATGTATGTATGTACCGTACTTCCTTTCTCTCCTTTTTACTGTGATTTTGCTATATTTCAAATCCTATTTGTCAGGCAGACCTCCGAGTCAGAACCAAACCTTGCAAAAGAACTCCGACAAACGCAAGATGCCTGGTCGACGCGCCAGCCCGCCTCGTCATTGACCACGATCGACCCCTTACGGAATCCAATCCAGTCCAGGGTCAAGACTCGCCTCGCTGGCACATAGCTTCATCAGCCCCCTCCGCGGCTCTGCGGATGCCTCATGAATGCTTAATGTTTTCTAGCGCAGTGATGAACCATGGTGGCGGTTGAGGAGCAAGTCGTTTCGAACTCTGCTCTTCTACCCGCTTATCCGTTCATCCGTTTAGCCGAGAATGGGCAATCCTTGTCCATATCGATCAGTGGACCGTCTACTTCGGTGACCCCATCGCTCAGCTGATAGGCTCATTAACTCTTGCCCGCGAGACGCGTCTTCGGCCGCTCATATAAAGGCCAGCTTGAAAAATGGTCATGGACATTCTCAAAACAGTCCAATCCACAACACGAAGAGGCCAGATCTAACACAGCGAACACTAACATGACTACACTCGTCACTGGTGCCAACGGGAAGATTGGAAAGCATCTCTCTACTTTGTTGCACGAGAACGGAAAGCCGTTTGTCGTAGCTTCTCACTCTGCCTCTAAATCACCAACCTCGTCCGACCCATACACGACGGTCCAATTTGATTGGTTCGATGCAAGCACCTTCTCGAACCCTTTCAACACGGAACCTTCTATTGACAGGCTCTACCTCGTCTCACCTCCTGGTTCCACGGACTCCCTTTGTGCACTCAAACCATTCCTTGAGATAGCTCTGAACAAAGGCGTTAAGAGGATCGTCTTTGTGAGTGCCTCTCAGGTTGAGAAGGGAGGTCCTGCTTTGGGGAAGATACACGAATATCTAGACGGGTTAGGCCCAGAGGTTCGGTATACAGTATTGAGGCCGACTTGGTTCATAGGTTTGTTCTCCAAATTTCCAGACCGTCACCCTACTGACTTTTCTTCGATTAGAAAACTTCGCTAATGGCCACTTGTATACCATCAAGAACGAAGACATGATCTACTCCTACACAGGCGATGGTCGCATCCCATTTGTCGGGGCAAAAGACATCGCACAGGCTGCTTTCAATGCTCTCTACGATGACGATCTACCTAGTGGCCGTCAGCCTCGGATACTTGGTCCCGAGCTATATTCTTATGATGAAGTACGTATTCCCGCCCTTCCATGCTGGTATCTGGACTTACCTCCCTTTTCATCTAGGTCGCCGCAATCTTTTCCGACATTCTCGGGCGCCAGATCACCCACAAGAAACTCAATCCCGGCGAACCAAGGAAGCCTTGGGTTGAAGCCGGACTTCCAGAATCCTATCAGAAAGCTTTGACTTTTATGGAGCTTGCTGCTCGCAACGGATCAGAGGAAGGGTTCTTCTCTGGGAATGAGGAGAAGATCGTTGGTTTGGGCACGTTGAGGGAATTCGTATTAAAGAATCGGGAATGTTGGTAGAGGCTTATGTCCTGCACGATTTTGTTACATGCTATCTTATGTGAAGAATGTCCCCGGCCGTCGTTTCATGCAAGTTAAGTACTTGCCAGACCCTGGATCTCCGATGAAAACGGAGTCAGGTGTAGTACAACGCTGAAAGGGGCTGTGCGCTCTCTCCGCCTCCTGTCTTCGTCACACCTCAATTACCCTGCATGAAAATGACGAAGGAAGATTTTCTGGAGGTTCATACCAGCTCCTACATACTACTATCGGAATTCCTGACCGTATTTCACAGGAGCCATAGTAAGATCATTCTTATCTGACTACGTGGATTCCCGTTTCTCACTCCTGTGCACCATTTGCGGCTTCAGAAACTCCTGGCTATCGAAAAACTGCCAGGGAAAAGTTGCAGAAGTTGCTCGAAAATCAATTTTCAGAGCTAGTAACTGATATTTGCGATGAAATCCGGCGCAGACTGGCCGAGGATGAAAGTGAGCTGAATCGGGATCTTGATCTGATATTTTCTATTGAATCTGGGCTCTTTGGTGATATGTAGAACTTCTTCCGAAGATCGTTCCGGCGCTGCATTTCAAGAGAAACCAAGCACGCTGTAAGCTAGCGGGGTTGCCGATCAGCCGGCTCGAGGACCTGACAGGGGATGTACATGCTGAACTCGAAAGAAGATATCCACACCTGCCTCTTGAAAGGGTAATTGAATTCGCTTGGCCTGCTCCGCTTGCGTTTGTCTCAAAGAGTTACCTGAAAATCATAGAATACTTCAGGGGCCAACAATTTAGATGGTGCTGTCACGATAGACCTTGCTGATGACACTAGCAGTGGAAATCTGCCCTTATGGAGGCAGGTTTTCGCGTTCAGAGAGCGTAGGTAGCAAGCTTTTGGCTTTTGACAACCTTTAATGCATCGCCTAGGGTCCAGCCAATATTCACCTCTTAATTCGTCGGAAAGCATTCTAAATCGCTTCGCCGTCGGACTGTCATCTCTCCTTGGCACAAAGATGCAGATAACAGATCTTCCAACAGAAATTCTCCAGGAAATCTTCTTCGAAAGCCTGGATTTAAACCCTGCGCATCACTATCGACCTAATTATCCGCGCCTTCCTATCACAGTCAGCCATGTATGCCGAACTTGGAGGGGTATAGCTTTCGCCACACCCAACCTATGGTGCCGAATATGGATCTATGAAAACATGAGCTTATACACGCTCCGCCACTACGCGTATTATGCTCACCAACAACCACTACACATATTCCTGAGCAATCCATCCTCATGGGGCCTTGTGTTACTGGACGAAGTGATACCTTCTCGCTGCAAATCCGTCATTATTACCGGCATCATCGATCCACCTCTCGACTTTGAGGATGCAGCTTTTCTGGAACTCGAAAATATGGTTCTAGAAGGTATCTCCATGTCGCGGGAAGCCGCCGACAAGCACCACAAGATTTTCAACTCATTACCACGCCTACGCAAGCTTCATTTGGCTATCCATGTGGATCCTCTGCCAGAGACACTCTTGTCATGGTCTAGAGTGATTGATCTGACTTTGAACGTGGTTGTATCTCCCCGTAACTTTGTTCAGTTGCTGAAAGGGTCACCTCAGCTTAGAAAATTGACCATCACGGAAGGCTTGAGAGGCACCGCTGTGACCGCCTCCCCACTGACACATATTGCACTCGAGTCTTTGACTTTGATTTCGGGTTCGGACACGATTGCAGGCCTGTTCAGCGTTCTACAATTCCCACGAATCACTTCATTGCGTCTATCCTGTACCCCCGTCAGTTCTACCGTCATTGCGGAAATATCCCCAATATTCTCCTCCTTCAAAGGATTTCTCAGTCGTTCCGGTTGCAAAATACGACGCCTGGATTTATGTTTACCCATCAAGACACTCTCCAACGTGATACAGCTGGAAGAACTCGACTATGTTGAAGAGATGAGGCTTAGTTCTCTCACAAACCTCAGCTTGGAGAACCTCGCATTCCTGCTTGTAGGCCAGCTCCCTCGACTCAAAAAGCTTCAGCTCTTTTCCTTGAAAGCAAAGCTTGGCCCAGTACTCGATTGCCTAGCCGTTCGCACGCAGATATACTCCGAGAAGGCGAAGGATTCCGAGTCTATTTGTCAGAACCCACTTCGTTCGATAGACATCGTCTTTCCGACATCTGACGATCCAAATGGCAGCCGGCGGGGTATAACATCCTTCTGGTTGACCCATGGTGGGTGCGAGAGAAAGTGTGAGATTGATATCACGACGTCGGTCTCGACTTCAGTTCGACTGGACTGGTGAAGAAGTACGCTAGGAGGGGTTCCGAAGGCGAGGTTTCAAACATGATGCTCGAGTATATATCTACATTGTATTAAACAATTACTTTTTCTATACCCTATGCAAAGACTACATCTATCCATGGCGTTCCTGTTGCTGTTGAAGCTAAAAAGGAAGCTCTTCACTACGCTCCTGTATTCAGTAGGGAGGCCGAATCGAGTGAGAACGAGCCGGACAACGCAGCTCTCTCCAGACTGTGGGTATACTATCGTTTACCCGTACTATGCGTCCCACGAAGGTATGAGGGGGCGGAGCAAATACTTTAATTTAGAGCACCTGCTACAGTATCTTCTCGTCCTGGTCAAAGGAGCGAGTCTCCGTGGTAGTGCTCGACGACTCAAATGTCCTGACAGGACCAACGAACCAATGCTTGCCTCCGTACTTGGGGAAGTAGTAATAGACATGGCAGACGAGGATCACCCCCACGAGAACCGCAGAAGAATAGTTCATGTCGGCCGCGTCTGTCGTCGAGTCCGAAGGGAACATGAGGATGAGGTCTGTGAAGGCCATTGATACGAGCGCGACCAGAGCGATGGGAATACTCTAACAGAGGGTACTCTGGTCAGGAACAAACCTGGACGGTGAAGGACGGATCTGCTTACCCATTTCCCGAGCGAAAACGGTCCTGGAACAAATTTCTGACCACCCAGGAGACGAGCGGCGATGGGAACCGAGAAGGAAATATACGCGCAGACAACAGCTACGATGAAGACAGCACCAGCGGCGGTATTTCCGGCAAATGTGAGGAGACCAAGGAGAACCGCCCCGAGGGCGAGAGCGCACACACATGCTACGGGCGTCTTTGTCCTTTTGTTAACCTTGTACAGGTATTTGGAGAAAGGCAGTGCCCCATCTCGAGAGAATGCGAACATTTGACGCGACGCTGCTGTGAGCTAGGAATCGTTAGACCATTTCCGATCTGGGGATGAAGGTTCCTACAATGTTGATGCAGCCGATACACCTGTCACGGGGATGAACGTCAACGTTTGCTAGGGAGAGCTTCTAAGCAGACATACTGGGTTATGATGACAAAGGACCAAGCTATCAGAGCACCCCGACGACCGAAACTATTGACATAAATCTGATCGTGAAAGTGAGTCATGAGCGGGCCAAGGAGATGAGTAAACCACTAACTGCAGCCATAGGTTGACCGATAGGGTCGTTAAGGAGGGCCTCAGTGTCAGTTCCCATGTGGAACGCAAGCACAATGTTGAAGACTGTTTGAGCATCAGTGTGCCGTTCAATTAGGAGTTTGGTTGATGAATATGCTTACTGAAACCTAGGAAACAGCCAAAACCTGTCGAGAATATCATGGCACGGGGAACGGCGACGTCAGCTCGGCGAACTTCCTCGCTGATGTGGAGGCTGGAATCAATTAGACCTGTCGCCGATCGTATAAGCTCCGGGATGCTAAAAGGCGCGAAACACGGGACATACCCATAGTCCACGAGGGAGCTAGCCACGAGAGGAAGAACGCAAATGCGCTCGGCCATGTGGAAACTGGAAATGGGTTAATGCCGTCTAAAATTTCTATTCATCGAACTCACGATTCTTGAAACCACCCAGTGCAAATGACGCCGTGTTCTTGAACTCTGAGGGAGTTGCGAGAGGCAAAGCAATAATGAGGGCGCCGAATTGCCTGAATATGGAGTTAGTGGCTGATAAGTGCCAATGAAAAGATCCGACGTACAAGAAGTTCATCAACGAAAAGATAGGTTGGAGTCTGGCGATGTATCGTGTAGCCAAGCTCGCAACGAGAGCTTGGAAGATGATGAGACCAAGGAAAACACCACTTGATGAACTCGTCAGCTCGCACTATCACAGAAGAGGATGGCACGCTCACAAAAGATGGCCTCGCGTTGGGACATAGGAACCTTCTGTGGCTATTGTCACTGCAGCAAGAATTTCGGTCGATAACGAGTACGCCGCTCCGCAGGCAGTAGCCATATAGTTTAGTGTGCAGCAGTCTGAAGTCACATCAGTCCATCACTGTTGAAGAATGGAGAAAAGAAGGTTGAAACGCACATCCAGTGACCCAAGAAAGAATGTTCCTAAATCGAGGTGATGCATATGTAAATGTCCAGTAATACAAGCCACCAGAAGTCGGGGCAGCCGATGCAAGTTCGGCCATTGAGAGGGCGATGATCACAAGGAACACGGAATAGGATGCCCACTTTCATTTCGAATATCAGTTTCAAGGATGGAAAGGGGCGAGTGACATTGAACTTACGCCCCACACCATGGCGACAGGGCCGCCGTTCTTCAAAGTGTATACCATGATCGCACTAAGGCACCGAAGGGATCGGTCAGGTAAGGTTTACATCCTCGAGGCAAAGGAAGAACGTACGTGACTGCCTGAACGATTCCGTTGATACTAAAGCTCAACCCAAGGAGCTGAACCCAGTTGAAGTCGCGTTTGAACTCTTGTTTGTATCCCAGAGTCGCCAAAAGTTCTTCATCTTTCAACTTGTCCACCGTCATCTTCGACGACGCGGTATCTTGGGTTTCAAGACTTTTTGTGTCCGGCATGCTTGATAGGTGAAAAACAGAAGCAAAGGGGCAGCAGAAAAAGTCTTCCTTCTCATCGTTTATATACCTGCCAGTGTGATCATAAACCCGAGTGGGCGGGTCGATATACTTTGCCTAGATACGGGAGGAGATGCGACCCTAGGCACACGGAAATATCCTGGGCGCCTAGTGATTTCATATACCACCTGGGTCAATTTTGCTGAATACATGGGGATGATCTTGTGACGTAGAAGTCAGATAGAAGAACGCGTGCAGTGTGTACCGGCTACCTACCGTCTGAGAAAAAAGAATATCTGATTGAATTGGTTCTTATCTCTGCCGACCCCAAGGCAAGACACGCAGCCCACTTTATCAACCTCTGCCCTCCTAATTGAGAGACAGGGAAGATAAGCCCTGGACCTTGTGGCGTTCGATAGGATTCTTCGAGCATAATGCATTCACACCATCAGGTTTACAGTGTGGCGGTGATAGTATTCCAAATAAGCCACGTCAAATGTCAGTCTAACGTGGCGAAAGAGCACCAAGCGGAGCGGAAGCAAAGGACAGAAAAAAATACGAGTTCCAGAAGGATGCAACTCTAACGGATATGTTCGCTCCGCTGTTACTCCGTATTTTCGAGAACGAAGGGCAGAAGAAACGGCCCAGATTCGGATTCGCGGGGAAGTGGATGAAGAAAGAAGCAGGTATGTGGCTGCGCAAGGTCATCCGAGTTGCATGGGCATCATCTGATTAGATAGGCATTCTCAAAGTAACCACCTACTGGTCACGAAGACGGTGGAATACAGAACCAATATTGCTTCCATGAAACCTCGAGTAAACTACATATGCAAGTGCTTGTAGATCCGCTCCTTGAGTGCACGCTACGATCGGTCTCGGATGAGATTGGTTGGGCGCATGATTTCCTTCCTAACCCAATGGGAGAGATGTTCCGTTCACTAAGCGATGGTACAACCGTCCCCAGTTGGGAGCCCATCAGGACCAAGCTGCATTCCCGGGGGAAGTTCGCCCATGATCTCTGTTGGCGGCGAGCCATGATTCTGAAGCTAGATAGAGGGATTAACGTCAGCAACGCAGTTTCATCGAAATAGGCAAGCCAGCTAGAACAAAATGGGCACACATCGCTGTGGTGGTGAGAGTCCAAGTATCACCCAGCCAGTAGATGTGCAAAAAGATCAACGGAAGAAGTAGGAATAGATCGGACGTTGTAGCAGAAGCACCCACCTCATTCATCAAGTCGGAGATCTCCTTGGTCATGTCCTTGTTTTCGTCACTATACTTAGGGTTCTCGAAGATCTTGACAATCTGGCCGATCAGCTCAACCTGGCTGTCGTACCGTTTCCTGTCCTCGTCTGATAAGGGTTTCGGTGGATTGGCGAGGTAGGATGGGAACTATGAAAACGGCATCAGATCGCCTTAGCTCCTCGGAGTGCAGAAACATGCTGGACGTACCGAATCGTTCAGCTCCTTCAGGGGCTCATACAGAATTTCCTTGTGGAGTAGCTGGCCCATCATACCCTCGAGCATATTTGCAAGGTCTTCGTCATTTTCAGGGAGCTCACCGTTCTCCCCGAGGTTAGCTAGCCCCTTCAGAAGTGCTTCGAACGAATCCAATGATTCGCCACCACCAGCTCCAGCTGATTGACCCTATAGCGCGAACGAAAAGCGGCGTTCAGCATTGTATGAGCGGTGATCCTGAGTGATAGGACATACTTGTATATTCGACTCACTCTCCTTCAGTTTTCCCATTGTCTGCCTGATCTTCCGTTGGAAATCGCTACCTCCATCCGCCTTCGTTGTACCAGTGGCACTGCCCTCTGCACCACCTTCACTAGCCAAAAGTTCTTCGAGGCCTGGCAGATCGTTCCCCATGCCATTCATTCCTTCAACCAACATTGCCTCCCATGCTGCCTTGAACTTCTTTGCCACATCGTCATCGTTGTCAGCCTCCCTCTCCTCATCCTCCTTGAGCTCTTTCATCAAACTCTCCATGCCCTTCGTTAGCTCCTCCGAGAATGCCTTAGATAGGTCATCCTCGTCGTTCTCTTCTGTAGTAGCACCCAATGCAGTCTTGCCAGTCCCAGGGATTGATTTCGGTGGAGCATCGACACGAGTGTTCGTACGCGGCCTATTGCCCTGGCCAAGGGTAGGCTTGAGCGTTGCTCCTGAGCTCTGTGGGACTGCTGAAGGTGGTGGTGCCGGTGGTGCAGCGAATTGGTCGAGAACGTCTGGTCAAAGTTCAACAAAGGTTGTTAAGCACGGCGCCAAAGAGATCAAGGGGAGAACGACGAGTAAAGATCAGATCTCTAAGTCGTATCGTCCCCAAGATAGAGGCTTGCTCACCGTCAAGGTCTTCGAGGTCTTCGTCCTCAACTTTGATTGGCTTTGGAGGGGCGGCCATGGTACTTTTCTGAGGAAACGAGTGGTGGCGAGTGGCAGGTGAAAATCAGAGTGCGATCGTCTTCAAAGGAAATGTGGGGCAGTTAACCGGATAAGCCGGACTCAAGACAAGTTGATAGAAGTTGCTTTGAACAGGAAAATATGTCTTCGCTAGTATATCGGTTAGTACACGCGCCTGTCACGCGCGAAAGCTGGGTTCGACTCCCAGGCGAAGAGACTTTTGGTCCTGTCTCGAAGATGTAATTTTCTCTCATTTTTGCGGTCTCCGAGTCCAAGAAACTCCACCATTAATTGTGAAGATCTTTTGTGAAGGGGTAACTTTTCTTCTTCGATTCGTCAAACCACGCGTGTCGGCCACAATGGAGTGGACCGCCACCAACAATCAGACTTGACCACATTCCACCACCTCTTCCCCATGTCAACATCAAGAACTCGAGTGGAGGATACATACGAAGCCCAAAATGAGCAGCAGCTAGAAGACCTGCATTCAAAACTAAGGACACTACGAGGTGTAAGTCTCCGCATGTGTGTCCGCAGCGTACCACAAATCCTGACTATGGAGGTACCTACCTAGGTCACAGAAGATATCTACGATGATGTCGAACGACAGAATACCATGCTAGACAACGCTGTACGCGTTCTCCTCAACCTTCATCTCCTGTGTTCTAACGCCTTGCATCTGCATCCAGAACGACCGCTTCAACTCCTTCGCCATTTCGCTCACGCAAACATCTGATCGACTAGGACGAACTTTCGGTGTTGGAGAGGGTAGCTTGAAGTCGTTCAGGATTGCGTTATGGACGGTCATGGCATTCATTATAGTCTGGTTTGGGCTGAAGATATACCACTGGTGGTGGCCTGCCGTTGCTGCTGTATGAGCTGGACGCTCGAGCAGCGTTGGTGGAAGCCGGGGTTTGAGGATTGGGCAACGGTCGCGGGTGTTATATACCATGGTACGTTCAGCGAATCTTCGTTGACTCCAGAACGCTCACTATCGTATAGGATTCTGTTATTACTTAGGCTATGAAATAATGATATTTATGACCTCTTCAACGTCTGTCCTGTCTTCCTCCGGAATCCCGTCCCTGCCCTCACGGGCTCCACCTCCTTCATGCAATGTCCCTCAGCACGCGATTGTAGCACCTGCTCCCTGTCGATTCCCTATCGTTGTCCGCCCCTTTCCGCCGCTCCTTGTGGATGTGGATTCCCTGACGGTCGACCCTGATGCGTCCATGGCGATCGCTGCCTGCGAGCCTGTGGCTAGATGAGTGTTCTACTTGGAACTCTTGGATAAGCTGCGCTGTCATCGGCGAGATACATTCCTAGGCTGCTGCCTGGGTGCTGGGACGACGAAGTTTCCTGGATATGCGGCTGGGGTTGGGGGTGGCTCAGCTTGCGCCAACGGTCATCACCCTTCAGTCACCTGGACTCCTCCAACAACAAAAACCTTGTCATGCTTCGTCCAAACGACTCAAGTCAATGTCGTACGACAACGTTCTCGATTGGCTGAAGCTGCAAAGGCCAATCTGCTTGCCCTGCCTTGCTTGCCAATGTGTCAATCCCTTGACTCGACACCGATAGTCGCATGGTCGCTCCCAAAAATGGTAATGGTCCGTGCGTCACCCAACCTCATATATAAACCTCTCATCGACATTTTGATTCCTTACCACTCTGGCCTTTTGGCTTAGATCAAGTGTAGTATCTGTTCTTAATAGTTTAACCACTATTATGAAGGCACCGCCTTCATTTATGGTTATCTAATTTTTGCCGCCCCTGCTCCTCTGTGCTCTGCTTGCAACACGGAAGACGCGATGACCTTGCTATTGCACTACTGGCTTGTGTCGTCAGGGGATCCCCCCAGCTGTCTCTTCTTTCTTTTTCTTGTCTATCTCGGGCTGGCCAGTTGGCATGTGCTCTTGAGGATAGGAAACGGAATTTGAAGTGATTGTATTGAATTTTTGGAACCTTTGCGCTTTCGTGGCGTATTTCTGCTTTTTCAATGGAGGATGTAGTTGCTGGGCATGTATTACATAGGAAGAGAATCCAATTATGCTACGTAGTCTGAGCTGCTCAGCACGTTCTGACGCGATCTGTCTCTCGGAACCTCTATCCTGCCTCGGGCACTTCCCAACTATAAGTTCAATTGGAGTCGTAGCAGCATGATCAGTGGATGGAAAACGGTTCTTTCTGCTTATGTGCTACGAGCGGTTGATACGGTCGGTTCAGACCGCTGGATATTTCGTCTGCCGGGCGAGGAGAGAGCGGTAGACAATAGGCAGCAGGGGCCTTAATGAAATCCAGGCTCGATAAATTGCGTTAGACTGTCTCCAGGTGGATTCAATTCATTCAATTATCCAAGAACACGGCGGATGCAGAACTAATCAGCGCTCTGTCCGCGTAGTGGCCTCGAGTACCAAATCAAGGTGGCCGCTTTCTTTGGCGAATGGCCATCATAAGGTTATTTTGCCTCGCGACCCCATCAGGTCCCAATACCCCTTAGAAAGGCTGCTTACGCTGGATTTCTTTGTCCCGAACCATATTTCTCTCCGTCCTTTCCTCCTCTTACGTTCTTTCCTACCCTTCCACTCATTTGACGCTGGCCGCCGTATACTGACTTCGTTATAGATATCACTATGAAGCGTGCCCGTGAGTATTAGCCTTAAATTAGGCGTCTTACGATGTCGATCAGTGACGAGATGCTGACGAGATGACCTTGTTGACAGCGTTCAGTTTGCTTTCGTGTGCGTCTTTTGGCACTTCCTGTCATGCTGCGACGGGTCTTCTAGCGTCGAAGCGTCTGCTGACTTCCTTTCTTCATCTAGTTCGAGTCCCATCGCTGCATTTTCGACGGAAGAGTGCGCAGACTCCTCAGGGTAATGCCGACAATTGCCCGTCGTGTCGTTCGACTCGTAGGTTTCTTTCACACCTTATCTCAACAGGATGACCAACGCTGACTTATGAATAGAGCTGAGACGAACACATGCTCTCCGACAACGCGTACAATCTGTCGCGTCACTACATTTCCTGCCGAACGGTAAATGGAAAGACGAGAATCTACCCGCACCCCTGCCAGTACAGTGGAAATGCAACGAGTGTGGTTGGATAGGTGTCAAAGACAGTCCCGAGGCGTAGGTTTCCTCTCTTCACATTGTCAACGGATGACCGCTGACCATACTCTGATCGCATAGGAACTCTCCAGCTACCTCTTCTGGTACAACGAACCTGCGTGGCCCTTCCCCACCCCCACCTCTACCCGTGACCCCCGCCGTGCCCTGGCAACAATATGAACGTCTCCCCACACCGACACCGCCCCATTCAGTTCCTACAGAAGGTTCTCCTGCCCAGTCAACGTCATCTCTCCCAGCTGCCGTTGTCCTTGGTAATGGTCTTCCCAACACAAACCCACCTCGGCGGCATAGAACATCACGTTCACTCTCCCCAAGATCTGCGTGGCACAAGTTCGCTGGGTCGTTTGGAGGAAGTGCTGCTTCGACACCGAACGTGAATGAGAAAGGGTTAGCTGGACCCGGTGGAAGACCTGAGCCTATTACGGAGATGAATCCGCTATATCAAGCTGCTGAAAAGTGGCATCGACCGCCGTCGTTTATATTCCGGGAGATCAATGGGAATGGGAATGCGGCTGGAGATGGCCAGGCAGGTGGAGAAGAGAAACCGAGACAGGTCGAAGGAAGAGGTGGAAGGATACCGAAGTGGATGTATATGAATTAAGGAAAGAGAGAAGCTGGCTTTGGAAACAGACGAAGAAATTGGAAGAAATTGGTTATGACCTATGGTCTCTATTTATTGCACTCTTGGTAAGTTCTTCGTATGTCTACGTACATGAGAGCAGTACTCATCCAGAGCCCACTAGGCTGGATTGAATTCCCGTTATCTATGGGTCAGGGTATCTATGGACATTGCACTCGCTATCATTATCACTCCCAGGAGGAGACACGGACTTGACGTTCATGCACTTGTTTAATCTCGTTACATCGGTTATGCTTAATGCTCACGCTAATACGATAGAATACTCAATTTCTGCACAACCTTTTCAAGATATTGACGATACACCCCTGCTAAGAGCTTGCGCGGAAGATGCAAGGGAAGATGTCACAATAACTTCGATCAGTTGTGAGGTCGTGACATACCCAAGCTTGCTACAAACCATCACCTTCTCATGTCGTTCTGTGAGTTACAGACTGGTATTAAATGCCAACTTGAAAGGGGGCCTTTTTTTGCCGCGGCGTTGTGTAGGGCTATCCTGACTTACCTGGTTGTGATAATGATCATCGAGTCCATCTTACACGAGTTTTGTGTACATCTCTCTGTACTTATCCATCTCGAACTGTTGCAACAGGGATATCCTATTCCGCAAACATTCATCGCCCCCGTTTGGCCTCCGTTTCTTCGGCGAGACGGTCCATGTGGCTGTCTAAGCGCTCATCCAGTGATGTCAGCACAGTAGGGTGACACGCCCAACGTTGTTTCACTCATACCAACACCACCACCACCGCGTCCGTTGGCGGATTCATTCCTTCCGCCTCCAATCTTATTAAATAAACCATGCTATTTTGCGACCTCCCACCTGAACTACACGATATCATACTGGATGAGATCTGCCGCGATGGCGCGTACATAGATTCTCTCAAGAACCTTTCTCTGGTCAGCTCGCGGTGTGCTACTGTGTCTCGGCCGAGACTCTTCCAGAGACTGCGCTTTGATTTCAAAGATTTAGAGGCAGATCTACCCCTTCTGTTCAATTTTATCACCTCCGACTTCATTCAAACTGCGACATCCGAGATATGTTTGGTCAACATCTTCGATGGCGTAGCGGATCTAGTGGGTCGCTCCTTGAGCGCCGACGAGATGCGTCGACACATGGCCAAAGATACAACCACCGCCACTCGCATTTTCAGCGTATTAGAATCCCATCGGTGCTCCCATATTATACTCGAACATGAATACGATTCGAGTGAATTCGAACTGGCAAACCCGCTCATCCCTCTGTTATCAACTTCGTTTCTGTCTTTGACACATCTCACGATCATAAGGGGACCCCAAATCAACCTCGTTCCACTCAGTTGCATTTCTACTCTGGAGTGCCTTGAACTTCTGACGGTCAACATTGAAAGCTACCACTTCGATGCAGATGTGATTAGGGAACCTTTGCCAAGGTTGAAACGTCTTGTTTTCATTGACGTCGAATGGGCTGAGGATAAAATACCGACACCTTTCAGCGAGGATCTCGACTATATTTTCGACCTTCGCTACTTAGAATCGGTCGCTATACAGGCTGGAGGCTACTTTCCTGAAGATTTTCTAGAAGAAATTATCCCATTCTGTGGAGATAATCTGAAGGAATTAGCCATTCACATCAGGCAATTAGGGTTTAGAAGTAGGTCGGAGCGAAAGTTAAAATGTGCATTCCTCTGACTCAAGTTCTAACTAGGCTTTTGCCACTGGGAGATCCTTTCCAAGTTTACAGCTGTCCAGCACCTCTATCTGTACTTCTCGGATGGTATTCAGCCAACTCTGCTAGACCCAAGAATCGCATCGGCCTTTGGCGATCCTGATTTAGAGGAGTTCCGTCGACTCAAACCTCCGCCATCACTGAAGCATCTTTCCTTTGGTTTCGGATGGCATGAATTTATGCCAGACGAGTACGATGTAGAACGATTCATTAAATGGATAAGATACCATACCTGGGTCGTGAATTCAACAATTACCGAACGACACCCTGAACGATGGAGCCAATTGCAGCTGTTGGACATTCAGTTCATGTTTCAAGACTCGGAGCAGATGGAGGTATTTGAACTTGAAATCCATGGGTGCCCGGGGAAGGAATTGGACTGGAAGGGAGTGGTGGTGTCTGCTCCATCGACCATGGGTGAGTAACTTACCTCCGATCGCGCGTTTAGAGCTTGCATGATGTTCTTCCCTCTCAGTGGTAACCACAACGGAATGGCCGTACTATTTCAACGCCTCTTTGGGAAAGCTGTATAGCGACTGTAGGCGGTCGTCCGATGCAATGGACAGCGTTACCTGGGTAGTAAATCTGACCTTTTATCCACCATAATTTATCCCCTGGTTCTGGTGTTTTTTGTTACCCTTGTAAGACCCTCTTGGTAGGCATATTATCACGTTACTTTATCTCTATTTTGAGGAGCGCCCACATGAATTCCATACTTTCTCCCCTTCTGAACGCGCTTGGCCTTGGACGCTGTTGTGTAACACAGCCACACTCCCTGCTTGCCACCTTCTACCAGTAGCGAGTTTTCTCAAGCCTTTCGCGTCAAGCTGTGGCAGTGGGTCAGCATCCGGCAAGAAGCAAGGGCTATGGGAGGTGGTGAAGAAGAGAACCCGGAGCAGAGTGCAGGACGGCGTAGGAGGATGCTAAAGTGGATGTACATGAACCGGCAGGAGAGGGGAACATGTCAGTGGTCTCGGGAGAATGTGCTCAGTTGTATTCTTTTTCCTGGTATGTTATCCTTTTGCTACACGATTGCATCGCTGTGCTCATGCCGAGCTTGTTTAAGATACACAGAGTCTCATTTATCAGCGGGTCAGGGAATGAATTGTTACTCCCTTTATTCCTGAGCTTGACGCGACCTTGTCACCTTGTGAGTGCATTGACCCCATGCCGCCGCCCAACTGCTCATCAATGTCCGAATGTCAGGGCTTCAATCGGTCGTCGCCGTCATGACCTCGGTGACGGTGACACGTCCGGGGTCGCTATCTCAGTATCCAGCACTCTGACTCTGACTCCATTCCTCGCGATCCCGTACTTCAACGGATGACCTCCATGCCCACTCCCGTGAACAACGTCACGCTATTCCACGATCTCCCGTATGACCTTCACAATGCCATACTGGAAGAAATTTACGATGATGACCGCGCCAACGAGTACATCGAAGATCTCAAGAACTTTTCTCTGGTCAGCTCACGGTGTGCTGCCATCGCTCGGCCGCGACTCTTCCAGAGACTGCGCCTCAATTTCAAAGATATCGAAACGGATCTCCCTCTACTCCTTGATTTCCTCTCTTCCGACCTTGTTAGAACTACGACGTCAGAACTGTGTCTGACCAATACCTTCGACGACCTGGTGCTTCCAGAGGGCGTCTTATCAGCCCGAGATGTCCCTCCCAGGATCCAGGACCAGATAGACAGAGATACAGCCATAGTGTCCCGTGTCTTTGGCGTGCTGGGATCCCACGGGGTTTCTCGCATTACCCTCGAACATGAAGAACAGAACACCACCAATTTCTTACTGGCAAACCCACTCGTTCCCCTCTTATCGAATTCCTTTCATTTCTTGACACATCTCACCATCATCAAAGGTCCTCAGATCGACCTTGTTCCTCTCAGCGATATCTCTACCCTGGAGTATCTTGAACTTCTAATAGTCGACATAGAATATCACTATTTCGAATCCGATGGCACGAAGAAATGCCTGCCAAAGTTGAAACGACTTGTGTTTATAGATGTCGAATGGGCTGAGATGACACCTATACCCCTCAGTGTGGGTCTCGACTCCATTTTCGACCTTCGCCATCTAGAGTCGGCCGCTATACAGGTCGGCGGCTGTTATCCCGAGGAGTTTTGGCGAGATCTTGTCCCGTTCTGTGGTAATAACCTGAAGGAGTTGGCGATTCATGTCAGGGAGTTAACCTTTCGAAGTAAGTCGGCATGCCGATGGTTGAACCCGTCTTTCTTACGCCAGTTTTGCGCAGAATTGTACCATTGGCAGATCTTCTCACAACTTCGATTCGTCCAGCATCTTTATCTGTATTTCTCGGATGGCATCCAACCAGATCTAGACGACCCAACATCCGAAGCGTTGGAACTCGAAGGTGATCCAGAGTTTCAAGAATTCCACCGCCTTGTACCACCACCGTCATTGAAGCACCTTTCTCTTTGTTTCAAATGGCGTCCGTTGCCAGACAAGTACGACGTCGACGACTTTGATATATGGATGAGTTGGCGGTTATCTGCTATAGACTCAGCAATTGCAGCGCATCCTGAAAGGTGGAGAAAACTGCAGCAGGTAGACCTTCAGGTCATATTCCACCATGACGACGCAGAGCAAATGGCAAAGCTTCAATTAGAAGTTGAGGAGGACCAAGTGAACACTTTAACCTCGAGAGGGGTAGTAGTGTTGGCTCTACAGAATAAAGGTAAGCAAACCGTCACCTTCGCTCCCGAATTCGATTCTTACACGATCTTCTCTTCTTTTTAACAGTGACCAGAACGGAATGGCCATACTACTTCGGCGCCTCTTTAGGAAAGGTGTACGGGTCAGGTTACTGGTAGGCCGTCGACTATAAGACGATGGCTTTGCCTGCTTAACACATCTTTCATTTCAATTCATCCTCTTGTCCTCGCATCCTGCACATTTATCATACAATCATACGCAGGCTTATCCTAGGTGGTGACTCAATAAAATCCGCGGTTGCTTCTCCTTCAAAGCTTTTAAGCCGTGTAATATATGCCCATGCGTTCATCGATCTGGCGTGCATATTCTCCAAGTTGTTCCAGGACTCGGTCTTCATCATCAGAGTGATCAGACCGCTGGCACTCCTATCGTCACACTTCTTGGCTTTGGAAGTAGTGCCTGTCTGCATCTGGAAGGCTCGGATGAAGGGCCCAGGGTCCCCAAGGTCTTCTATCACCTGTAGCTATGATCTTCCAGGGAAATATCAGGCTTGGTTTTGTGCATCAGAATTTCGAATTTTGCATTCTCTCTGGCGTGATGGACTCTTCTTAGGGGTCGCAGGCGTTTGCTTTGATCAGAATTAGGCACAGCTGGCGATCCAGGCTCTTCAGCCATGGTTTTCTTCGTGGTTCCAGCAGAGATTAAAGCTCCTGGTTTGAATTGGACAGAAGTATCTATGTTTGGGTGATAACGATGACCGAGTCACATTCGCCCGGCCCACTGTCGAGGTATTTCGCCGAGTCTTCCCCTCATCTGATTGATCCAGAGTTCGATATCAAGCTATGAAGCTTGACGCCTCCCCTTGACGTGTGACAGTCAGGAATCTCAATCCGATCACATAGGTGCGAAGTCACGACTACCAGAATTGGCGAGCTACCACTATCTTCTCCTCAAAACACTCATGCCATTCAGCGACTTTCCTGCAGAAATCTGTCGCCTCATCTTAGAGCGACTTTGTGAAGACGATCCTGGTTATATGCATGCTATAAAAAGTCTCTCTCTCGTCAACAAGCAACTCGCTGGGAACGCTCGTCCGAAACTCTGGGAAAGGCTTTGCCTCCAAATGATGCATGGGACAGACTATGGACGGATGCACGATTTCATCTCTTCCAATCCATTCCTTCTGACAACGACACGTGTGCTACACCTCTACGGTCTCTTTTACAATCCCTTTCCACCCTCTTTGACTCGGAGAGAGTCGGACTACTCCAGATTTGAATCAGAATCACAGACTGAGCTGGCGAATAGAATGAAGACAGAAGTATTGGAAGCAGCTCGGGTGTTCGGAGCTCTTGATTGCCACAGATGTATCCACGTCTTGTTGGAACACCCCAGCATGTCCAGAACATTCGATATCTGGATGCCAAATCCCCTCGTTCAGATCGTGGCGGCAACCTTTCTGTCACTTACCCACCTCACAATCATAAAAGGTCCAATTGTTAACCTTGCAATTATAGGCCATATCTCAACTTTGACGTGCTTGGCGCTTCTCCAGGTCGATGTGCAGCTTCCTCGCGCTCGACTTGCATCATGGTACCAGTCGAACCAGGGAGAGCGGGTTTTGCCAAAGTTGAAACAACTTGCGATGATAGACGCCAAATGCGACATCATCGCGCCCGACCTATCAACCATTGGCCTGGAGAAGCTCTTTGATCTCTGTTCTCTGGAATCACTGGCTATACGTATCTGTGATGGGTTAAGACCAGATCTCTCACTAGAACATCTCGCCCAGATATGCGGAGAAACGCTAAAGGAATTATCAGTCCATATTCAGAAGTTCTATTTCCCAAGTAAGTTGACATCACCCTCGGGACGCAGCCGGATTGACGGAGGGTTCGTAGACTTTTGCCGCAAGGAGATCCTGCATAAGTTCAAGGCGGTTCATCACCTCCACTTGTATTTCTCAGACGGCATCCAGAGACATACCACGAGCCTTCGCTGGGGACTGACAGGCCTGTCATTCGATCCAGCTATGGAGAATCTCAGAATGCTTCGTCCGCCCCCTTCGTTAGCTCGGCTTTCTCTGGGATTTAGATGCCGTGACTGGAGAGAGGTTCACATCCCAGTCCGAGTCATGAACTCGGTCATTTGCAAATTCTACGAGGAACGATGGACACAACTCAGGCAGATAGATTTCCAATTGGTGACTTTGAATGAATCCGAGGACTCTCGCCCCAAGAACCTCAAACTTGGGGGAGAAGAGATGAGCCGATTACTCTCAAAGGGCGTGGTTGTATCTGTCCTACCAAACCAATGTGAGCAATACCAACTTTCTTTGGACTCGTGGTCTTCGTTGACTCATCAGGCTATACTCTTCCGGTTAAAGCCAGAAAAATGTGCCAATGGCCGTACTATCTTCACAATGCTGTGGGGATACTCGAATCGTGATTTCTCCTAAGCTGATTCAAAACAGACGTAGGAACGTGGAAAAGAGATGGTTGTTATTATACCTACGCCGTGGAGCTAGCATCGAAGAACACTGTGTCAACTGATCTAGTTTTACACATTCCATACTCGGGAGACGTTATGGAATATACATTATTTGCATCGAAAGGGTGGGATTCTCCTGTACAAGGTCTCTACAAGCATCTACTTGCGAGTTGCCCAGTTGGAGACGTGCGTACTTCAATTTCGACTCGGAGTGCATCAGCCCAAACAAACAACATCCAGTCCGAAGCCATCCAACGATCCTCTTTCGAAAATCATCCGATTCCTCGACGCACAAATTCTCAATCTGTCGACTGGCAACGAAGAACCATTTCAGAAGATGGTGCGATATGACGGCCAATAGCTTGGTCATGCGCGTCGACTACAATCAATCAAGATTGTATCAAATCTCCGGAGTCTTACACACTTAACCAGAACAACCATGGTCCCCAAGCTCCCAACAGAGATCATAGACACCATTCTTGATCACCTCTTTGAGGATCATGCCAAATCACCGATGCTGAAATGCCTCTCGCTCGTCAATCGGCACTTTGCTTCCCGTGCTCAAAAGGAGTTATTCAAGCAGCTTCGTCTTCCGGTTCCATATCCAGCGAAGGACGTTGAGGAAATTTGTCACTTCCTCTCTTCGAATCCGAATATGAGGGCCGGTCCAACGTCAATACGTCTCACCGACCTCTTCCGGGACGTAATTGCTGCAGGAGGTGACACGAACACAGACCGAATCAGCAAGCAAAACGTGCAAGATATTTCCCAAATTTTCGATGCCCTAGACCTCAGCAGATGCACAAACCTTACGCTCGAACACAGTGACTTCAATAATCACGGGATTGGGCCAGAAAACCCCATTATTCCACTGATTACGACGACCTTTCCAACTTTGACACACCTCACTATTTGTAGAGGTTCCTTCATCAGGCTCCGTGCTATCAGCATCATCTCGACACTGGAGTGCCTCGAACTTTTAGAAGCTGCGTTGAGGGTAGAATATTCGAACAATGGGCTTGAATCTCTGGACAAGAGACCGATCCCACTGCCAAGGCTGAAGCGTCTGGTGATCATAGAGCCTCGATGGAATACCGTCCCATATCATGCGTCACAAACAGCCCTCCCCGGACTCTTTGACCTGAGCCAGCTGGAGTCAGTTGCGGTCCAGAGTGATGAGAATTCAAGGGTGTTCATACATCACCTCGTCTCCCTCTGCAGTCATACGCTGACGGAGTTGTTGATCTATGTGAAGGACTCGGAAGAGGATTTTCCTTGTAAGCACATTTTCGCGACCTATTCAGAAGAGATAGTAAGGCTGAAGTATGTTACTTGTAGATTTCTGCGAGAATTGGACTATGTTCTCGGCTTGTTCAGCCCTCAAACGGCTTCACCGTTACTTCGAGGAGGGTATCCAACCCGATCGCCCTAATCAGGAAGTTGAATTTAGGGAAGCCAACATCCCAGAATTCGAATGGTTCAATGAACTTCAGCCTCCTCCTTTGTTGGAACACCTCTCCCTTAGCTTCAAATGCCGATCTCTTCCACAGGATGAGCTAGATGCATGGCGAGATTCTCAAATACCCTTCTTGGCTTCGACTATTGAGGAAGGTTACGAGGGCGGTTGGTTGTCGCTGAAGAGGATTGATTTTCAACTGGTGTTCACGGACGAAGTGAACGCTAGTCAGCTAGAGTTTGGAGAGGCAGGAATGGAAAGTCTGGAGTTAAAGGGCATTGCCGTATCAACGCTACCGAATGAAGGTGTGCAATCGTGTTTTCCCAGCCTTCTTTGTCCTTACGTATCACGATATCTAGTTTTGGTTGGAACCAAGTGGCCGTACTACCATTACGCCTCGAGGGGATATAAGAGAAGGGAAGCCGGCGAGAACGAGGCTTTTTATTGATCATGTACAGCTATACGTCCAGACTCCTGTTTGTCTTACATTTCTCCAAGCCTTCAACTCGAATACGCCACGCCACCATGTCCACCTCGAGGCGCAGGTCCCGCTGAGACTTCAGGCCTTAGCAGCTATGCAAAGTGATAATACTCCGCCATTCAGTGAGGACTCGTCCTGAAAGAGAAAAAAATTGACCGCAATCGCTTCCAAGAGCTCGCTCATCGGGATTCGAATCCGAGCACACTAATTGGAGAGTCCAAACGCATTAGCGTGTGCTACCGATGCACTGACGATGTCGAAAACAATTGTCTTGACTCGCTCTCACCATCGGTCCGAATGTACAGGCACCCGAGCGTCAATTTCGGGAGGTCGGAAACTGAGCGATCATCGGAGGCAAATTTGGGAAAGTTGCAGTGGAATTAGCACCTTCGCTTCAAGGATGGAACGGTCGCCCAACCTTCCGTGATTGGCAGAAAGTAGTCCAGCAGCTCGGTTGGTACAAAAATTCAGGATAAATTGGCAGACGGCGAAGTGGTTTCACGATCAGGAGTTCAAGGCGACCAAAGAAACGGTGAGAAATCTGAACTTTATGCCATCCCGAAAGTGGCGAATCCTAACTCGAAACGTAAACATGGAGGCCAATTGCGAGATGCTTTCATCGTCTTCGCTAGTATATCGGTTAGTACACGCGCCTGTCACGCGCGAAAGCTGGGTTCGACTCCCAGGCGAAGAGACTTTTTTCTGATCAGTCGGCCTTGCAGTCAGCATTCCGTCTTTGATCAAAGGAAATCATGCTCTTTCTCCCCGTCATTGACCACATTGTCCTCAGGGTCCGTCGCTCTTGCGGTATGCCGCCTTCCAGGAACTCACGTCAAGAAATGGACGAATTCTCGCTAAGGCACACGCAAGCCGTGGCCGCCTTGTGAATATCCAGTTTCAGCTGTGCAACGAAAATATTTTTTTCACGATGATACATTCTTCCAGAACGGTAATCTATATCTTCCACCCGGTTATCCATGCGATTCTGCTTCACCAATTTCATTGATCGAGCATCGGTAACCTCGCATATCCGTTGCGACCTATTGTAGCGCCACACCACAAGGATCCTGGGCACTCTTTGCTCGCTTCCGTCATATCCGAGGTGAGCATTCAGCCTGTCAGGACAAGATCTCCACTATCAGCGACCGTATGGGATGGTATTTCTGACCATTTTGCTGCGCGTGTACCACTAGAAGGTCGTATGACACGGTGCCCAAGCCAAAGATGCCAAAGGAGTCTGAGTGGCTTTGCCTCATTTGCCTCATTTCCCCACTACCCCACCACACAAGCCCCGATAAGTCGACAACCTACTCCGGGGAAAGAGGCAAATAAGGGATAGGCTGCCTTTCGGTCTGGGAATTGATCCGAGCCGAATGAACGGGCTTGACAGTCACCTTCTCCTGCGGAAAGGACAGTCCCGGCGCATGAAGAGACAGTCCTGTCACTCGGTAATGCTTTGTAAGATCTATCAGTCACCCTGTCACAGACAAGTCACAACCCAACAGGGCCAAACCAAGTTCCTCCCAATTGAGGGGAATTTTGAGAATTCTGACCCAATCTTCCCGAAGTTGACCCAATCTTTCCAAGTTTGCTGCAATTTAGCCAAGGGTTTCTTGAAGTTGTCCTTATTTTAGTAGCTGTGTCATGAGATGAGCGGCGTGTTCCAAATCCCCGTCGCCCTCGACTCTCAATCGTTTTCCTTATTCCCTTCTCTCTCGTCTCGTCATTCTCTAGGTGCAAAAGCTCCTCTTTTCCACGCCGAGACTAACGAGTGAAACCACCGATTTGAAACCACCTCTTGTACGGAGCGCGATACCAGTCGCCATTCCGTCGCCACTGCCAATGAGTCGGAATGACTGGTGGAAGGCACTTCTCTGCTCCGCCTTTGGTAATGGAATCCTGACACCTTGGGATTCCTAGCCTCTGGGATTCCCTGATCCCCATTCCAGAACAATCGACACCGAATTAGGAGACGGAGGTAACCCCCGATGTTCGACGTGGACAGCGGGTTAAAATGGGGTGTTACCCCAAGGAATCCATTTTGAATCCATTCCGCCTAGCTATTCCGGAAGCGTTGTAGGAGGATGCACATATGGAAGAAATTTATAGAATGATACGTAAATATCTCGAAGAAGCCGCGGGATGACACAATTTTTGGCAATTTGCCTCACTTTTCCGAATATTTGGCGATCTGCAGAAAGTATCGACAGCTGTAATCAAATATGCATCCATCTCCGAGTTGCCAAGCCGACAAGACAGGCGGACTTGAAAGCCACAGTCGACTTGAATTTCAGGAGGGAGTTAGGAGTGACTTGAAAGATGATTGTTATTAAATCTCCGAGCTTAGCCAATATGGAGGCAGTGAGCGAGCCACTGGGACCAGCCAGAGAAGGAACCAAGGCAATCAAAGATAGCGCTTACAGAAAGGGTTTTCAATTCGCCAGCTATAGCTCCCCTTTGTAGGTTCCTGCGAACTTCGAGCAAAGCTAACCGACTCAAGTTGATTCCCGCCCGCGGGAAAGCAATGCTTAGATATAGGATCAAATGTGCAGGTAACATGCAACTTTTTGCAAGTGGCTCAAAGTTGAGCTATTAGCAGGAGGGGCACATTGGGCAATATTGATCAATCGTTGTCGGATCTTTCGCAACATCGCCAGCAATTGACCAAAATCTAAGCGGTTTGTTTCTAAAGGTTCCTCCCTTTCTGGTCTTTTGACGACAACGAAATGTAGGAAATCTGCGAACTCTCAACTGATACGAGTACGCTCTGTGCAGGGCTACAATATCCTTGACCGACAAGGATCTCTCTCGAGACGACCAAGGTCAATTCCGAGGTACACCCCGTTCAAATCAATCTTTCCACCTTTCGTTCCCTATAGATTCAGATCATACAAATTAAGTCCCTAGAAAAATACATCTAGATACGCATATATCTCATTCATAGATAACAACCTCAGTTAATAGGGTCCTCTGCTTTTCTTCTTGAGGAATCGGCCGCCAAAGCCGCTCATTCGCGTAGTATGCATCGTTCGAGCGCCGCCACAACTCGAAAGCGAAAGAATAGTGTCAGGAACACTTATACCATAGTTCAGTCAACGGCGTGAAGTAGAAACAATAATTATGAGAATCCTAGAGCGTGTTGTGAGCATAACTTTGAGATGACGGGAAAACAGAGCTACGCACACTGACACGGAAATCATCGTGCTACGCATACTTGGTCCAAGAGCTTCTCTGCCTTCTGTCCGTTATTTCAAATATGTGGTTCCTTTCTCACCGGGATTTGTTCCATTCTAGATTCCAAGGATCAGCTGGTGTGCCGGAGCTAACTGAGATTCCGATCCTACCGGGTAGGAAGGCCAGCCACGCAATAAAGCAGAATAGACAAGAGATCAGAAGCGGATGCAATCATAACATGCAACTGGCCGCCTTGAACCAGGCCCGTGCAGAAATAGCTTCGAAAATGGTTTGAACTGGTAGAAGCGGGCTCGGTCTAACCCACAAAAGGTTCAGAACCGCCCTATGGTATCGAAGAATATGGAGAAACATGTCTTCTCCGTTCTACCTCTTCATCGTCGTATACAATGATCGACACGGCGGGCTTCTGTAATGAACAAGTTAAATGTTGAGGTCTTGACGGTCCGAGTGCAATACATCGAGATTGTCACTGATCTCCTGAGCAGGGGTCCTGGATAGATAGCATCCGTGCTCTGGGATAGATGGGTGAGCAGCCGAGATGCGAAGTCTATGAAGCAGAATTATACCGTGTTCAGAGCTTCTAGACGGCACTAACAATTCGCCGACCATGGAAGTCGCAAAGATGGGGCTCCCAGCGGTTCTGAAAACATCAAAGAAATTGCGTTCAGAGCATGCCAAACGGTATCCTGGCCAGAAAAACTTCACCTAACATCGGAAGGAAGGAATATTCCTGTTTCTATCCGCGAGATTTTCAGGCGAACTTGAGTGGATTATTACTGTCGTTTGGCGAAAACCAAAAGAGACGTTCTGCGGAGATCAACATCGGAGTAGGAACAGTGGAACAGTTGGCGATCCTTACACCAGAGGTATCTGCAAGGTGAACCATTCTTGGGGTTTGGGTCCTGGAGAGCATCAATTAGAGGCGTTCTGACATGGTAAGGTGGAGGCCTCACTTCTCGTTGTGTAGGGTTTCCAGGTCTGAGGTAGAATAAACACCTCAACGATATACGTCGCTGGTTTCAGTCGACCATCCTTCTCTTGTGGGCACGCGCCAGATCTCGGAAGCCTCCAGTCCAAGCAACTGCGGTGGCAGGCTCTTCCGTAGAGCCTCTCGAAAGGGAATCATTGCATAGCACTAGACAGGAAGCGTGTCAGCCAGTGTCACGAAACTATGAAGATGGAAGAGATTGTAAGGCACCATGTTCACCGACAATCAGGGTGTAGACCCCTGTGAAGGCGGGCGAACATGAGCTGTCGTTCCAAGGATGTATCGGCATCATTCGGCATGTGCAAGTGGTCGAGTTGATAAACATCTGGACGCCATGATATCTGTCAAAGACCGAACGATAACAGAAGATGAAAGACTCACCTGGATACATTTTCTCTCTGTCTTGAGACAAAATCCGATAGCTGCTATTAGGACGAAAAGTAGAGGAGAACAGCGTTTAGCGCCCAGAACGGACTACCGACAGCGGTTTCATTGGTAAAACATTCGCATCCGAGCTTAAAGAGTGAGCAGGTGGGATTTCCTTGATTGGCCGACACAACGCAATGGTTTGGCGCCTGGATACAACGGTCACATACAGCAAAGACGAGTGATACATACCGGTCCCTGGAGAAAAAGCACCAGCTGAGATGTCAGACGTCGGCCAGCATCTTCTCAGAGCCTTCTTCGTTGACGTTGATAATGATGGTGAAGAGGGAACACGCCCGAGTTCCTCACTGATCAACTTTGAAAGCACTCGCAACAGACACAGCCACATAGTTTTGGCAAATTATTGATCATCTTTGGGCAAATTGCCGCGTCTTTGGGCAAATTGCCGCATCTTTGGGCAAACTGCCGCATCTTTAGGCAAATTGCCGCATCTTCAGGCAAAATACTACAAATTACCTCGAAATCGCGGTTGGCACTCCTTTGAAACACGGTCATCCCGTGGTGCCATCCTTCGCCTCTGTGCTTTGTGCTGAATTTATCTTTCTCGCTACGGACATTTAGAACCGCCAACATTGTCACTGTCATTGTCACATTATACGGTAAATTTTCGATGAACGGAAGTCGTCTATGAATGTTCCCAGCGTCTTTTACCCCCTGCTATCCTCGTCAACCGCTGATAACTTGTCGGATTCAGCAGACGATCGCTATCGCCTGATGATGCTGAGTCGGATGTGTTGAATGTCCATGTCTTGACCGTCTTTAGGAGTATGTTAATAAATGGGGCTGCTGACCGATCCTGGGGATTTGGTCATAGGCAAGCCGGGTGTCAAGTACAGCCCTGAGAGCGTAGTGCTGGAGAAGGGCAATTCTAGGAGGCTAAGAGAGGGCATTCCATGATACATCGGGAAAGCGTACCGTCTGTAGCTGCTGATACTCTTTTCACCGGGTCAGAGCCTCCTGAGCTCGCCTGGAGCTGGCCAGTGCAGAGAAGGGACGAGAAAAGAGCTACGAGCAACGGGTCAGGAAAGCAAAGGTCACGTTGATAGAAAACGGTGCTCACTGTTTCCCACTTGCCAGCTTGAAAGGCTGAGATATAATGACGCCAACGGGACGCCTTACTTCAACAGTGAAGTATTCGCGTGACCTCCGAACGGCAACGGCACGAGTAGCAGAGGGAATGGAAACACGGTTGGTTGATGAATCTGGGGGCTTCTATATGGTTTGGACCAACGTCAGGGAGGTCAAAATCGTTCGTACTGGCCATGCTCACTATTCACGACTCGAATCTTCTCGAATCTCCCTTTGAAGAACGCATGAAGTAGAACCAGGAGTGGGAGGTCTCGGGTGACAGAGTTCCTGGATGGTTTTCAGCCATCATCTGTCCGCACGCTGGCGTGGGCAAGGGTAAGTTTCGAAATGGTTCGAAGAAGGCGGCTGTTTTGTCTTGGGCTAGATGCAGAGAGGCCTTCAGTCTGTTCTTTGTTCGCTTTCGCCTCAACAGGGTCAACCCAGGTAGACCTCTCCTGAACGACAATGAGCTTCAAGCCATTTCATCAGAAGGAACATCCTGACCTTTCATCAGAAATCCACCGTGAAGGAGAACCAGCGGTTGACATGTACGGCCAGATCTGCTACTGGAAAAACCTAGCTCTAGAACGTGCTTGACAACGACAATCCCATTAGCTGGGCGCCCAGCCTCAAAATCCACGGCATAGCGTGTTTGTTGGGAGCGAGATGTCCGTGATCGTCGAGGTTATGTTCGCGGGCTAAGAAGCGCGAGCAAATTGAAGGCGATGTTCACTTTAAATCGGATAGAAGCACTTGTGCTCTTTGGAGTCGACAAATGTTCGCTCGAAGTGAATGAACGTGTTTTAGGCTGACTAATGATGATGGATATCGCAGAGCATCAGACAATTTACGTCAAGATCTACCACCATCTGGGGCAATTGGACTGACTACCAACATCCATGAGCGGCTCGTAAGCATCGGTACCGGTGTCGTGGCCTGGAGACTAAAGTGTGAACAGTTGTGAGCTTGACTTCCACTGGCATATAGGAAGTCGATAGACGACGGATAATCGATTCCTCCAGAGCCCTGTAGATGATGGACCTATATCCCAAGATGGATGCTGAAGAGAGTACGCCCAGCTCAGTCCAGTGCCTGCCGGGAGGTCATTGAGCGCAGATGTCAGGTTATGAAGATCCCCATCATCTTGGTAGATGGAAGCAAAGAGAGCTCGCGACATCTGCATTCTCGGCATCCCTGTCTCTCTACTGGATTAGGCTATTCTTCAGTTATCAGCTGAATGTACATCGATTGAATACTGAAACCAGGACCACCTAATGTTTTGCAAACAACTGTCAATCTCGGACTCCAGGGAACTTTCTAATGTGGTCAACTTAATCAACGTCTGGCGGAGCCGTTATGCTACGGTGTGTCGGGACTGCCACTGGCATATTCGGAAGGAATGGCACTTTCTTGCGCCCAACGCACTGTACTGTTTGGATGCGACATGGCGTGGAATCGACGATCGTGGTTGAGATTACCTGGTATCGTCGCGTTTTCCATTTTCTCGGAGACTCATCCGGTCCTCAACGGCCTATGAGTCTTCAGAATTCGAGTGCGTGAGGAAAGCGAAAGCGATCGGCTGATAGCCTCCACTTCTTGACGACAAACGTCCTACTCCAGAAGAAAACAACTCTCAGTGAGATATCAGGCCAGCATCGTCATAATTTCAAAGGCAGGACCTCTTACTCTCGTATAGTTATGGCCGTAAAATAGCATCCGAGAGGCTGTCTGACTCGGATATCAGAGGTGAGCAAATAACCTCCGACCTTCTCTCCCCCAATAAGACTTGCGCACATGTGGAGCTCCACATGGTTCAGGGTCCTGGAAGGTATCTGACCCACCGTGATTTTTGAGGCAAAGATAGCGTATACGCGCTCTAGCCAAAGGCTTCAGGCACCGGTATTCGCAAATCTGCCTGATGGGTTAGTACTGAGCCATTGCTACTGATCCTCTTCCCCCGAACACACGACGGGTCTCAACATCGGAGGAACTCAGCAGTGCCCAAGCTAGGGAAAGAACCGAATCATCTATTTGTGAAAACGCTCCTAGCATTAAATCCGAAACCCCACCTGCCAGTAGGCTATGACCGTCGCAACAAACCCTGCGCGACAGTCGGAGAACGTCCCCCCAGTAGCACCGACAATTGGAATAACCTCCCTAAATGACTACTCAACACCTGGTTTACGGCCGATATCGACGCCACGACGCGGCCGACGAACTGAGCTATTGAATATGTAGGTTTTATTCATTGGAAATTGCGTGGGTCACTGATGGGGTGCGCAGAAAAAGGCCAACCGTAGTGGATTAGGATAAGCCTTCTGGGCAAATTTCTGATAACGAATGACTATCGCTGATCCTCACTTGTGCGTAAGGAACCTATGAATGTCTGAACGAAGGCATTACTTGGTTGAACGTGGAACTCCAGCGAGTAATGCATGTTCGGTCTTTTCTCTCTAACACGCTTACCGAAGCTCTCTAGATTCAAGTTCCGTCGCTCGAGGAACACAACCGTATCCCAGTCCAAGCCCACCCATTGGCTTTTCAATGTTTGTGACCATTATCTTGCAGGAGAAGTCGTGATGTTTCATAGATACTTTCATATCCGCGTTGCTGAATGGATATAACATGCCTCGTCATGAGACACTGAGGTTCAAGCTTTCAAGAATGACTTTTTGATTGTTCCACAAAAGGCGGCACTCAAGCCCTTGGCCAATGTCAGCGACCAAAATAGCCTTAAAAGACCTTCTATAGAGGGGTAATTGGCAGCAACACTCATTGGTGCAGCAGGGCCATTGCTAGATTGATTGCAAACGTGTCAGCGGCGGGGTATCTATCTCTAGCGATGTCGACCAAACATGGGTCCGTGCCAGAATCAACATTCAGACATTTGACGCCCCCGTTGAGCACGCACTCTATCTATGGGATCGTAGAAAAGCCCTCTGACAAGGTCTCAAGATGTGTTTGAAATCCCGAGACACCTCGGTAATGGCCACCGAAGCTCGAGAAGAACCACCGGGAGAAGCAAAAAGCCTTATTATGCTCATGCCAGTGTGTCGCAATCATTGCCGAGCTTGCTTCTTCGTTTGATACGCCATGGCGGGATCGCAACTACGTAAACATACCCAAGAATATACCAGTCCTCGTATACGAATACAATGAGGAAGCAGCGTCTCTCAGATATCGTCAGGGTGGCTTACATGTTACCAGAGCGTTGGTCAGAAGCAAGTTTTCGACCGGTTCAATCGCCCCAGATACTTGAAAGCCGAAGTCCCATTTTGGCTATCACACAGCCTTGGAATAACACTTGACTCGGTCGAGAACTTGAAGGCTGCTTCTCTTGCTTCTCTCTTCTCGGACTGACGTTTCAGGCACGTTGAAACGGGCTTCCGACTCTGTAAGACATGGAAGCATGTGCATGACACCTTCGGCCTTATCCTCGGTCTCCGCTACAAATCGCAGCCCTTGGCGAAGTCAGATATTGCTACGACGAGAGTCATTTGGACAGAAGCGACCTATGGTAGGCATGTGGTACAGTCCTCTGGATGGGCTCCAAATTTGGAAAGTGTGGACACGAGGACGCAGGCTGCCCCTCTTTTGGTAAGGTATATCCTCAAAGGGGAAGTGCCTTGGAAAAAACCATCAGTTATTGGGACACACAAACAAACAACTCCCTCTGCCTGGCCAGTAGGAGCTACTAGTATCCAGCCATTTAAGGTCTGAAGGATCCACCTGTCGCGAAGCTTGGCCCCTCTTCCTTCGAGCCACCGAATTCCTCTCGTACCCACTCTATACACTACCCATCAGCATCCGACTGCCCAATGTCTGATAAAACCTGGGTATATCTCTTGGCAGAGGGTGTAGCATATAGCAAGAAAAACCTGCGAGCTGGCGTGTACTCAGAGGCGTAAGTTATTCATCCGGACTCAAAATTACCGTTGTTCATTTGTCTATCAGCCAGTTCTGCGTTGGTGGAAAAAGTTTCTGTCCGCTTCCACTCAACTTCGAGTGTATCAATCCCGAAGCTGCCAAGAAATGCCTCACCGTCGCTGGTCCCATAGCCAACGGTATCCACGCCTACCAATCGAACGATTCAGATGGTATCTGCCATTTCTTAGACGGCTCGCAGGATTGGCGAGCGTTATGCATGCGCATGGCGGCTCAAGCCAGCCGATTCTACGCGGTCCTCCTCGGAAAGGAGGTTGGGATCTTCATTACAGAGTTCGTAGTCTCTCGATGTATGTTCTCTGTTATACTTAGACTCTTTTGACAGATCGAAAGCAATTTCGTCTCTCCAACGAGTCGCGTTTGATAAGTATCGGAAATGCGAATGCTTCAGCTCCTTCGATGGAGCATATCGTGCAATGCTCACCCATATGGCCGTCAAAGTAGACTACGTCGGGGAGTTGTTCATGGATGGCACAATGAAGCTCCCAATGTCGTTGCCTGATGTCTCTGCCATGGTTATCTCCCCGGGTACATCCACACCTTCTCGCGTACGTCTCCGCCACGTCTCCGCCACTGATTCTGGGGTGGTTTCACCAGGGCTGTCAGCGTCTTCCCCGCCTAATTCACCTACGCCCCCCAGTTTCTCCTACAAGAAAACCAGGAGGGTCGTCAATGCTACAATATCGTCTTTTCTTCAGTGTCTCCTACTCGAAATCGAGTTCTCCGAGAGCCATCTGGATCGTCACAATCCGCCTACACTCCGACGAGGAGGCAAAATCGGACACCCTCGCGCCCTGTCGACACGCATGCCACCACCACGCCAGGGTCTATTCCCACTTCTCAACTCACTCTTGGCAATATCAGACAATCCGGTAATTCTAGCATTTCACCGCGAAGGACAGAGATCCCGACTGGACGGACCGAATCTGGTATCTTTCCGGGCAACTGGTGGCCAAGACTGCAAGATCGTTTGGACAATCCTAGTAAGTTCTTCTCCGGGAGGTATATACTGTAAGCAGTACTAACTACTTCCAGTTTTTCAAGATCCTGACAGCTCTGGGCATGTAACGCCTGCCTTCGACCTCTACGTGTTTGGTTCATAATATCAACGAGGAGATTGCCGACCACATTCGCCTCGCTTATGAGCATTCCTTAGCTATTGGCGGGGATTTCGAAGATTTTCGAGATGCACTCGTTCTGGAGCAGGATACGACGCCCCATCGCAATGTCCTACGATTTTTCTACGCAATCCTCAACAACTCCATCACTATACCTACTTAGCACCTGCGTTGTCCGTATTTTTCTTTAGTCTTGACAATATACCTTTCTCTCCCCGGGCCGTGGTGTTCACGGGCGTACTTTGATCTTTGGTTCAGGCATCCTGCTACCACGGCAGTTATGTTTCTAACCATCAACCTTTACGAGAGACGTCAAGAAGCCGTCCGTTTCTCTCAGTCGGTTCCTGAAGTGGTACTTACGGCTTTTTATAGCGCAAAGAAAAGTCGAGCTTATCGCTTTAGCTAATTATGGCTGAGTTTCGATTCATTGGAGTGATACATAAGGTGTATGTCGTTAGTTCTTCTTGTGTCCTCACTGGTTCACAGATGAAAGTGCCAGGAGGTTTTCCACACTGGGACCTCTTCGCCGCAGAGTGAGACGAAAAAGCATGCTAATCGAGTTACCGGAACAATTCTGGTGCTGAGGACGTCTCGGCGCTTGAATGGCACGGGAGTTCCAATGAGTGTATACCTAAACTTCGCCCGAAGACCGCAACGGCAAAAAGTTGGTGGCCTCGGAGAAAGTAGCAAATCCAGACGGGAATACACGTCTTAGTCTTGGCTGGTCCTAGCGATTACCACGAGGCGCACGTGTCAAGGGTATTCAAAAGGGACCTGTATAAGCAATTCCGCCCGCTCCCAAAGTTTGTTCTTCAACTAACTTCGCACTGTGCTGGTGGGTCATTGAACCAAAATGCTGTTGACGTATGTGACGCCTGGTAATTTAGGTGCCTGTTCACTCTGTTGGCCCCCCTTTTGTCAAGAGATCACGACCTCCGTGCTAGGAATGGACCCTGAACAACACCGTGCAAATAGTGTTCTCGAGGCATTCATAAATGCGGATACCGAATTCGGCTTTGCGCAATCGTACGTATTCTGGAACTCAGTCCGCATATGGAGGTCAATACCACCTGAACATCGTCAAAGAGTCTATGAATTTGCAACAACGTTCGTTGATACTGTCAGAAGTCGCCTTGACCTCCCAGTAAAGCAGCATCTCATCTTCAGACCATTGCCATATCTCAGATCCTCTCTCAGGGCTGGACAGGACAGATGCCGGTTGCCAGAATATACAGGTTTCTGGGCAGGAACGCAAGGTTTTTTGCCGCAGCTAGGTATTGGTTGAAACAGCCGACCAAAGAAATAAGGGGGGAAAGTGACGAAGGCCAGATGCGAGACTGTAGGTGAATAGATGCAAAAACTGTAGCGATGTGCACCTCTTGGGAGTACAGGACATGGTGTCCAACGTGTAGCTTACTTTCCAAAATCATGTATTCTTGGCTGTATTTTTGAGACGAAGCTCTAAAAACCCACGCCCTCATTACATTCCACTCCGGTCGTGGTCGGTGGGCCAGGATATAAAAGATGTCCAAATGTTCCCTTGTACCTGTTTATGCAATGGGCGCTTGAGTGACTGAGCACTGACAGCGATATGACCCTTCAGGCTTCAAGGCTCAATGTTAATACAAATCCAGATCAGACGCTGAAGACTCGTCGGAGAAATGGAGCGACACCTGCCACAAGAGGGTCAAATTTTGTGGAAGTTGCACAAAGCTCAGACGAAGTTGCTCAACTCAGCTTGAGCAGAGACATGTGCAGAAACAGGCCACAAACCAGTGTTACTTGGGAGGACCTGGTATCTTTCGTACAATAAAATCATCTGAAAGTTCTGAACCCCCACTCTCGACGTTTGATGGACACATGAGCGACATTCATGATACTTGAAATACATTTACATGTACGCAAACTACCTCAATACAAACATGGGAATAACGTTGCTATAGATCCAACCCGTTCGGCGTAGTACCAGTTTTGTCCACGAACCTTTGAAGAATACCAGTTTGGATCAATACTAGTGCCGTCTAGAAAGGGTCAACGGCTGCTGTCAGCATGGTGAGGCTGAAGATGTTGGAAAACGTACGCTGGTCATGATAGTATGGCGTTCGTGTCGGTGTCGGGTGATTCAAAGCCGCCAATGCTCGCAGTCACATCTATCGAGTTCGGGTCGACAGACTGCATATCAAAGTCCAGATCGTGGGGGCGTAGGAGCCACCCAGCGTCGTAGGATGGAGCTATGAGACGAGGGCCTTGAAAAATCGCCCTCCTCCACCGCCAGAGACCAATGAATCCTTGCTCAATGGAAATGCAAAACCGCAGCAGGCGGACCACTCTCCTCGATTTCAAGATGGCCTGCGTTGTGTGGAAGGGGCATGAATGCGGTCAGAGCCGGACTTGGTCTCTCTGTACTCGACTTGCATAACGGTCCAGAACATAACGGAGCTCAGTCTTAAGAACGGGTGGCGACTTAGACAAAGTTGTCGCAACACTATAAACCCTGGTCAGGATGCTTTTCATTGACCATAACGAATGATCGACATACCTGAAACAAGCCCTTCAAGAAACACAGGCTCGAAGTCCTGTAATCTCAATGGCCGGGGTGTTCAGTGCAGAAGCTAAGGATGGGTCGTAAGAAGCTCAGCCTTACCAGTTGACAAAACAATGAATATACCTGTGTAAGGCCCAGATTGCTTTTCGGCAGTTTTTAGCAGCCTGCGAACGAGGAAGCGCCCAACCACTTGAGCTTGATTCAGCACGTTACTTGACTGTTTCTTCTTTCGTGACACCGTTTCGTGAGAGTAGTTTTGTTTTTTGCGAACCTGGAGCTCCTTCATCTGCTCCTTGATTACAAAAGCTCTTGCTTGGTTGGAGCTGCTTTCGCATGGGCACCCTTCGAGCGTGACATCTTGCGGGCCATCTTCTTGAATGAATCATTGGGGTTGTCACGGCGAGTACCCCACTTGGTTTCGTAGGCGATGCGCGTGCCGGTGGTCCTCGTCGAGTTCACGAGCAACTAGTACACCAGAGTCAGATACACGGGGGGACTATGTAATTTGAGCAGAGTAAACTCACGCTAAAGTAGCCTCGAGCAGTGATAACTTGATACGGGTGTGTCCATTTGTTCAGGGCTTGTTGGCTTTCTCCCATATTCGTGGATGGAAAAGCGCGATCCACCATTGACATTCATCCGGGTGATCCACAGAGACATGGTAACGATGCATGGAAGTATCCACCTGTTTCGAGCTTATTGGCCCTTCATCTGCTCATACAGTGAGTAATGGTACTGAAGCACACGTATCTGGGGATTCATACCTTAGACCTTTTTCGATCCCACAATCCCAATCCACCGACAGAAATGATCGACATGCGCTCGGGAGTGTAGGCTGGTTTAATGCCATGAACTTTCCGCACTCGCTTTTCAACAGACGATTGAGGCGAATGATTCCCCTGCGAGCCATAAATGAGCATCCTGGGCCACTCCATTATGATTCGAGAGACCCACCGTTTGACGTGAGCAGTACAACCACGGACCCAAAGTATTGGACAAGTTCATACCCCGAAGGTGTGTATTGACTGGAATGCCGCTGTAGTGATGGCAATGTACGACTTGCCCAGCCCCAAGTCCCGGGCCCAGTTCAAGGGCAAGGATTGAAGTATAATAACGAACCACCCGATGCCATTTTTGTTTGGGGAGAGGGAGCTCGCCAGTGGTCGTCTCGATAAGCCTACGCAAGCCCATCAAAAAAAAATATCAACCGTACTTTGATCACGGTCAGCCCGTAGTGGAGCATATTACGCCCGACGGTCACGGCTACGAGAGGCACAATTCAGAATCACAGTGACGGAAGAAAATTTGTGAAACATACCTCTCCAGGTGCCAGCATTCCATGAAACGATCTCGATTTCTTTCAGTTCACTGAAGTTGGGCTTGCACTGGGTGTCGATCTCGTGGACGAGGCGCAACAGAGACAAAGAAAACGTTGAAGATCACGATACCTCCAGCTGATATTCCAAGGACACTGAATGTATCGGCCCTCAAACCGTTTTATTCTCCTCCTTCATGAGCTCTTCCCAGATACCTGGTTCCGCCCCCCCGATGTATGAGAAGACAGGGGCGCTAAGGAGGAAGAGAAGAGCTCACCGCCGACTCCAGTACCAGCAGTGAATGGTTTCTTCTTACCCGGTTGGAAATTGCCCATTTCAATTGGACATCGCGAGATCATATAATGCAGGAGCCCTGCCTCCTAAGAGAAGGCGAGCCTGCTGCTATATGTGCGGTGTTGATCCTCCGTAATGCTGCAATGTAGGTCAATCTGATGTTCTACAGTTTGAACGGTAGTACCCACAACACCAGGTGGTTTCATGGATCTCAGATAGAGTTTGCTTCACACCGCATGGTAATTTCCGTGGCCAGGAGAACGGGGTGAGAATGAGGTAGCGATGGTCAGACGACACAATGCCCTGTCATGGAACACCACCTTTGGGTACATATATATGTCGGGCAGCAGGACATTCTTGCTTTCTTCATCGAAAACAGGCCCCAGAAAGTGGAGGTGTGGATAACCTTGTTCACAAATGCCATTAGCATCACAGTACCATCTGAGCGGAGAGAACGTACGACAGGTGAGGATTTTGCTCCAATGCGAGCAGGGATGGTACGGCTGCATGTGGGGATGACTTCTCCGAATCCCCGAAGCTTGCAAGGGTTAGAGAGTCCCTGAAATAGATCTGGGTCGACAGGTTCTGGAACGTATGCTGTCCAATGTTACGGATTGGCGTTTGGATTCTTCGGCCATCCTGAACCAGCCAAAAAAAAACAAAATGGGGGAGGGAAGCACGCTTTGTAGGCCTCTCAGCTCTGCGAACTCGGTTACTCATCCATACTAAGCCAACAGGAGTAATCTCGATGGGCACGTACCTTGTTTCCAGGACGCAGAATGACCAGTCCTGCCAATGGTGCCCTTTCAGAGCCTTGAGCTGGGCAACGAAACGATCAATGGATAATCGACCAGAATCTGGTAGATCGCCCCCATTAGTCTCCGTATGCTTTTTTCGAATGGCAAGACGCTGACTCATGTTAGCACCAGCTTTGCTGGACAATCCTTCTCTCCAGCTCGTGAGCGCACTTGAGGTTGAGGGAGATTACGCAGCTCTGTAGGATCTGGCCCAGAACGCTCGACCTCAAGCGGAAACGTATCGACGATACGAGACCAGCCACCATTATACTTGGGATGCCTACGCCTGCAGGTCGCCGATTTTACTGTCTTCGAGATTGACGCGAGGAGTCGGCTCTCCGTTGTAGTGTCTCCTGAACCGGAGGTACCGCACCGCACCATGAGTCTTGGTCCTGTAGACGGACAATGAGTCCATATGGAGGTGAGAATGCAAGCATATACTACCTTATTCTCTATGAGTGCATCGACGGTCATCAATTGACCGTCGGGTCTGTCGGCGTTGAACTTGTCATCGCAGAGGTCTAAGATATATGCAGTTGACACACGAGGCACACGCCAGTAGATGGGAATGTCATCGAGATATTTGAGGCGTTCGGCCTTGACCCGGCAATCAGCTGGTGGATGTGGATGCTGGAGATATCGATGGTGAATTCAACGGTTGGGTCCAACCAGACGGTGTTGAACGTTGAACCCTGAACGTTAACGTTGAGGTACAGAAATCGTGAACTTCGGGCTCAGGGCCAGCCTCGGAAACTGCCCAAGAAGCATCAAATGAGTCTCACGTTGCTGGACAACCCAGATCGTCCGACCCTCAGGCGAGGCAAACAATGTCCACTGAAGCTGGTAAGTTCCTCAGTGCCTTCGGAAACGTCGAAAAGAGACATTCTGGTGATCGCGTATACCTCGTATTAACTGGCCAGCAGGGCTGGATACCGACACTCATCGCTCATGAAGAAATAGCACGGGTGTCCACGGGCACTTATAATTCGATTACGATACAATCAGCTGTCAATTACACTGAGGACAATACTCAATGCCCAATAATCTCCCCAACTAAAGCTTGAAACCGCAGGAACTACGAGCCTTCAACCTCTCCGGGATGCTGGATATCTGCAGCGTGCCTCCGCTCGAACAGCAAGTCTCGCCATGAGAAAACCTGAGTTCAGAGCCAGCAACTTTTCCAGCCGCTACGGCGCCTCTCATGCAGTCCCCCGGTAATCGCTCTGAGGTCCATTGGTTCATACAGACGCATGCGCCGTATTTCCTGATGTTGAGCCAACTCTAAAGAAGCTAAGTTATACGAAGAGTTTCAAAGACAATGTGAACAAACTCACGGGCGAAGGCGTTGACCGATTACTAGTAGGATACAGAGCAAGATGATACGCAGTGGCCCGCGAAGGTGGGTATGGCTTTTGCGCTCTGGAGCGTCCTCAAAGGAGCATGTCTGGGAGCAACACCTGTAATGTTTCAGGTACGTCAGTGTCGTTGTTCCAGAATTGGTAAATTAGGACTGACGGAAATTCCAGTTCGAACTTCCTGTTCGCAGGCAGCCCCCGGGTCACCACCGGGCTGATGCTAGGAGGTACGCGGCGTAGGGTGAAGGGGGCGGTGAAGGAAAGAACGTCTTCCCGTAATTCAGATCGAGGTGGGTGAGAACATTGGGTTCAGAACTGGAGGTTTGACTATCAGGATGCGGAACAAAGCCTGAGTGGCGACATGAAAGCTTACGAGAATGATCACAGACAATCTTGTTTTTCGATCGTGGTCGGGCGAGTAGCAGAGGTGACTGAAGCGCCCGCTAGGATAGACGGTTGATTACCGCGGATTGGTGTTCACTGCGAGAAGTTCAGCACAAGCGCCTATACGGTGGGTTGAGCACCCTACCCAAAGTGTCATAGATTACTTCTGCCCTCCGAGTCCCAGAGACCAGAAGACAGCAGTTTCACAGTCAAGTTCTCGTCTAGCGTGACTGGGGCCAAGTCTAAGCATGGCTAGAAATTGGAGTTCTCACATCTTGCGAGAGCAGGGTTCTCCAGTTGAACTGGTTCAGAGCTGTGAGTTTTTGTCAGTAGGTACGAGGTATTTCGATCGGAAAACAACCTCACCAGGAAGTAGAATCAACAGAACATGAACAGAAGAGGAGGAGGAAATCTTGACGACGACCTGCAGAGTCGCAGTTTTGAACTGGCGATGGGTGACTAGCACAGTGGTGGCACAGTGGCGGAGTTAGGCAGACCAAGGCAAGGCACAAGGCGTCACATGCCCTCTTGTGTGGCGGCCTGCTTTGAAATAAACAAACGCGTCGCGTCGATCCGGGGGTCACTCCATTGGCAGCCACTAGCACGGTCACAGTGATGACTAGTACACCTTGGAGAAAAGTGGCCAATATAGACGGAAGCATGGCGCTCCCGACTTTAACCTTGCTGGCGTTTAAAGGTATCATGATGCCCTGAGCCGACGAATACCATTAGCTTGGTGGTGAATGTGAAAGGATGGCTTCTCATCATCATAGACAAGAATGGCGCATGTGTCTGATTTCCTGACAGCAGAGAAGTACCTTCGAACAACCTCTCAGGCATGTATCATCGTAGGTGAGGATAGGCCCACCTTTGAATCTCAAACATGGAGGGTGTCGTTCAACTTCAAGTTAGATCAAGAGCCTCGCAGACGCTTGAAGTGACCTGACAGTATCTTGAAATTTCGTTTGACAGAGTGTGCCGCTGGCCCAGGATGTGGCCAATCGCAGAAGAAGGCTAGCCTCATGCTTGGCGAAATGACACCATTCCGTGTGCACGAGGCCTTGACGTGAGCCAGCTTTGATTGGAGATTTGGCAGAGTAGCGAGCACGATTTTGTTTGAAGATGTAGCAAATTGCCCGAAGATGCAGCAAATTGCCCGAAGGTGTGGCAAATTAGGGCAAATTGCCCGAACACGCGGCAATTTGGCTAAAGATGGTCAATAGTTCGGCAAAACTTAGTGGCTGTGTCAGTTGAATCGCATTGTTGATACACAATGACACAATAATAGCGAAGAGCCAAGTTCTTCCATTCATCATCAAGCTCAACGAGGACGACTCGAGAGGTTCGCCGACATCGCGATTCTGCACGACGTCATCGTGGGCTGAGATGGACACTGGAAGACCAAGGAAATGGCTCTCATGGTTTTCTGACTGGTGAGGCGAGTCTTCGTGCTGGTTGTCCTGCCCAGGCCTTCAAGTTTGGCTGAAGTCTTGCCCATAGGCCACCTTCGTCGCAGTCAACCTATTTGCGCAGAGTTCTTCCGAAACTGAAGATTGCTTCCGCCACCTGATCCTGAAGGGGACAACAGCGTCCATCCCTGACTCCAGGTGTGAGTGGTGCATTGACTTCGCTGCTGACGGATGGGGCACTGACTGCTCCTTCCTGTAGCTCAATACCGAATCCGGGTCATACGAAACACGTACGACACTCTCTGGCGTAGACAGGCAATGCCAAGAAAGCAGAATCTGGCGCTTCCAATCGAAGGACAGGGGAGGGGAAGGAAGACTCTGGTCACCACGGAGGTCTTTGTAATATCACTTTCGGGTCTCATATCCAACCTGTTGATCAAGTAGGAGCTCGACCGACTCTGGTATGTTCCACTGGTTGACGCTCATGAGGATTGACAGGCTGATGATTTCCTCAGGCGTCGTGTCAAAAACATGCTCTTGAATCTTACAGAAGGAAACGTCGTTCCACGTTCTCGCCCCCCTACTTCGAAAAGACCAGCAAGTCTTCGACGAGAATATCGAAGGCTCTCAGAACTGCAGCCGACGTTAAAAGACTCCGCCGCTGTTGCTCGTTGTCGTGAGAGAGGCTGTCTGCATGGCGCTATATCTGGATGTACTACCAGCGCAATGGACCCAGTCTGGCTCAAGTCTGTCCTGGACAGTAACGGAAATTCCCCTTGGGTGCTTCAACCTCAGAGGCGAATGATGTCTACCCAGCGCGAGAAATGCTATCCTCGGCTGTTTCCCGCCACCAGAACAGCTACCAGCCTTGCTCTTAGAGAAGAGAGGGACTTCTAGATGCGTCTTCTACCCTTTGTAATTGTGCGGTTTTTGACGCATATCACGGCACCCAGCTGTCTCTTGACCCTGGCCCATCCGATTTCGAGATTGGGTGCCTCACGCACGACCAGTGAGACCATTCAGTAATTCTGTTAGAATCCCTCTGATCAATGCTCTCTAGAAACAGTCTCGTTCGCATTTCAACTGTCATAAACCCATCTGACTTCCGAGTGAACCAGCCGTTCCCGACACAATCGGAAACTTCGCACAATGGTTGTCGAGCCAGTCGTCCCTGGCACAATGCGAATATTCGCAGCATGTTCTCTGGACTCGCCCCTTTTTGATTTGCGATCAACGACGGTAGCAAGCCTATGAGTTCCCCCACGATCTTGGAGGAAGAACGAGGAAATAATGCCCCTAGGTAGAGCTTTTCTGGCCGAGCTATGTTATAATATTGCTGACGACCTTTCCTTCAGCATAGTGTCCTACTCCTCCTCGAAAATACGACTGGACCGGTGTCAGACACCTGCTCAACCGACCACGAAAACCTAGTCAAGCCCAGCAACCTGGTCCCGTCAGACAGAACCGCAGAATCATAGGTCCAGGGTATATGCCAGCGCTCTTGACTCCTGTCTCATTCTGCAAGATTATTGCGTCACGCAGTCGTCAGCATGGTGAAGGCACAAAAAGCATATCGAGCTACTCTGGTTGTCTCTGGGAAATGCAGGCTATTTGATTAGCACCGCCTGAATAGCACCGCCGATTTGGCTTGATAGGTACGTTCCGCTAAACCGATACCACGGTCAGGTTCCTGATGTCCTTTACAGGCTGACCTTCATGGGTCCACATCGTCATTCCGCCAACTCCTCTCGAACGCCCCGCCGAACTCCGTGAAAGTCAAGCACCGCGTAGAGGTATCACCTCGCCCACCAGTGCTGACTTATATTCATGGCGGCGACGCCGAAGATGTTGCACTCGAATAGAGAACGTAATCCCCATCTACCGTGAATGTCAGACAAAGAACATCTGCTGTGGAATCCGCGTTCTCGCATTGCATTTCGATCGTGGAAGGGGGCATGAGCCCACGCTCTCAGATCCTGTATGTCCAACACGTATGTGTATACGACATACAGGAGCAGCGATGGGAGACGGGGATTGTGGCCAGATACTTGTTCTGAGCATGGACAACAGGTTCTGTTGTCACATAGATGACTACGTTCGGATTGAAGGTTGACTCCAAAGTGGGTGTTGTCTCGACGCCGCGACTACAATAAACTCTGACACCTCGTTCTCTCAGCGACGCTATCGCCGCGATTATTTGTAACAGCAAGTCCACCCCGACCACGATCAGCTCAACAGGGTGAGCTAGAAACCGGCTCGAAACCTGATTCCTCGGTGACACTAGGTATTACCCCTGTATACCTCTTGCATCTGGAGGGATGCACGCCGAAGGAGATCACGAAGACTGAAGGACCCTGTGAGTTATGTTCTCTCGTCTGGTCCAGGGCTTTGGCTTACAAGGTATCGGTCTTATAGTAGTGGAGCCAAATGGGACAAGGCAACAGGATCTATCTATGCATAGTATCCCTGGGGACATCTTGTCAAAGAAACAGCTCATGAGCTCACACGTATCTACGAAGGAAACGAAAGACGATGTCGCACAAAATACGGAGTATAACCGACGCTGAGAGGTTCCATAATTTCGTTTGCATCTTCGAGACCATACAGCATTCATGTAATTATGACTGGTGAATCCGATTCCGCTATTGCCAAATGTCTTGCCTGATCAATGCTCTCTAGAGAGCATCTACTAGCGCTGGCTGCCAGAAGTTCGTTTGATGGCCAGGTCGAGTCTCGTTGAGTATCGACCCTGGTTGGCACTATGGTATTGACGCTCGTCAAGATAACCAAGACGAATGCATGGATGGCATTCGAACGTCACTTCAGGCCAGACCTGCAGCCTATGAGGATGTCGTTAAGAGGGAACTTGCCTGGTCAAGCTGCGCTACTCCTCTAGCGTTTCATCGTGCTCGGAAACGCGGCCGAAATCGAATGCCCACCATCGGAAACCCCTCAGTCGCTCCACCAACGTCGGTGGATAGGGTATGCGACATTGACTTGACCGTTTACCATGAGACTGAGGTATAGTCACTGGGATTCAGAATGCCTGAGACCCAGCATGGTTATTGCTCCTCTTCCCTCTCTGGTGACTCGGATGAACTGTATCCGGACTTGACAGAGCGTCGTGACAATCTTTGACGAGGATTTCCCATCGTGAGGTATGTTCCGTTGGATATTCACCGTTGTCCGAGTCGGTGACTTTACTTTCTATGACAGTCTCACTTTGCTGGCGCCTCTCCCGTGTTTTCATCACCACGAGCTTTGCCGAGAATTGGAGGACAGAGCCTGCCGTCACGGATATGGCCATGCCCAGGTGTAGATTCAGGGTGATTTATACAAAGGTGACGGTGAATTTCTCTCTGCTAGCATGGCTATGACCTGACATACCGTCTCGTCCTCTCAGTTTCACAGTCGCTGTAATACTCATACCGGAGGGTTCGCCTCTATCACCTCTAGCTCGACTTAAAGGAGGAGACATAGCGAGACGATGCGTGAATATGAGACCCTGTTTCTTCTTTCATCTCTTTTTCCATTCTCATGTTCTTGGCTGGACACTTTCCCGAAGTTACTTGTGAACGCTCCTGAAAAGAACCAAATCTTCTCACCAAGACAGAATCACGTTTCTAACCTTTGAAGGGTTTGTTTCTCTAAGACGAGACATCACTTTCGGTGGGGATCCCTCTTGATTTTCGGGCTCTGGTCCTTATCTGGCCCATGGAGACAATGGCTGCTTTGAAGTCAATTCCCATGTTGTTTTTCCCTTTTCTCCATTCCCCCCTTCTTCATTACGCTGTCATATCGGCTGATCAAGTTCTTGATCCAGGTTTCGTTGCGATATATGACAGGAAGGTGTCGAAAGGGGCAACATGGTCGGAACCTACACTCAACCTCTTTGTGGTAGACATACACGACCCTACAGTATTAAAGAACCCATAATTTATCATCACTTAGTGAGAAGGCATCTTTCTCCGGAATCGAAGAGAATGCCCACAGCGTGCCTTAGTCTTAAAGCTTAAAGCCTCACCAGGCAAGCAAGCCCTGAAAGCCTGAAGGGCCAGAAAGGTGATCGTTGGAACACTCTTCATACCTGATCGACGGATTGATAGTCACATGGGTTAACATCTTGACGCTTTTTGTTTCACGACCAGCGTACGTCTGGCCCGGACGATAACCTACCTGTACACGACGATCAAAAGGTTGATGGCGTTTTTTGCTAAATCTCTTTGCCGCCAGTAACTTGACCGATTTGGACAACGTCTATATCCTTCATGTTTGTATCACTTGCGTTCCTCCTATCCTAGCGTCACTGCGATCGCCATGGACCTCGTTGAAGATGGCCTCTCCTCCCATTCAAGATTTCAACATTGCTGGCGACTGAAGAACTTGCATCGTCGCTATCTTCTAACCACTCTGGGAGACATTTCTCTTGAGCCTTTCCTTGGAAGGGAAAAGCCAAGAGAAATACCCAGAAGAGTGGACCAGTCATCGGACCTCCAAAGACCTTGCTAAACGGGAATCCGATTCGAGGATTCTATACCAATTAATTCCCATGATGGTCGTATTTCTGCGATATCGACTATAGTTAGCGGTCTACCAGCCCACCCCAACTGGTTCGTTGGGTCAACCAGCTCACATTTTCAACCGAATGTAATTGCGTTCCTCAGTTGCTCGTACTCACCCGTTTTCTTACAGCGCCAACTTGCCCTTCCACTGGCATACCCTTTGGTCGGTAGGACGTGTCATCCACGAGTGGTTCCACCCCACCTATTCCACTTGTTTTTCGGCGCAAATCGCCTGGTCGGAGGGGGGTTAAGGAGCTCGAATTTCCTCAACGGTGTGAGCTCCCTTAAGAGGCCAAATAAAGAGCGAATGTCTGCATATCTCCAAGTCCTCAGGAAATCAATGTTTGGTTTCTCGGAGGTGCTATTCATCGCAGAAGTCGTTGGTTTTGTATACCTCTTCTTCTTTCCGTACTCAGATAACAAGTGGTGCTATATTTACTTGCGTCCTGGCATATTCTACGAGCACGAACGATCGGTCAGGCAATTCTATGATTGTGATACTGAAGTCTCAACCACCTTCTTAGCCAGTTGAGAGCTTCTTAATGCCCAACCCAACCCAAGCTCTCTGGCGGGATGCAATCTACACTCGCCCGTCGAGTTAGTCTTACTCATGCGGAATCTCTTCGCAGTGTCGCTTTGAAGAGGTTAGCCTGGCTTTGCTGATAGCTCCGCCTCGAGTGATGCCTCTCTAGCACCTGCCACAAAAATCGCCACGGCCAGCAACTAAGCCAATAGTTGTGATTTGCAGCCATTTTGCTCGGGGTTGTCGCGAGGAATCTACTTGAGTTTACGTTACTCCTTTGCGTTTACAATCACGACTTCTACAGTGTCGGACAGCCATAGAAAGGCAGGTGCCTCTGTCGCTCTGTCTATCTGGCGAGAACCCACAAGAGTTATGAAATGAAGAGTATCTATAATCAAGTACCCTAAACCTCCCTCCTCAATCGCATCAAAAGCTCTTCGAGATCCTTACCGACGGAGTTAACACGATCGGCGAGATTTTCTGAGCCATAGTTCACAGGCCAACCTTTGGCGACAATGGCTCATAGCCACGCAACTATAACCAAAGTCACTGAATCTCAGCATGCGAATGTCTTCATAGATACGCGAATTAGGCTATATGATTTGTGAAAGTGCTTCGGAATTCCATCCAATAGGTAATTTCCTAGTACCTCCCACAGGTCCTGCAGCCTCAAATTATGAAGCTTTGAGCCGGCTCCGTTGCGACGGTCTACGAGGAAAAGCTCGAAGCAAGGTCGCGGCATAAAGTGGATCAAGTAGAGGGTATGCTGAATACTATGTTCATTCTTCTGACCGGGTAGAGACGCTAGAAGAAGTTGAGGGCGACCAAGAATGCAAGAGGAGAAGAGACTTTGGCAGGTAGCTCGCACCACCTATTCTTGTACCATACCAAGATGGACCTTACCGTAGCTTGCCCGGAAATTCGATCATTTGATACCCTCCTGACGCTCCAGGAAAGATATTGGTTGATCTCCTTGAGGGGGTGGGGAAACATCAATTCGTATTATAGGTCGTTTGAGCGTAAGGGCAATAAATACGATAAACTGCCGAAATCCATCTCCAGCTGCTCTCTGTAGTCATGTCGTACACGTCAACAGATTCTGCCTCGAACGTGAGACAGAGTGAAAACCCTTCCATTACGTTCGAATTCGACATCGCGACTCATTGAGAGGTCTCGTGTGATGCCGGAATACAGGCTGAAGAGGATTTAGTCTCCGAAAGTGGAAGGGATTACAGACGTACAATTCGCGGGTCAACGTTTAGCAAGAGCCATTCGATGACGAGTCCTGAAAACCAGGTCGTCCCTGGACCCGGTTGTGGATCCAGTAACCTTGAGGGGAGGCGAAGGAAAGGGTAACATGACTGCCCTAACCATAGAGCCTGCTCTTGTACGTGTCAATGCACAACATCGATCCCCTGGTGACCTGTCGACTGACTCACTCTGCAAAGATTATGCACCGATCCTGCATCCGCGCTTCTTGCTCCTGAGAGCATCTGCAGTGGGACATCAGGTATTAGCGTAATCGCATCCAAGGCGCCGTAAGTAAGCACACATACCGTTCACCCATAGAACGTCTACGGGAAGGGCCTGACCCCAGCACTGAGTTTTCCAAATTGCCAGCAATGAGAAAGACTCCTCACAAAGGATACTGCGCGAAGACTCTACAGCGTGTCCATACTGGGTCAGATGGTGGAGAGTAGGAATATGCCATGGTGGTAGGCCATGACGGAGACCAACGCATTTTCAGGGTAAAGAGAACTAGTGCGCGTGAGCGATGAGGCAGGAGGAATCGTCGACGAACTGGGATAGTTACAGACGAACGAGACCGTGACATGGGCAAAATCGGCGGAATCTTGTATTCGGGGGATGTTCCGACGACTCGATAGAGAGGGAACGTAGCTCTGTCGTGCTTTCCTGCATCCCTTGATGTCAGCCGAGTATATGGCACGCAAGGCATCTCTCACCACTTAACGCAGGCGTAGCGCATTGCCTAAATTTCCCATATCGGCTCATACATCGTAAACGGATTCTCCTGCTTGTAGACAGCTGGAGATCTGATGATTGCACTATAGAAAACAATTTGGTGAGGAGGCCAGATAGGGCAGAGACATAACTGGAGGTTGAAGAGACGTACTGTTGGAGATCTCAAGAATTCTTTCTTCACCGAGCTGTCAAGTGGTGAAAAGCATGTTCATCTCTTGGTTCCAGGTTGATGCAGTTTCTCTCCAGGAAGGCCAGGGTACGCAAGTGTGCAAAAGGTCCAAGGATGTGCAATAGGATCTACGGACAATGGGTCAGAAACGTTATCACACGTGGGTGCGTCTGATATGTCAAAGGTGCATTGGATACTTGAGATATACAAATGAATCAGGAAGGACTCGTGAGAGAACTTACCCTTGTCGAACGCTGTCTTGGTCGTGGTGGTTAGCCATCATGCATCATGCTTGACGCGCTTGACGTCGTCCTCAAATCTTTCTCACGGGACCTTGACCTTGACCACTTATCATATTTGACCGACAACCGACATGTTCTCCTTTGACGTTGGATAGGACTTCACCGCTAGTCCACCAATTTGATCTTCCTACCAAGACCTCACGAAAGTGAAAACCTGGAGACAAACAAACTTGGTGCTGGAACAAGACGTCTGGCTTTCGGCCTCCCACCATTTCCTGCCCGTTCAGCACAAAGATGCCGGAGGACACTGGATATTACGTTCCGAGCTGTAGGATGTCAGGCTGGTCAACTTCTAGCAAGATGGGTCCGGGTGGATTTCTGATGAAAGGTCAGGATGTTTCTTCTGATGAAATGGCTTGAAGCTCATTGTCGTTCAGGAGAGGTCGACTTGGGTTGACCCTGTTGAGGTGAAAGCGAACAAAGAACAGACTGAAGGCCTCTCTGCATCTAGCCCAAGACAAAACAGCCGCCTTCTTCGAACCATTTCGAAACATACCCTTGCCCACGCCAGCGTGCGGACAGATGATGGCTGAAAACCATCCAGGAACTCTGTCACCCGAGACCTCCCACTCCTGGTTCTACTTCATGCGTTCTTCAAAGGGAGATTCGAGAAGATTCGAGTCGTGAATAGTGAGCATGACCAGCACGAACGATTTTGACCTCCCTGACGTTGGTCCAAACCATATAGAAGCCCCCCGATTCATCGACCAACCTTGTTTCCGTTCTCTCTGCTGCTCGTGCCGTCTGGAGGTCATGCGAATACTTTACTGCTCGAGGTAAGGCGCCCCGTCGGCATCATTGTATCTCAGCCTTTCAAGCTGGCAAGTGGGAAACAGTGAGCACCATTTCCTATCGACGCGACCTTTGCTTTCCTGACCTGTTGCTCGTAGCGCTTTTCTCGTCCCTTCTCTGCACTGGCAAGCTCCAGGCGAGCTCAGGAGGCTCTGACCCGGTGAAAAGAGTATCAGCAGCTACAGACGGTACGCTTTCCCGATGTATCATGGAGTGCCCTCTCTTAGCCTCTTAGAATTGCCCTTCTACAGCACTACGCTCTCAGGGCTCTACTTGATACCTGGCTTACCCATGACCAAATCCCCAGGATCGGTCAGCTGGCCTCATTTATTCACGTACTCTTATGGGCTAAAGCCGGTCTAGACATGGACATTCAACGCATCCAACTCAACATCATCAGGCGATAGCGATCGTCTACTGAATCCGACAAGTTATCAGCGGGTGACGAGCATAGCAGGAGGTAAAAGACGCTGGGAACATTCATAAACGACTTCCGTTTGTAAGAGCTGTATCGTAGAATGTGATCGTAGAATGTGACAACAACAGTGACAATGTTGGCGGTGCCAAATGTCCGTACTGAGAAAGATAAATTAAGCACGAAGCACAGAAGCGAAGGATGGCACCATGGGGTGACCGTGTTTCAAAGGAGTGCCAACCACGATATTGAGGTAATTTGTAGCATTTTGCTTGACGATGTGGCGATTTGCCCAAAGACGCGGCGATTTGCCTGAAGATGATCAATAATTCGCCAAAACTATGTGGCTGTGTCTGTTGCGAGTGCTTTCAAAGTTGATCAGTGAGCGACTCAGGCTCGTGTTCCCTCTTCACCATCATTATCAACGTCAACGAAGAAGGCTCTGAGAAGATGCTGGCCGACGTCTGACATCTCAGTTGGTGCTTTTTCTCCAGAGACAAGTATGTATCACTCGTCGTTGCTGTATGTGACGTTGCGTTGTGTCCGAATTCGTATCGGACAATCAAGGAAATCCCACCTGTACACTCTTCAACCTCGGATGCGAATGTTTTTACCGATGCAACCGCTGCCGCTAGTCCGTTCTGGGCACTAAACGCTGTTCTCATCTACTTTTCGTCCTAATAGCAGCTATCGGATTTTGAGAGAGAAAATGTATCCAGGTAAGTCTTTCATCCTCTATTGTCGTCCAGTCTTTGACAGATATCACGGCGTCCAGATTTTTATCGACTCTACCTCCTTCACATGCTGAATGATACCGATAATCCTTGGAACGACAGTTCACGTTCGCCCACTTTCACAGGGGTGTCCACCGTGACTGTCGGAGAAAATGGTACCTTGTAGCTCTTCCATCTTGATGGTTTTCTGACACTGGCTGGCACGCTTCCTGTCTAGTGCTATGACAATGATTTCCTTTCGAGAGGCTTTACAGAAGAGCCTGCCACCACAGTTGCTTGGCTTGGAGGCCTCAAAGCTCTGGCGCGTGCCCACAAGAGAAGGATGGTCGACTGAAATCAGCGACGTATATCGTTGATGTGTTTATTCTACCTCAGACCTGGAAACCCTACACAACGATAGGCGAAGCCTCGAACCTACTACGTAAGGACGCCTCTAATTGATGCTCTCCAGACCCAAACCTCAAGAATGGTTCACCTTGCAGATACCTCCAGTGCAAGGATCGCCAACTGTTCCTACTCCGATGTTGATCTCCGCAGATCGTCTCTTTTGGTTTTCGCCGGACGACAGTAATAATCCACTCAAGTTCGCCTTAAAATCTTGCAGACAGAGACAGGAATATTCCTTCCTTCCGATGTCCGGTGAAGTTTTTCTCGCCAGGCTACCGTTTGGCATGCTCTGAAGGCAACTTCTTAGGAGTAATGTCCTCCCCAGAAACAAGGCTGTGCCATCGTTAGACGCCAGCTCGATATTTCCTCAACCGACCGCGAAAACGGCGCTAAGCCCAGCAACCTGGCTCAGTCGGACAGAACTGCATGACTTCATCTCATTCTACCAAATATTGAAACATTGCGCCACGCAGTCGTTGGCACGGCGAAGGTACAGAGAACAAATCGTGCGTCTTGAACGTGTCTGATGGAGAGTCACTGTATTCAAAGAACACCCTAGTCCTATAGGATTTGGCCTGATGTGTACGGTCCACTCACTTCTTTCTGTCTGTCGTCGGGATACCCCTGACAGACTTCGTCGTCGGTCTATGTCTCCATTGGTTGATTCTGGCAACCCTTACCAACGAGTGCAAATTCTCAAGCTCTTAAACGTTTTCTCTCGAGTTAGTAGTATCTTTATGACACTGGGTACGTATCCTGACTGCTTTCTACAGGAATGCTAATCATGCCGCGGTCTTCAGTGTCACACACCTTGGAACGACTAGTGGCTGAACTTGGAACCCGCAATCCCAATACAATCGCGTCCAGATGACCAGCCAAACCATCCCTTTATCCCTTTGTCATAATTTTTTTGAAAACTAGTAACGGCGCTGTTTCTGCTGTATTCAGCACAACGACGAGGGAATTCAGTGGAGCGCCGGGTTGAAGAAGCTCGAGGGTTGCAGCGAGAAGATTCCAAACGGAAGAATATTCTTATGCGCAGACGAACACGGTAAGCCGGCTAGCAATGCATGAACTATGGAAACGACCAATTTCGCAAACTGATACCCAGACTAGCGTCGCCGTCGGTTCCATCTCCCAGACCCTTCTCTTTGTCCCCTGGCCAAGAGTGTAGGCTGGGATGACGCAGATCCCCACCATTCAGGATCGGAGTCAGTGTCCAATAATAAAGAAGAGGAACTGGTGCCAGAAAGGAAAAACTACGTTCTGGCTTCTCCAATCAACCTCTTGCTCTCCCCACGTCTTGGATTCCTGAAGCAAAAGGAGGGCGACACGAAAGCCTGTTTTCGAAGTCGAGGGGACGTTGCCGAAAATGCATTGATATCATTGATTTACTGACATGGTCCTGCCTTCAGAGTTTATATCCTATCCCATAGTGGGAAGAACGTATCCAGAGAAGGACTCGTCTTGAGCGTCGAGTCCACCACAGCTCGGAAGCTCCTCTCTTTAGAGAAGGTATGGCTCCAGCATCGTGCTCACATCACAATTCACTGATAAGGTTGATATGAATCTGAAGCAGGTTCAGCCAAGTTCAACGTATCGAAAAGCGCCAAGACGGCTGCTCCGCAACTCTCTGCAGCAATCCCGACGGGCGGCAAGAACAAGGAGGGCGCAACCGGTTGGACGAGTATGGCTCAGATAGCCTCAGGAGGATTGAGGGGAAGATAGAGTGCTTTTTCTGACAACCTCGTGCTGGAATAGAATGGTTGCATTGTAAGGATGTACATGGGCTGGTTCGGATGGAAGAAAACAAGCGCCCTCTGAAGCGTTCGAATTCACTCATATGGCTCAGTAATGTGTCGTATGCCCCCGTAGTATGTACTCCCCGCCATACTCCACATTGCTCTGAATCCTCTAAAAGGCTCTAGATTCTGGGCTGGACGCGAGTTTCCATGTTAGCTCAGATCTTAAAATCGAGATTATTCGGACGCTCTTTCAGCTCGGAAGCAAAGGAGCTCTACATTGCCCCTTGGCGTCACTTACAATGGGATTCCCGAATACCAGGCCCAACCATCTGCACCACCCATGACGATGATCGCGTGGACCACGGCATAATCATACTAGTAATTCTGCCTTCTGCGTCCTCTCAATGAGAGTCGGAATGTACATCGTATTTCTCAAAAGGACAAACAACCAACACCGCCATTCCCTTCCTTTCCGATCTGAGGGGTGCATTACAGTGACAGACTTTATCATGTATTTCGAAGTAGGTCCACGTTTGAAACACGGCTGTCCACTCCAATGGCCTCAGTCGTGATGCTTGATCCAGGTTTCGTCCCACCTGTAAAACAAAGATGCCTCCCGACCCCTAGCCTGACATTGACCCCAACATACCTTCAACGGGTCCTCACGAGTTTTCAACTTTACCGTTGCAATGGGCCGTCCCCACTGGAAAACGCTGTCTCCCTGCTCTGACAATCTTCCTCGATCAGCCACTCAGATGGTGCCGTGATGATTGACAAGACTGGGTCGGGCTGATAGACAATCTGATACGGTCCATGCTACTTGGGGGTTGAGGGCCAATGCGTGAGCGCATGGCAGTTTCCGATTCTGATGTTTACTAGTTTAGGAATTTGACAGCCAATCCTGTTTGATTTCTGCGCCCTAGTACGGTACCCAGATATTGCCACTCTCAAGCTCGCCTTTCGATAAGATGAGAATTTGATCTGTCTTGCGTTCCGTAGCAGTGTGTAAATGAGGATGAAAATCACTTCGACACAACGCATGTGTGAATTCTGGACCGTATATGATTATCTTCATCCACAGTTCTTGGGCCCATCAATTACCGCATAAAGCACATATGCCAGTGGCAAATTCATGTTTTTGAGGGCTGATGAATGAACACAGTGATAGGCTTGTGTGAAGTATCAAAAAGTATCACAAAAATGACAGCATGGACGTAATTGGCCAGTGAGAGTCATGATCTAATCAAGAAAGCCTGAAATCAGGTCGGACAGTGTATCATACCAGCAGATTCCATACTCCAACCCTCTCGTCCACCTCGAGCACTCTCAAACCACATTCCCTCCTTATGCATGCCGCCGACCAACCTGAGTGTCTGCAGTGTTTGTACTCGTAGAAGTCCAGTAAGCCTTGCTTCGAGTAGGTTGGTGAAAGCTGAGAAGGCATCCCCAGGGAAACTTCAAGTAGGCTGAAGAGCTCGTGCCGTGGTGCGCTGTACGTGCAGAGTGGAACGTCAAATCTGATAATGATTAAACAAACAGGAATATTCATTAGTTGCCCTTCAAGCGCTGGATAGGTCACGTACCGTTTGGACGCTAAGGTCGCCGACCACGATGATCGCTATTGATCTAGTACACGTCTTTCCCGTGGTGGAGTTCATCATCTCCTGAGGTCGGGGTAGGAGAACTCTGCTCAGATCTTCGTGCAGCTTATTTGGAAATGAATACAGGAGTCGTGAGGCGTTCACCAAACTTTACAACGCTGGAGGAGACCAAAATTACCTATGTTGAAGAGTCTAAGCATTTGGTCAGCTCAAGACCCGATGTTCGAGCGCGTGTGTATAACCTAGAGGTCGAGCCGTCACGATCGCACCAGGAATACCCGTATCTCGCCTGTCATCCTCTGGCGATTCCTCGTCGTCGGACGAATTCCGCCTGATTCGGGTATGCGTAAGTCGTCGCTTTGAACGTCTACCACATTTATATTGAGAGAAGACCAGTAGTTCTTCAAGGGTTGCGTTTTGGTCGGTGGTTCGAAGTCGAAGCGGCCATTGTCAGAGGGGATCCCGGATTGGATTTGGGACGCAAACTCGATAGATTGTGTAATAACGCGTCACGCGTGTGGCAGATACTGAAAGGGAGGTGCATGAGGGTTCTAGTCAAAAGGAACCTCCATCAGTATGCATTCATAATGCTGCGGTATCACGTACGTCTGAGCTTTGCTCTCAAACTTCGACCAAGACTTTATCTCTTCCTGAGTGATAAGGCTTCTCTGTACTCGAAATGTCAAGTCGGTAGACAGTTTGTTGGCCGTAAAGTTCACGAAAGTTGCAATGTGCAGCAAGAATCATTAATGTGAAAGCCATACACCCATGTTCACATCGGAGGGCTAGTTCTGATACACCGGGATAGAAAGAACACGAGGAAGTCGACCAGATCTTGACATGCAAATTTATTTACCAGCGTTCCACTTCCTTCGAAGTCATTGTATCATATACCCTTCATCAACGGTCCTGGGGGTACCTCCCACATCTTTTGGTCAGAGAAGCACTAGAGGGGTTTCTTCTGTTTCTGATCCCGCTGAAGATCATTATTTGTAGAAAGGTTTGTAACGTGAAGTCGAGGCATTGTTTGGCGGTCGTTAGTTGGTCAACGAAAGAGGTATAGATGACTCCATGGCCAAGATATGCGTCCCAGTGGCCTGTGCGGCTGGTAGAAAGTTGACGTGAGGAGACGGCCAGGTCTCTATTGCTCGACTGGGTTGCATTTGAGACATGGCGATGGACTTGGTCTTCATCTTGGGCAACGCCTACGTATCGGCCAGTGCCAGGTCCGGTAAGAGCACAGGATAACATACCTCAGGAGAACCATGTGTACGAAAGACCTGGATAGATACGGTGGGGAATGCATGACAGTCGGGAGGCTAAAGCGGACTATGACCTCCATACCCGTATGGTCGAAGCGCTTGAGAGGTGTAATAGCGCTGCCTCGCGAGTCATTCTCCAGCAGATGCAGTAGTCGTACTCCCAATCAAGTGCAGATATTCCGACGGACTGCGAGATGAAGTCCTGGAAAGATTTCTACATGCCAGTCACTGGCATGATCTTAAGGACTCCGACACCAGAAATGAAATCCGAGATTCCGAATGACATAAGCTGATGATGATGATGATGCTTGGCACATGTGTCAGCACATCAAGCCAGGAACAGAGGCCGAGAGCCAATAGAAACGCGTGGGAAGAAGGGATTGACCAATCAGAGATGCACTCGATGCTGCACACACGAAAATCTCAGTAAATAAACTCGCTGATGTAAACATCAGACTCGTAACTTCGACGCTGGCGCTCAACCATCCACGGTTGGCAAGTTCGATACCTGAGCAGCACAGTCATGGAAAGAGGTCTACCTGCCACTGGAATATTGGGTCACGAAGACCCTGGTAGTCTCATCCATTCCCGATATACTGCAACACAGTCTGAGCACACGTTGTACCACTACATCAACCCGAACTGGTAAAATGCATTCTTAGGCCTGCTCTCAATGACTAACTCTTGATCCTCAATCAATCATTGGCAATCGTGAAGAGACTCTTTGTTTGGGTCTCTCTTGTTTCCTGGGTCGCAAGAACAATCCGAGATCGGCCATCACCTGAGCTACAGCTCTGACGCTGGGTGTTTTCGAGGAACCAGGAAGGACATTTCCACCTATACCTCAACGCGCCAAAGAAGATACGAGCCCAGGATCTCGCTAACGCATTCTAATCAGGTCTTAGTATAGAGCCCCTGAAGCATTCGTTGTTATGCGGAGGAATTCTCCAAATCACGCCTGCAACCCTTCATGAATAAGGCCCAAGGTCCGTCAAATATGGATGGCAAAACTTCTAGCGTCCTGACTTTAGATGGTTTCTCGTCAACAAAACGACCTAAGACACGAAAACGTGAACTCTCCGAGTCGCCACGATGTCTTGTCAATCATTGAGTCATAGCCTCTTAGAACGTAAATCGACCGGAATATGTCATCCGAAGGCAGTCGAATAAGTTTCTCTTTCTGAGAATCACTTTATCCGCAACCCCGGGGCCTTCTACCCGTCACTGGTATGTAGTCATTAGAAGTCCAGCGAGGCACACATTGCCGGAACGACCGAGGTCCTCCCTATCGGCTTTTGAATTACAATTTGATACCAGGGCTGACGGAATATCCGCTTTTCATCCCAGATTCCGATGAAGTGTCGAGGCATCTCTTAGAAATCTCTGACTTGATTGTAAATCGAACGGTGAAAGCGAACGATGCGAAGCCATCGTGGATCTTCCGACGGCGAGGGCGAGGATCACAGGGCACATCTGAAAAGAAGACATTCAACGTGGAGAGAGTCCACTGGAGTCTGGGAATACCCCGTTGACGTTACAACAAATCTCAACGATTACGAGGGACAACATTGGGCCAGTTTGACGAATATCCTCATTTAGAAATTTTCATTCCTCGAGAAATACATTCGATTATATTCAGGGTAGAGTCTATTGCGCATAATAAAAGCTGTACGTGGACTCATCGCAGATCGTTCAAACGGATTGGCTCCCTTTTACACGATGCCAAAGATGTGCGTGATCATCTGTATTGCTTATAGCTGATGCCCATCTAATGATTCTGGTAGTACTCCCAGCAAAGCGACTGACGACGATGGCAACGTACACTCTCGCCACAAGTCGGTCATTTCGTTATCATGATGGCAGAATTGACAACCTTGTAAACCAGTGATTCTCCGCAAAGGAGGTGGCATAAAGGGCCACAGAATCAGACCTCCCCCAGTAGACGGCTCTCGGAACGAAGAGCTATGGCGATCTATGGTCCAATGGTACGCGAGGGTTCACGCCCAAGATTCAAAGAGAACAAGGAGGATAACCTTGAAGAGAGACGTGATCCTCTTACGGAGTTACTTAAGCAGGTATATGATCTCCGAAACTCCTGGCTCAGTTATTGATGTGATTTGCAAGGTCGACTGCGTTCTCGAGGTCGAGGAAAGGGAACTCCAGAACATAGAGAGCGCCATAGATGACTCAGTACCGTTGACAGCGTCGGGCGATCCTGTGAATTCCGATCCTTTCCGTGGGCCCAGCAGGAACATTCCCCAGGCACAGGACGCTAATTCTGAGGTGCTCCCATTTATACCACCCCCACAAAGATTTGTTACGTTGAAGACATCAGCCCCGCTTTCGATGTTGATCGGGGGCGAACACTACACCTTCTCTCACGAAGAAATCCCCTATCCCCCTGGCATAGAAATGACCCTCGCAGTCCTCCTGCGTCAATGGGATGATCAATCCGAATTATGGCAGAATCATTCACCTTTACGGATTCAAGGAGTACCTATACCAATAAAACTGTGGAGGGATGTCTATGCTGATAGGAAAGCGAGTCATATATGGTCTAAGCCTGAAAACCTCAAGAAGCGTTGGGGTACATGGAACGTGAGTGTTGAGCTGCTGATATTCCAGCAAGAGTTCATTCTCGTGGCTTTTATAGGCAGCAATGGTGGAGGCTGAAGCCAGCGGCGAGCTCCAGAGACTCGGTCTAGAACTATCGACGGAGACCACGCTGTCTGCGTTAGTGGAACGTGGTCGGGCTCGGATGCGGGAACAAAACAAGCAGATTTCAGCAGTGGTAAAAGAGGAATACGGGACCGAGATGTTGAGGTGGAGGAAAGGGGGTCGAACGGGAGTTTGCCATTTGGATCATGCAGTAGCTCGGCGCTTTCAGAAGATGAAACTGACAGCTACATTTGGGCGCGATTCGGAATAGGCAGAATCACAACTTACATATCTTCTTTCCTTGCACCTTCTTGAACCTACCGTTGAGTCTGGTTAACTCCACGGCTATTTATTACCCATCGCTACCGAATAAACCAATCAATAGCTTTTCCTTGAGAGCTGAGTGAGTTTTCTTGGAATATCGATGCACAAGCACCTTAGAAAACTGAGGCACTGTTGCAGCCTCCACCAACGACGGGCACACAAGCACACATGAGGGATGTCACCCACAAGTAGTGGTAACATGGATGATGGACCAGCAGATCCTGCTCGAAGCATTTGTTAGCCCAACAATTGTTCATCTGGCCTCTTAAAGGAGGAATACAAGCCACGCACGAAAAAATACAGTCTGCCAAGTGTGAAAAGGGAGATCATTTAGGCGCGTGTTAGAGTACCCGAGTCTTGTATAAGACCGAGTTCGACCAAAAACCATGTATCCTCCGAATCACGCTCACAGGTAGTGGGCTGTGAGCAGGGAGAACATCGTTTCTGGCGCCTACTACGTCATCTAAGTAACTCAGGTGAGCTCGTCAGCTCAATTTGGCGGACTCTTTCAGCCACATGCATCCTGTTGGTAGCAGATAAACCATGAGTAAATGGGAGAGGGAAAGGTAGAAGACAGTGAGTATTCCACAATGACGCAACTTTCGTTCTCAGCACTAAAAGTCGCCAAGCCGTTCATTCGGATGTCCAAAAGGAAGTCGACGAGCATCCCAGTGCTATAACCAAGCCAGGGCAGCAGGATTTCGTAGCCTAGTGATCTCGAGAAACTCTTGACGAGATTGGGGATTTTCCGTAGAATGGGAACGGCGACCAAGTTTGATATCCTAAATTAAGGACTCCACTGCCCAGTCGCCATCTCTGAGGCATTACAAGATCTGCCGATCGGTTCACTCACGAGCAGCAAGACCGATCGTGGTAGGGTTTCACGTCAATTTCCGTGACTATGTATTAGTAAGTTAGCCTCAGATTCCAAGCAGAGTACTACTAGTAGAGAGGCAGGTCCACGTAGTGCGACAACTTGAGCCATCGCCGAGACTCAGGTTTTCGGATTGATTGTTGACTAAACAAACCGATCTTTCAACGATTTCATTCCGAGAGGTGAGGGGAAGATATGAACAGCTGGTCGTGGTTATGATTGTGAGTCTTCGATAACTTGAAGGGGTGCTAGTACTGAACGAGACCTTCCTTCTTTACGTAATTGATCACCATGTTGATTCAATAGCACCACACACGCCCAACACACGCCATCGACTTTCAACTCGTCCTCACCAGCAAGTACAATGCTTGATTTCTATGTGGCCACAATCTGCCTCGGTGCCAAACTCATCTAGTGAGCGTTACTACTTCGGAACTGTTCTCGTTCGACACCGAATTCATTCAGCCGAGTAGGACCGTGCCAGAGATCACTGCACGCCACCCGTTCACGATCGAGGTGGTCATGACATAACGTCGAAATCTGACTCGTTTCTGGCTTCCTCGAACAGCTTCTCTTCCTTCCTTCCTCTTGGTGCGTCTTCTCGTACATATTTGGGGCAGAAGTTCGTGAACGGTTTTCTTTGATCTATCAACGGCGCACAGCATTTGGACGAATGACTGGTTCAGTAAGGTCGAGTATGCGCTGATATGCCAGTTGGTTAAATCCTTGACTGTCTAGGACACCCGGAACATGTCCCAGGCTGCGCACGGTCCGCTTCTTTTTCCTTCTGTAAAGCCGTTCAGTCTCTCCGATAGGAGTTGCATAGGAGGGTGACTGTATGCTATCGATAAAAACTTATCAAGGATGCCGAAGACAGAGAACACAGATGATCTTCGAGATTCGGGAGCGTTGTGACATAGATGTTGCGTTGGCGAAGCAGATGCAGTTAATTCCACGAATGCGATGTGTAAAATCTCGCTCTCTACCATCGAACTTCTTGCAATTGATATACAGTCTCGAGCTCAGGAAATGTGGTGACCCAACGAACTATGTAACAGTCTGTTACGGATGGGCATTCAAATATTCATCGATCATCTTCATGTTCTCGATTTCCCCCTTGTTCGTGGCCCATGTGGGCCTCCAGGCGAACCTACTCCATTTGGACAGGTTTTTCGGACACAAGGAGGGCAACGTTCGTCGAGCCGTCAAATTTTTGACAAATGTCACTCAAGTCCTCTAAAATCCTACCATCTCTAGATTAAGATGATGATCAAAAAGCGTGGCAAATTTATCATTTTCCCTACTAAATTTTGTGGCAACAATTTTCATTTTTCGAGGCGATTGTTCCGATTTCAGAAATGGCTCATTGACTTGGAATTCTTTGAAGGATTTTTGGAACATTTTAGGTTTCGCAAATCTTGGCCTGCATCCAGTGGAATTCCCAACCACCACGCCAACGGTATCCGAATCATCCGAGCTATGACCATCATGCGTCACCAGAAATTGTCAACCCGAATTGGGTTAGCCCTTGGTGATTATCACGGTGTCCAGAAGTCCCAAGGTGCCAATGCAGTTTCTGTGATTCGGACTGCGCGATAAACCAGCATCTGCGACCATGTCGCCGCTTGGCTCGGCCACCCGACCCATTAGTGCCGACTGTCCTCCTTCGCCCCATTTCCTCAACAGCTCTGCCATGTTCACATCAACTCAAACTCTGGACTCAATATCCTTACGGAAAACCTTTGCATCAATGCACCGGATACGGCCCCGAATTATTTTGTAAAAACTCAAAGGAGCTTTGTATTGGCCCTATCTTGGCCCTATCACATTGCTATGCATCACGAAATTACTTCCAAACTCCCCTTTGCACAGAATAGGACAGCGCCCTATTTCTGCGTCTATGAATTACGCACCGAGATTTCTCGAACACGGCAGAGGAAATACCATTCCTATGATACCAATAGGAAAGGATACCTCGGGGACTGTGTGATTTTTCTAAGACAGCATTCCCCGACCCTAAATGTACGCGACGGAACAAGATTGGCATCGGAATATACTCGTACCCTCGTGGAGTGTGATCAAGAAGTGGGCTCTATGCGCCACATTTCCCCCCTGCATCTTCGTTTACTCCATGCAAATTTCAGTGTGTAGCGACGGACCAAATGATAGCTGCTTTTACACTGATCGGCTACGTAGATAGGCAGAGGAAGTGGAGGAGGGCGCAGGCTTCTGCATCTCCAAGCCAGGACCATCTATAGATCCTACCAAAAGGCTTGTAGCGCAACATTCTCAAGATAAAGGCCCATAAAATCGCTTTAATGTGTGGCTCGTATCCAACTCGCCCTTGTAATATTGATCTGACTAACGAGACAGTAGAATCTTATTCCCTCAAGTGGCGAGAACTTGAATGGGGCTCTCGCAGGTCTCCGCTTTCGGTTCGAGCCTCTGTAATTCCTACCAGGCGGAAAGTTTCGGTGATCCTGTTTTCTTGATGAATTGACTCCCAATCGCTCAGAAAGGTATATCGAACGGGGCTTGAGCTTGCAAAATGTCTAGGATATTGATAAGTTGCACTTAGTAACTAACAAAAGGAATCCGAGGAAATTCGTTCCGGCAAATCGTGCTATCGTGCTCCTGGCGCCTCCTCAGCAGTCATTTTGTTGCCCAAGTCAAATCAAACATGTTCGATTACTCCTTTACAGGCGCTTTTGGGGAAGAATCATGAGTAGGTCTGACAGGGTTTCGGAGGTCGAGAGATATACGCATGACGCCTCCTTGGCGAACAAAGCCAGGTTAGGCTTCGAGGTGTTTCGGCGATCGAACTCCCCCGCAGCCTCCTTTCCGAAATGCAGCATCGTCGGCTTCTGATTATCTCCACGGCAATGTGGCGGGTTGATTCACGATCAACGTTCAACCTTGGCAAGGACAATTCCCTACCTCTCTCATTACACGTGCCTGTGCCTGGGTCATGGCAAAATGTCAGATCAGGCTTCCAAACGCCAACCTATCTTGCTTATGGGGATCTGCCTACTACTCAACAGAGAAAATGTCTCCTTACTTTGCTGTTTCTTTGGCGTATCTTGGGGCACGCCGCATACGATGATGAGAGAACGCTCTTGCGAGGCCAGAACCGTTTACTGGCAGGTGGTGGAATAGGTAATCGATAGGTCTTCCCTGAGCGAGGTGGCGCTTCTACAGGCGAGTCGCTAGGAAAGAACTATTCCCTTTCCCACAGACGATGGTGTACGTCAGGATATACCGCCATTTTATGCAGGGCCTCCATACACGTTTCGGCAATGAATTAATGACGGTTGAATTACTGCCAGTTACGGACTTGAGTCAACCAGGTAGTCAGATGTTCACTCAGAAGATTTAGAGCCCCGATGAGCTGCATATTCCCGAGTTCAATCAGCGTTCGTCTCCCCAAACTGGTTGGAAAGGAGCCTTTCATCTTGCCGGATTTGAATTGTCTTCTCAGGGGTCGGCGGTGAGCTACTGCTTCCCTTCGAAGACAGAGGATAACGGACATCAAACTCCGGGAAGGTCGATACATCAAGAATCGTCCATTCGATTTGATGCACAAGTGTCATGCATTTGACAGGCGTGTATTGCAAGCAAGAGGGGCAAACCCACCCTTTCGTCCATAAGAAGCTTCGTCCAGCCCAAGGAATGTGCGACTCAAGGATAACATCACATCGTTCCACCATGAGCAGCCTTAATCCTCGCGAAGATCTTGGACGGCTCAAGTCCAGTGGCGACAGAAACTCTGCAGACGGCGATCATAGTAGATCCAACCAAGTCCCTCCGGTGAGAAATACTCTTCCGGATTTTAACCACAGTCTAATTTCAATGCATAGCTAGTTCCATGGGTAGCATACCAAAAGTGTGACCACGACGAGGTATGATATTGACCGGTCGACCCAGTCCGAGTAACTAAATCATGCCTTTGTTGCAGCCCCTCAAGAAGGCTAGAGAAGCGGAGGCGGTCGCCGAATTCTGGAAAGAGAGGCTTTTGACAGTACGTTATGTCCCGAGAATATGACTTATGTTGCAACTCACAGAGTAATTTATTTTCCACAGCTCTGGAAGGGTGTCTGTCGCATAATGATCTGCACAATATGCGATAGTGCTCTCATGGACGACCCCATTGTGTGAGTTTGGCCTCTTAAACGCTTCATTAATAGAACTCATCTCCATTTGCCAGCATGCTGTGTGGTCATATTATCTGTGAGGAGTGTGCCTACGAGTATCTCAGAACGTCTGATAGCTCCACGGACGCTCCGATAGCACCAATGCTTCCTTGCCCCTTCCCTGGTCTCGACAAAACCGACCGTCGCAGGCAGCCCAGATGCGACTACAAGCATGGCGCAATCCCCACGGATCCTTGTGCTTTCGGCAGGGCCGAGGTCGTGTCAGACCTTGGCTCCTTCATGGGTAGATTTTGCAGAGAGACCGCAAATCGGTATACTTGGTTCGAAAATGAGGGTGTTCACCCAATCAATTTTGAGCAGGTGCGAGCAGACATTGAGCGTGTTCAGCTTGTCTCGGCTGTCGAACATTACCCAGAAGACGATTGACTTAGTATACTAGTATTGCAGCCATAACCACATTCGTATCCGTGAAATGTCGATTATTTTGAACACAATTGTAATATAGTCAATGCGTGGTTATCATGAGGGTTCCATGACTAGCGTGGAGATGCAGGATGACACACCTAGCTCAGATTTGCTCGACCGACGGTAAATGAGCTGTTCTCGACAACGCATTATTAGGGAACAAGAGGGCCACCTTTATCTCAGGCTGATTGAAGGAACTCTCAGGCTGACACTTCAAGTTCCCTCCGAGTCGAGGGTGAAATTGCGTCCATCCCAGTCCGTCACTCATCAAGCAACACTTTGTCAAGGCTGTGCCATAAATAATCACGTATTTTGTAACATTACATCACCTTTGTGCTATTATATGGATCCTCTTGTACCTAAGAGTGCCCTAAACGTGCTAGATACCACTTCGGTGAGTCCGAATTATGCAGAAACCTTGCAGGAAATCATGGCAAGACGTGAGTACTCGGAGTCATTCTAGAGGAAAGTGGCAGTGCAAATTCAGTGTCCGTTGATGCGTGAGACACCTCCAGGGTCTCATTGGCTCGGTAACTTCGGTTACAATGCCGGACCGTCCATGTCAAAGATCAACAATGCTTGTCTGATAGGTTTTCCATGAACTTTAAGTACAAGGAATTATTTCGCAGAACCACATGATCGGCTATCAGGATGATTTCAGATTTTTGGAGTTGACGCTAGGACAATCTGCCTGGTTCTCGAGGTCGTGGCTCGGACTCAAGCGGACTATTAGTACATCTTCGAAGCCCATACTTAGGCTCGAGTCGTCATGCGATCGTCTTTGCGATTGGGACTGATTGAGGCTGCGTGAACTCCGGTCTACTTGATTTGTTGGGTCAGGCCGCTGTGGACGGGACTATTGGATTGAATATTTGATGCTATTACATGTTACAATTGGGAGACCTATCTATGGTCTTTGTTCAATGTCGTCGTGCATACTTGGTGCATACGGAGAGAATTGACCACGATTTGACATTTGCATCGCTTTCCCGTGTTCTCGAAATTCCTGAATACGTTCTTTGACGCCGTAAAAAAATTCTGAAAGGATGCTTTGACATAGTATATTTCATTGTAAATAGGCAAGAAGTTTTAAGGAACAGAAATCTCTGAAGTCCACCTGGGGCGAGCACGATTTGTAGGTTCTACAGCTCCCATCACGAACTAACCTGCATTTTCCACTTGGTTTCCAACGCGAGTAAGAAAATCTGTGTCCCACTCGACAATAGCTCGCTGAAATACCCCTGAATATGCATGTAGGGTTTCGTAGCTCGATTTTTGATCGGTCGCAATGGTCACTTGAAGCTCTTGAATGGTCAGGCTTAAACTATCAATGAGCAATTTCACCATGTCGGCGATGCGATCGTCCACCTGCCATAGAATAAGAGACGTTATTGGAGGAAGAGCTTGGGGATGAGCGACCATCCAGCTCAAGAGCTGGTGAGGATACCAGAGGAACGGCATCATCTCTGTCGCGCCGCGCCTGTGGTCAGATCGCAGCATTACACTGCGGAGGCTTCCTGGAATTGTTGATCTGCTCGACCAGGGCGCGCTGCCGAATAACGTGTAGAAGGTGCACACTCTCCAGGCTGTCGAAATGGCCGAGAAATTCGATGAGATCAGCACCTGGTCGAAAATATACGTTATGAAGGTGAAGCATGGTAAGACGTCTTAGGGTTTTGGTAGGTAGGGTGTAGGGATGGATTTGTACCCCAGTCAAAAGGCACAGTTGAAGCCGGCGAAATGTGAAAAGGATGTCGATTCCTCCAACAAATTCGGCAGGTCTGAATTGCTCATTTTCAGTCTTATTGCAGATCTCGAAAACGGTGACGCAATTGGCCGTGTCAGCCCGAAGGCTGGAGAGGGTGGACCAGGTATCTTGACATAGGTTTTCTTTGCCTCGGAGAGAGAGTGAAATATGGGCATCCTCAGGGTCTAAATCTCCCAAATCGATGAAGGCGGTGAGCAGGTTGAATGATCTGAGAAGCTTGGGTAATTCGCCTGGGTTAACCTCGATAACTGCGCTTCGCATTGCCACACTTAAGTCAGTTCGCAGACGCCAGAGGGATGAAATGTATCCCACAAGTGGAGGTGGGTGGTCGAGGGAGTCTAGCCTCTGCGCTGTAAAGGCGGATGTCTGAACTGAGAACTTTCCGACGCCTAGTGGGCTACTGAACTCCGTGCAAAGTTCATGGACGATTCGAGTGCGAATCGTCAAATGAAGAGCCCCCGTATGTACGTAACAGAGTGTAATCAATCTCGATGGTCGAGAGCGGAAGGAGGATCAAACGAAGCGTATGGTATTCGGAATCCGGTCGTCAGGATTCTTGGAAGAGTGTAGCTCGTACACACCCAGAGTGTGTAACCTGGCGGATCGCAAAACGAATTAACAGTCAAGGAAGGGCCGATCCACACCGCTTCTGCAAGTTGGCGAGACACTGGAACGAGCCGCCCTCGTCAGATTGCGAGACGCCGTATCGATACGCCCGATATGTGTAGCCATTGTCGACGCAATTGGGCTATGGAATGCATGAGAGGTCAAAGTTCTAAATGTTCCACTTCCGCGTAGTAGTCACTCTAGTGGCCTGCGTAGGACAGTTGGTACTACGTCACAGTTGCCGAGGCAGAATTACTAGTATGATTATGCCGTGGTCCACGCGATCATCGTCATGGGTGGTGCAGATGGTTGGGCCTGGTATTCGGGAATCCCATTGTAAGTGACGCCAAGGGGCAATGTAGAGCTCCTTTGCTTCCGAGCTGAAAGAGCGTCCGAATAATCTCGATTTTAAGATCTGAGCTAACATGGAAACTCGCGTCCAGCCCAGAATCTAGAGCCTTTTAGAGGATTCAGAGCAATGTGGAGTATGGCGGGGAGTACATACTACGGGGGCATACGACACATTACTGAGCCATATGAGTGAATTCGAACGCTTCAGAGGGCGCTTGTTTTCTTCCATCCGAACCAGCCCATGTACATCCTTACAATGCAACCATTCTATTCCAGCACGAGGTTGTCAGAAAAAGCACTCTATCTTCCCCTCAATCCTCCTGAGGCTATCTGAGCCATACTCGTCCAACCGGTTGCGCCCTCCTTGTTCTTGCCGCCCGTCGGGATTGCTGCAGAGAGTTGCGGAGCAGCCGTCTTGGCGCTTTTCGATACGTTGAACTTGGCTGAACCTGCTTCAGATTCATATCAACCTTATCAGTGAATTGTGATGTGAGCACGATGCTGGAGCCATACCTTCTCTAAAGAGAGGAGCTTCCGAGCTGTGGTGGACTCGACGCTCAAGACGAGTCCTTCTCTGGATACGTTCTTCCCACTATGGGATAGGATATAAACTCTGAAGGCAGGACCATGTCAGTAAATCAATGATATCAATGCATTTTCGGCAACGTCCCCTCGACTTCGAAAACAGGCTTTCGTGTCGCCCTCCTTTTGCTTCAGGAATCCAAGACGTGGGGAGAGCAAGAGGTTGATTGGAGAAGCCAGAACGTAGTTTTTCCTTTCTGGCACCAGTTCCTCTTCTTTATTATTGGACACTGACTCCGATCCTGAATGGTGGGGATCTGCGTCATCCCAGCCTACACTCTTGGCCAGGGGACAAAGAGAAGGGTCTGGGAGATGGAACCGACGGCGACGCTAGTCTGGGTATCAGTTTGCGAAATTGGTCGTTTCCATAGTTCATGCATTGCTAGCCGGCTTACCGTGTTCGTCTGCGCATAAGAATATTCTTCCGTTTGGAATCTTCTCGCTGCGACCCTCGAGCTTCTTCAACCCGGCGCTCCACTGAATTCCCTCGTCGTTGTGCTGAATACAGCAGAAACAGCGCCGTTACTAGTTTTCAAAAAAATTATGACAAAGGGATAAAGGGATGGTTTGGCTGGTCATCTGGACGCGATTGTATTGGGATTGCGGGTTCCAAGTTCAGCCACTAGTCGTTCCAAGGTGTGTGACACTGAAGACCGCGGCATGATTAGCATTCCTGTAGAAAGCAGTCAGGATACGTACCCAGTGTCATAAAGATACTACTAACTCGAGAGAAAACGTTTAAGAGCTTGAGAATTTGCACTCGTTGGTAAGGGTTGCCAGAATCAACCAATGGAGACATAGACCGACGACGAAGTCTGTCAGGGGTATCCCGACGACAGACAGAAAGAAGTGAGTGGACCGTACACATCAGGCCGAATCCTATAGGACTAGGGTGTTCTTTGAATACAGTGACTCTCCATCAGACACGTTCAAGACGCACGATTTGTTCTCTGTACCTTCGCCGTGCCAACGACTGCGTGGCGCAATGTTTCAATATTTGGTAGAATGAGATGAAGTCATGCAGTTCTGTCCGACTGAGCCAGGTTGCTGGGCTTAGCGCCGTTTTCGCGGTCGGTTGAGGAAATATCGAGCTGGCGTCTAACGATGGCACAGCCTTGTTTCTGGGGAGGACATTACTCCTAAGAAGTTGCCTTCAGAGCATGCCAAACGGTAGCCTGGCGAGAAAAACTTCACCGGACATCGGAAGGAAGGAATATTCCTGTCTCTGTCTGCAAGATTTTAAGGCGAACTTGAGTGGATTATTACTGTCGTCCGGCGAAAACCAAAAGAGACGATCTGCGGAGATCAACATCGGAGTAGGAACAGTTGGCGATCCTTGCACTGGAGGTATCTGCAAGGTGAACCATTCTTGAGGTTTGGGTCTGGAGAGCATCAATTAGAGGCGTCCTTACGTAGTAGGTTCGAGGCTTCGCCTATCGTTGTGTAGGGTTTCCAGGTCTGAGGTAGAATAAACACATCAACGATATACGTCGCTGATTTCAGTCGACCATCCTTCTCTTGTGGGCACGCGCCAGAGCTTTGAGGCCTCCAAGCCAAGCAACTGCGGTGGCAGGCTCTTCTGTAAAGCCTCTCAAAGGAAATCATTGTCATAGCACTAGACAGGAAGCGTGCCAGCCAGTGTCAGAAAACCATCAAGATGGAAGAGCTACAAGGTACCATTTTCTCCGACAGTCACGGTGGACACCCCTGTGAAAGTGGGCGAACGTGAACTGTCGTTCCAAGGATTATCGGTATCATTCAGCATGTGAAGGAGGTAGAGTCGATAAAAATCTGGACGCCGTGATATCTGTCAAAGACTGGACGACAATAGAGGATGAAAGACTTACCTGGATACATTTTCTCTCTCAAAATCCGATAGCTGCTATTAGGACGAAAAGTAGATGAGAACAGCGTTTAGTGCCCAGAACGGACTAGCGGCAGCGGTTGCATCGGTAAAAACATTCGCATCCGAGGTTGAAGAGTGTACAGGTGGGATTTCCTTGATTGTCCGATACGAATTCGGACACAACGCAACGTCACATACAGCAACGACGAGTGATACATACTTGTCTCTGGAGAAAAAGCACCAACTGAGATGTCAGACGTCGGCCAGCATCTTCTCAGAGCCTTCTTCGTTGACGTTGATAATGATGGTGAAGAGGGAACACGAGCCTGAGTCGCTCACTGATCAACTTTGAAAGCACTCGCAACAGACACAGCCACATAGTTTTGGCGAATTATTGATCATCTTCAGGCAAATTGCCACATCTTTGGGCAAATCGCCGCGTCTTTGGGCAAATCGCCACATCGTCAAGCAAAATGCTACAAATTACCTCAATATCGTGGTTGGCACTCCTTTGAAACACGGTCACCCCATGGTGCCATCCTTCGCTTCTGTGCTTCGTGCTTAATTTATCTTTCTCAGTACGGACATTTGGCACCGCCAACATTGTCACTGTCGTTGTCACATTCTACGATCACATTCTACGATACAGCTCTTACAAACGGAAGTCGTTTATGAATGTTCCCAGCGTCTTTTACCTCCTGCTATGCTCGTCACCCGCTGATAACTTGTCGGATTCAGTAGACGATCGCTATCGCCTGATGATGTTGAGTTGGATGCGTTGAATGTCCATGTCTAGACCGGCTTTAGCCCATAAGAGTACGTGAATAAATGAGGCCAGCTGACCGATCCTGGGGATTTGGTCATGGGTAAGCCAGGTATCAAGTAGAGCCCTGAGAGCGTAGTGCTGTAGAAGGGCAATTCTAAGAGGCTAAGAGAGGGCACTCCATGATACATCGGGAAAGCGTACCGTCTGTAGCTGCTGATACTCTTTTCACCGGGTCAGAGCCTCCTGAGCTCGCCTGGAGCTTGCCAGTGCAGAGAAGGGACGAGAAAAGCGCTACGAGCAACAGGTCAGGAAAGCAAAGGTCGCGTCGATAGGAAATGGTGCTCACTGTTTCCCACTTGCCAGCTTGAAAGGCTGAGATACAATGATGCCGACGGGGCGCCTTACCTCGAGCAGTAAAGTATTCGCATGACCTCCGGACGGCACGAGCAGCAGAGAGAACGGAAACAAGGTTGGTCGATGAATCGGGGGGCTTCTATATGGTTTGGACCAACGTCAGGGAGGTCAAAATCGTTCGTGCTGGTCATGCTCACTATTCACGACTCGAATCTTCTCGAATCTCCCTTTGAAGAACGCATGAAGTAGAACCAGGAGTGGGAGGTCTCGGGTGACAGAGTTCCTGGATGGTTTTCAGCCATCATCTGTCCGCACGCTGGCGTGGGCAAGGGTATGTTTCGAAATGGTTCGAAGAAGGCGGCTGTTTTGTCTTGGGCTAGATGCAGAGAGGCCTTCAGTCTGTTCTTTGTTCGCTTTCACCTCAACAGGGTCAACCCAAGTCGACCTCTCCTGAACGACAATGAGCTTCAAGCCATTTCATCAGAAGAAACATCCTGACCTTTCATCAGAAATCCACCCGGACCCATCTTGCTAGAAGTTGACCAGCCTGACATCCTACAGCTCGGAACGTAATATCCAGTGTCCTCCGGCATCTTTGTGCTGAACGGGCAGGAAATGGTGGGAGGCCGAAAGCCAGACGTCTTGTTCCAGCACCAAGTTTGTTTGTCTCCAGGTTTTCACTTTCGTGAGGTCTTGGTAGGAAGATCAAATTGGTGGACTAGCGGTGAAGTCCTATCCAACGTCAAAGGAGAACATGTCGGTTGTCGGTCAAATATGATAAGTGGTCAAGGTCAAGGTCCCGTGAGAAAGATTTGAGGACGACGTCAAGCGCGTCAAGCATGATGCATGATGGCTAACCACCACGACCAAGACAGCGTTCGACAAGGGTAAGTTCTCTCACGAGTCCTTCCTGATTCATTTGTATATCTCAAGTATCCAATGCACCTTTGACATATCAGACGCACCCACGTGTGATAACGTTTCTGACCCATTGTCCGTAGATCCTATTGCACATCCTTGGACCTTTTGCACACTTGCGTACCCTGGCCTTCCTGGAGAGAAACTGCATCAACCTGGAACCAAGAGATGAACATGCTTTTCACCACTTGACAGCTCGGTGAAGAAAGAATTCTTGAGATCTCCAACAGTACGTCTCTTCAACCTCCAGTTATGTCTCTGCCCTATCTGGCCTCCTCACCAAATTGTTTTCTATAGTGCAATCATCAGATCTCCAGCTGTCTACAAGCAGGAGAATCCGTTTACGATGTATGAGCCGATATGGGAAATTTAGGCAATGCGCTACGCCTGCGTTAAGTGGTGAGAGATGCCTTGCGTGCCATATACTCGGCTGACATCAAGGGATGCAGGAAAGCACGACAGAGCTACGTTCCCTCTCTATCGAGTCGTCGGAACATCCCCCGAATACAAGATTCCGCCGATTTTGCCCATGTCACGGTCTCGTTCGTCTGTAACTATCCCAGTTCGTCGACGATTCCTCCTGCCTCATCGCTCACGCGCACTAGTTCTCTTTACCCTGAAAATGCGTTGGTCTCCGTCATGGCCTACCACCATGGCATATTCCTACTCTCCACCATCTGACCCAGTATGGACACGCTGTAGAGTCTTCGCGCAGTATCCTTTGTGAGGAGTCTTTCTCATTGCTGGCAATTTGGAAAACTCAGTGCTGGGGTCAGGCCCTTCCCGTAGACGTTCTATGGGTGAACGGTATGTGTGCTTACTTACGGCGCCTTGGATGCGATTACGCTAATACCTGATGTCCCACTGCAGATGCTCTCAGGAGCAAGAAGCGCGGATGCAGGATCGGTGCATAATCTTTGCAGAGTGAGTCAGTCGACAGGTCACCAGGGGATCGATGTTGTGCATTGACACGTACAAGAGCAGGCTCTATGGTTAGGGCAGTCATGTTACCCTTTCCTTCGCCTCCCCTCAAGGTTACTGGATCCACAACCGGGTCCAGGGACGACCTGGTTTTCAGGACTCGTCATCGAATGGCTCTTGCTAAACGTTGACCCGCGAATTGTACGTCTGTAATCCCTTCCACTTTCGGAGACTAAATCCTCTTCAGCCTGTATTCCGGCATCACACGAGACCTCTCAATGAGTCGCGATGTCGAATTCGAACGTAATGGAAGGGTTTTCACTCTGTCTCACGTTCGAGGCAGAATCTGTTGACGTGTACGACATGACTACAGAGAGCAGCTGGAGATGGATTTCGGCAGTTTATCGTATTTATTGCCCTTACGCTCAAACGACCTATAATACGAATTGATGTTTCCCCACCCCCTCAAGGAGATCAACCAATATCTTTCCTGGAGCGTCAGGAGGGTATCAAATGATCGAATTTCCGGGCAAGCTACGGTAAGGTCCATCTTGGTATGGTACAAGAATAGGTGGTGCGAGCTACCTGCCAAAGTCTCTTCTCCTCTTGCATTCTTGGTCGCCCTCAACTTCTTCTAGCGTCTCTACCCGGTCAGAAGAATGAACATAGTATTCAGCATACCCTCTACTTGATCCACTTTATGCCGCGACCTTGCTTCGAGCTTTTCCTCGTAGACCGTCGCAACGGAGCCGGCTCAAAGCTTCATAATTTGAGGCTGCAGGACCTGTGGGAGGTACTAGGAAATTACCTATTGGATGGAATTCCGAAGCACTTTCACAAATCATATAGCCTAATTCGCGTATCTATGAAGACATTCGCATGCTGAGATTCAGTGACTTTGGTTATAGTTGCGTGGCTATCGAGCCATTGTCGCCAAAGGTTGGCCTGTGAACTATGGCTCAGAAAATCTCGCCGATCGTGTTAACTCCGTCGGTAAGGATCTCGAAGAGCTTTTGATGCGATTGAGGAGGGAGGTTTAGGGTACTTGATTATAGATACTCTTCATTTCATAACTCTTGTGGGTTCTCGCCAGATAGACAGAGCGACAGAGGCACCTGCCTTTCTATGGCTGTCCGACACTGTAGAAGTCGTGATTGTAAACGCAAAGGAGTAACGTAAACTCAAGTAGATTCCTCGCGACAACCCCGAGCAAAATGGCTGCAAATCACAACTATTGGCTTAGTTGCTGGCCGTGGCGATTTTTGTGGCAGGTGCTAGAGAGGCATCACTCGAGGCGGAGCTATCAGCAAAGCCAGGCTAACCTCTTCAAAGCGACACTGCGAAGAGATTCCGCATGAGTAAGACTAACTCGACGGGCGAGTGTAGATTGCATCCCGCCAGAGAGCTTGGGTTGGGTTGGGCATTAAGAAGCTCTCAACTGGCTAAGAAGGTGGTTGAGACTTCAGTATCACAATCATAGAATTGCCTGACCGATCGTTCGTGCTCGTAGAATATGCCAGGACGCAAGTAAATATAGCACCACTTGTTATCTGAGTACGGAAAGAAGAAGAGGTATACAAAACCAACGACTTCTGCGATGAATAGCACCTCCGAGAAACCAAACATTGATTTCCTGAGGACTTGGAGATATGCAGACATTCGCTCTTTATTTGGCCTCTTAAGGGAGCTCACACCGTTGAGGAAATTCGAGCTCCTTAACCCCCCTCCGACCAGGCGATTTGCGCCGAAAAACAAGTGGAATAGGTGGGGTGGAACCACTCGTGGATGACACGTCCTACCGACCAAAGGGTATGCCAGTGGAAGGGCAAGTTGGCGCTGTAAGAAAACGGGTGAGTACGAGCAACTGAGGAACGCAATTACATTCGGTTGAAAATGTGAGCTGGTTGACCCAACGAACCAGTTGGGGTGGGCTGGTAGACCGCTAACTATAGTCGATATCGCAGAAATACGACCATCATGGGAATTAATTGGTATAGAATCCTCGAATCGGATTCCCGTTTAGCAAGGTCTTTGGAGGTCCGATGACTGGTCCACTCTTCTGGGTATTTCTCTTGGCTTTTCCCTTCCAAGGAAAGGCTCAAGAGAAATGTCTCCCAGAGTGGTTAGAAGATAGCGACGATGCAAGTTCTTCAGTCGCCAGCAATGTTGAAATCTTGAATGGGAGGAGAGGCCATCTTCAACGAGGTCCATGGCGATCGCAGTGACGCTAGGATAGGAGGAACGCAAGTGATACAAACATGAAGGATATAGACGTTGTCCAAATCGGTCAAGTTACTGGCGGCAAAGAGATTTAGCAAAAAACGCCATCAACCTTTTGATCGTCGTGTACAGGTAGGTTATCGTCCGGGCCAGACGTACGCTGGTCGTGAAACAAAAAGCGTCAAGATGTTAACCCATGTGACTATCAATCCGTCGATCAGGTATGAAGAGTGTTCCAACGATCACCTTTCTGGCCCTTCAGGCTTTCAGGGCTTGCTTGCCTGGTGAGGCTTTAAGCTTTAAGACTAAGGCACGCTGTGGGCATTCTCTTCGATTCCGGAGAAAGATGCCTTCTCACTAAGTGATGATAAATTATGGGTTCTTTAATACTGTAGGGTCGTGTATGTCTACCACAAAGAGGTTGAGTGTAGGTTCCGACCATGTTGCCCCTTTCGACACCTTCCTGTCATATATCGCAACGAAACCTGGATCAAGAACTTGATCAGCCGATATGACAGCGTAATGAAGAAGGGGGGAATGGAGAAAAGGGAAAACAACATGGGAATTGACTTCAAAGCAGCCATTGTCTCCATGGGCCAGATAAGGACCAGAGCCCGAAAATCAAGAGGGATCCCCACCGAAAGTGATGTCTCGTCTTAGAGAAACAAACCCTTCAAAGGTTAGAAACGTGATTCTGTCTTGGTGAGAAGATTTGGTTCTTTTCAGGAGCGTTCACAAGTAACTTCGGGAAAGTGTCCAGCCAAGAACATGAGAATGGAAAAAGAGATGAAAGAAGAAACAGGGTCTCATATTCACGCATCGTCTCGCTATGTCTCCTCCTTTAAGTCGAGCTAGAGGTGATAGAGGCGAACCCTCCGGTATGAGTATTACAGCGACTGTGAAACTGAGAGGACGAGACGGTATGTCAGGTCATAGCCATGCTAGCAGAGAGAAATTCACCGTCACCTTTGTATAAATCACCCTGAATCTACACCTGGGCATGGCCATATCCGTGACGGCAGGCTCTGTCCTCCAATTCTCGGCAAAGCTCGTGGTGATGAAAACACGGGAGAGGCGCCAGCAAAGTGAGACTGTCATAGAAAGTAAAGTCACCGACTCGGACAACGGTGAATATCCAACGGAACATACCTCACGATGGGAAATCCTCGTCAAAGATTGTCACGACGCTCTGTCAAGTCCGGATACAGTTCATCCGAGTCACCAGAGAGGGAAGAGGAGCAATAACCATGCTGGGTCTCAGGCATTCTGAATCCCAGTGACTATACCTCAGTCTCATGGTAAACGGTCAAGTCAATGTCGCATACCCTATCCACCGACGTTGGTGGAGCGACTGAGGGGTTTCCGATGGTGGGCATTCGATTTCGGCCGCGTTTCCGAGCACGATGAAACGCTAGAGGAGTAGCGCAGCTTGACCAGGCAAGTTCCCTCTTAACGACATCCTCATAGGCTGCAGGTCTGGCCTGAAGTGACGTTCGAATGCCATCCATGCATTCGTCTTGGTTATCTTGACGAGCGTCAATACCATAGTGCCAACCAGGGTCGATACTCAACGAGACTCGACCTGGCCATCAAACGAACTTCTGGCAGCCAGCGCTAGTAGATGCTCTCTAGAGAGCATTGATCAGGCAAGACATTTGGCAATAGCGGAATCGGATTCACCAGTCATAATTACATGAATGCTGTATGGTCTCGAAGATGCAAACGAAATTATGGAACCTCTCAGCGTCGGTTATACTCCGTATTTTGTGCGACATCGTCTTTCGTTTCCTTCGTAGATACGTGTGAGCTCATGAGCTGTTTCTTTGACAAGATGTCCCCAGGGATACTATGCATAGATAGATCCTGTTGCCTTGTCCCATTTGGCTCCACTACTATAAGACCGATACCTTGTAAGCCAAAGCCCTGGACCAGACGAGAGAACATAACTCACAGGGTCCTTCAGTCTTCGTGATCTCCTTCGGCGTGCATCCCTCCAGATGCAAGAGGTATACAGGGGTAATACCTAGTGTCACCGAGGAATCAGGTTTCGAGCCGGTTTCTAGCTCACCCTGTTGAGCTGATCGTGGTCGGGGTGGACTTGCTGTTACAAATAATCGCGGCGATAGCGTCGCTGAGAGAACGAGGTGTCAGAGTTTATTGTAGTCGCGGCGTCGAGACAACACCCACTTTGGAGTCAACCTTCAATCCGAACGTAGTCATCTATGTGACAACAGAACCTGTTGTCCATGCTCAGAACAAGTATCTGGCCACAATCCCCGTCTCCCATCGCTGCTCCTGTATGTCGTATACACATACGTGTTGGACATACAGGATCTGAGAGCGTGGGCTCATGCCCCCTTCCACGATCGAAATGCAATGCGAGAACGCGGATTCCACAGCAGATGTTCTTTGTCTGACATTCACGGTAGATGGGGATTACGTTCTCTATTCGAGTGCAACATCTTCGGCGTCGCCGCCATGAATATAAGTCAGCACTGGTGGGCGAGGTGATACCTCTACGCGGTGCTTGACTTTCACGGAGTTCGGCGGGGCGTTCGAGAGGAGTTGGCGGAATGACGATGTGGACCCATGAAGGTCAGCCTGTAAAGGACATCAGGAACCTGACCGTGGTATCGGTTTAGCGGAACGTACCTATCAAGCCAAATCGGCGGTGCTATTCAGGCGGTGCTAATCAAATAGCCTGCATTTCCCAGAGACAACCAGAGTAGCTCGATATGCTTTTTGTGCCTTCACCATGCTGACGACTGCGTGACGCAATAATCTTGCAGAATGAGACAGGAGTCAAGAGCGCTGGCATATACCCTGGACCTATGATTCTGCGGTTCTGTCTGACGGGACCAGGTTGCTGGGCTTGACTAGGTTTTCGTGGTCGGTTGAGCAGGTGTCTGACACCGGTCCAGTCGTATTTTCGAGGAGGAGTAGGACACTATGCTGAAGGAAAGGTCGTCAGCAATATTATAACATAGCTCGGCCAGAAAAGCTCTACCTAGGGGCATTATTTCCTCGTTCTTCCTCCAAGATCGTGGGGGAACTCATAGGCTTGCTACCGTCGTTGATCGCAAATCAAAAAGGGGCGAGTCCAGAGAACATGCTGCGAATATTCGCATTGTGCCAGGGACGACTGGCTCGACAACCATTGTGCGAAGTTTCCGATTGTGTCGGGAACGGCTGGTTCACTCGGAAGTCAGATGGGTTTATGACAGTTGAAATGCGAACGAGACTGTTTCTAGAGAGCATTGATCAGAGGGATTCTAACAGAATTACTGAATGGTCTCACTGGTCGTGCGTGAGGCACCCAATCTCGAAATCGGATGGGCCAGGGTCAAGAGACAGCTGGGTGCCGTGATATGCGTCAAAAACCGCACAATTACAAAGGGTAGAAGACGCACCTAGAAGTCCCTCTCTTCTCTAAGAGCAAGGCTGGTAGCTGTTCTGGTGGCGGGAAACAGCCGAGGATAGCATTTCTCGCGCTGGGTAGACATCATTCGCCTCTGAGGTTGAAGCACCCAAGGGGAATTTCCGTTACTGTCCAGGACAGACTTGAGCCAGACTGGGTCCATTGCGCTGGTAGTACATCCAGATATAGCGCCATGCAGACAGCCTCTCTCACGACAACGAGCAACAGCGGCGGAGTCTTTTAACGTCGGCTGCAGTTCTGAGAGCCTTCGATATTCTCGTCGAAGACTTGCTGGTCTTTTCGAAGTAGGGGGGCGAGAACGTGGAACGACGTTTCCTTCTGTAAGATTCAAGAGCATGTTTTTGACACGACGCCTGAGGAAATCATCAGCCTGTCAATCCTCATGAGCGTCAACCAGTGGAACATACCAGAGTCGGTCGAGCTCCTACTTGATCAACAGGTTGGATATGAGACCCGAAAGTGATATTACAAAGACCTCCGTGGTGACCAGAGTCTTCCTTCCCCTCCCCTGTCCTTCGATTGGAAGCGCCAGATTCTGCTTTCTTGGCATTGCCTGTCTACGCCAGAGAGTGTCGTACGTGTTTCGTATGACCCGGATTCGGTATTGAGCTACAGGAAGGAGCAGTCAGTGCCCCATCCGTCAGCAGCGAAGTCAATGCACCACTCACACCTGGAGTCAGGGATGGACGCTGTTGTCCCCTTCAGGATCAGGTGGCGGAAGCAATCTTCAGTTTCGGAAGAACTCTGCGCAAATAGGTTGACTGCGACGAAGGTGGCCTATGGGCAAGACTTCAGCCAAACTTGAAGGCCTGGGCAGGACAACCAGCACGAAGACTCGCCTCACCAGTCAGAAAACCATGAGAGCCATTTCCTTGGTCTTCCAGTGTCCATCTCAGCCCACGATGACGTCGTGCAGAATCGCGATGTCGGCGAACCTCTCGAGTCGTCCTCGTTGAGCTTGATGATGAATGGAAGAACTTGGCTCTTCGCTATTATTGTGTCATTGTGTATCAACAATGCGATTCAACTGACACAGCCACTAAGTTTTGCCGAACTATTGACCATCTTTAGCCAAATTGCCGCGTGTTCGGGCAATTTGCCCTAATTTGCCACACCTTCGGGCAATTTGCTGCATCTTCGGGCAATTTGCTACATCTTCAAACAAAATCGTGCTCGCTACTCTGCCAAATCTCCGATCAAAGCTGGCTCACGTCAAGGCCTCGTGCACACGGAATGGTGTCATTTCGCCAAGCATGAGGCTAGCCTTCTTCTGCGATTGGCCACATCCTGGGCCAGCGGCACACTCTGTCAAACGAAATTTCAAGATACTGTCAGGTCACTTCAAGCGTCTGCGAGGCTCTTGATCTAACTTGAAGTTGAACGACACCCTCCATGTTTGAGATTCAAAGGTGGGCCTATCCTCACCTACGATGATACATGCCTGAGAGGTTGTTCGAAGGTACTTCTCTGCTGTCAGGAAATCAGACACATGCGCCATTCTTGTCTATGATGATGAGAAGCCATCCTTTCACATTCACCACCAAGCTAATGGTATTCGTCGGCTCAGGGCATCATGATACCTTTAAACGCCAGCAAGGTTAAAGTCGGGAGCGCCATGCTTCCGTCTATATTGGCCACTTTTCTCCAAGGTGTACTAGTCATCACTGTGACCGTGCTAGTGGCTGCCAATGGAGTGACCCCCGGATCGACGCGACGCGTTTGTTTATTTCAAAGCAGGCCGCCACACAAGAGGGCATGTGACGCCTTGTGCCTTGCCTTGGTCTGCCTAACTCCGCCACTGTGCCACCACTGTGCTAGTCACCCATCGCCAGTTCAAAACTGCGACTCTGCAGGTCGTCGTCAAGATTTCCTCCTCCTCTTCTGTTCATGTTCTGTTGATTCTACTTCCTGGTGAGGTTGTTTTCCGATCGAAATACCTCGTACCTACTGACAAAAACTCACAGCTCTGAACCAGTTCAACTGGAGAACCCTGCTCTCGCAAGATGTGAGAACTCCAATTTCTAGCCATGCTTAGACTTGGCCCCAGTCACGCTAGACGAGAACTTGACTGTGAAACTGCTGTCTTCTGGTCTCTGGGACTCGGAGGGCAGAAGTAATCTATGACACTTTGGGTAGGGTGCTCAACCCACCGTATAGGCGCTTGTGCTGAACTTCTCGCAGTGAACACCAATCCGCGGTAATCAACCGTCTATCCTAGCGGGCGCTTCAGTCACCTCTGCTACTCGCCCGACCACGATCGAAAAACAAGATTGTCTGTGATCATTCTCGTAAGCTTTCATGTCGCCACTCAGGCTTTGTTCCGCATCCTGATAGTCAAACCTCCAGTTCTGAACCCAATGTTCTCACCCACCTCGATCTGAATTACGGGAAGACGTTCTTTCCTTCACCGCCCCCTTCACCCTACGCCGCGTACCTCCTAGCATCAGCCCGGTGGTGACCCGGGGGCTGCCTGCGAACAGGAAGTTCGAACTGGAATTTCCGTCAGTCCTAATTTACCAATTCTGGAACAACGACACTGACGTACCTGAAACATTACAGGTGTTGCTCCCAGACATGCTCCTTTGAGGACGCTCCAGAGCGCAAAAGCCATACCCACCTTCGCGGGCCACTGCGTATCATCTTGCTCTGTATCCTACTAGTAATCGGTCAACGCCTTCGCCCGTGAGTTTGTTCACATTGTCTTTGAAACTCTTCGTATAACTTAGCTTCTTTAGAGTTGGCTCAACATCAGGAAATACGGCGCATGCGTCTGTATGAACCAATGGACCTCAGAGCGATTACCGGGGGACTGCATGAGAGGCGCCGTAGCGGCTGGAAAAGTTGCTGGCTCTGAACTCAGGTTTTCTCATGGCGAGACTTGCTGTTCGAGCGGAGGCACGCTGCAGATATCCAGCATCCCGGAGAGGTTGAAGGCTCGTAGTTCCTGCGGTTTCAAGCTTTAGTTGGGGAGATTATTGGGCATTGAGTATTGTCCTCAGTGTAATTGACAGCTGATTGTATCGTAATCGAATTATAAGTGCCCGTGGACACCCGTGCTATTTCTTCATGAGCGATGAGTGTCGGTATCCAGCCCTGCTGGCCAGTTAATACGAGGTATACGCGATCACCAGAATGTCTCTTTTCGACGTTTCCGAAGGCACTGAGGAACTTACCAGCTTCAGTGGACATTGTTTGCCTCGCCTGAGGGTCGGACGATCTGGGTTGTCCAGCAACGTGAGACTCATTTGATGCTTCTTGGGCAGTTTCCGAGGCTGGCCCTGAGCCCGAAGTTCACGATTTCTGTACCTCAACGTTAACGTTCAGGGTTCAACGTTCAACACCGTCTGGTTGGACCCAACCGTTGAATTCACCATCGATATCTCCAGCATCCACATCCACCAGCTGATTGCCGGGTCAAGGCCGAACGCCTCAAATATCTCGATGACATTCCCATCTACTGGCGTGTGCCTCGTGTGTCAACTGCATATATCTTAGACCTCTGCGATGACAAGTTCAACGCCGACAGACCCGACGGTCAATTGATGACCGTCGATGCACTCATAGAGAATAAGGTAGTATATGCTTGCATTCTCACCTCCATATGGACTCATTGTCCGTCTACAGGACCAAGACTCATGGTGCGGTGCGGTACCTCCGGTTCAGGAGACACTACAACGGAGAGCCGACTCCTCGCGTCAATCTCGAAGACAGTAAATCGGCGACCTGCAGGCGTAGGCATCCCAAGTATAATGGTGGCTGGTCTCGTATCGTCGATACGTTTCCGCTTGAGGTCGAGCGTTCTGGGCCAGATCCTACAGAGCTGCGTAATCTCCCTCAACCTCAAGTGCGCTCACGAGCTGGAGAGAAGGATTGTCCAGCAAAGCTGGTGCTAACATGAGTCAGCGTCTTGCCATTCGAAAAAGCATACGGAGACTAATGGGGCGATCTACCAGATTCTGGTCGATTATCCATTGATCGTTTCGTTGCCCAGCTCAAGGCTCTGAAAGGGCACCATTGGCAGGACTGGTCATTCTGCGTCCTGGAAACAAGGTACGTGCCCATCGAGATTACTCCTGTTGGCTTAGTATGGATGAGTAACCGAGTTCGCAGAGCTGAGAGGCCTACAAAGCGTGCTTCCCTCCCCCATTTTGTTTTTTTTTGGCTGGTTCAGGATGGCCGAAGAATCCAAACGCCAATCCGTAACATTGGACAGCATACGTTCCAGAACCTGTCGACCCAGATCTATTTCAGGGACTCTCTAACCCTTGCAAGCTTCGGGGATTCGGAGAAGTCATCCCCACATGCAGCCGTACCATCCCTGCTCGCATTGGAGCAAAATCTCCTCACCTGTCGTACGTTCTCTCCGCTCAGATGGTACTGTGATGCTAATGGCATTTGTGAACAAGGTTATCCACACCTCCACTTTCTGGGGCCTGTTTCGATGAAGAAGCAAGAATGTCCTGCTGCCCGACATATATATGTACCCAAAGGTGGTGTTCCATGACAGGGCATTGTGTCGTCTGACCATCGCTACCTCATTCTCACCCCGTTCTCCTGGCCACGGAAATTACATGCGGTGAAGCAACTCTATCTGAGATCCATTGAAACCACTGGTGTTGTGGGTACTACCGTTCAAACTGTAGAACATCAGATTGACCTACATTGCAGCATTACGGAGGATCAACACCGCACATATAGCAGCAGGCATTCGCCTTCTCTTAGGAGGCAGGGCTCCTGCATTATATGATCTCGCGATGTCCAATTGAAATGGGCAATTTCCAACCGGGTAAGAAGAAATCATTCACTGCTGGTACTGGAGTCGGCGGTGAGCTCTCTCTTCCTTCTTAGCGCCCCTGTCTTCTCATACATCGCGGAACCAGGTATCTGGGAAGAGCTCATGAAGGAGGAGAATAAACGGTTTGAGGGCCGATACATTCAGTGTCCTTGGAATATCAGCTGGAGGTATCGTGATCTTCACGTTCTTTGTCTCTGTTGCGCCTCGTCCACGAGATCGACACCCAGTGCAAGCCCAACTTCAGTGAACTGAAAGAAATCGAGATCGTTTCATGGAATGCTGGCACCTGGAGAGGTATGTTTCACAAATTTTCTTCCGTCACTGTGATTCTGAATTGTGCTCTCGTAGCCGTGACCGTCGGGCGTATATGCTCCACTACGGCTGACCGTGATCAGTACCGGTTGATATTTTTTTTGATGGGCTGCGTAGGCTTATCGAGACGACCACTGGCGAGCTCCTCTCCCCAAACAAAATGGCATCGGGTGGTTCGTTATTATACTTCAATCTTGCCCTTGAACTGGCCCGGGACTTGGGGCTGGGCAAGTCGTACATTGCCATCACTACAGCGGCATTCCAGTCAATACACCTTCGGATGAACTTGTCCAATACTTTGTCCGTGGTTGTACTGCTCACGTCAAACGGTGGGTCTCTCGAATCATAATGGAGTGGCCCAGGATGCTCATTTATGGCTCGCAGGGGAATCCATCGCCTCAATCGTCTGTTGAAGCAAGCGAGTGCGGAAAGTTCATGGCATTAACCAGCCTACACTCCCGAGAGCATGTCGATCATTTCTGTCGGTGGATTGGGATTGTGGGATCGAAAAGGTCTAAGGTATGAATCCACAGATACGTGTGCTTCAGTACCATTACTCACTGTATGAGCAGACTGAAGGGCCAATAAGCTCGACAACAGGTGGATACTTCCATGCATCGTACCATGTCTCTGTGGATCCGGATGAATGTCAATGGTGGATCGCGCTTTCATCCACGAATATGGGAGAAAGCCAACAAGCCTGAACAAATGGACACACCCGTATCAAGTTATCACTGCTCGAGGCTACTTTAGCGTGAGTACTCTGCTCAAATTACATAGTCGTGTATCTGACTCTGGTGTACTAGTGCTCGTGAACTCGACGAGACCACCGGCACGCGCATCGCCTACGAAACCAAGTGGGGTACTCGCCGTGACAACCCCAATGATTCATTCAAGAAGATGGCCCGCAAGATGTCACGCTCGAAGGGTGCCCATGCGAAAGCAGCTCCAACCAAGCAAGAGCTTTTGTAATCAAGGAGCAGATGAAGGAGCTCCAGGTTCGCAAAACAAAACTACTCTCACGAAAGGTGTCACGAAAGAAGAAACAGTCAAGTAACGTGCTGAATCAAGCTCAAGTGGTTGGGCGCTTCCTCGTTCGCAGGCTGCTAAAACTGCCGAAAAGCAATCTGGGCCTTACACAGGTATATTCATTGTTTGTCACTGGTAAGGCTGAGCTTCTTACGACCCATCCTTAGCTTCTGCACTGAACACCCCGGCCATTGAGATTACAGGACTTCGAGCCTGTGTTCTTGAAGGGCTTGTTCAGGTATGTCGATCATTCGTTATGGTCAATGAAAAGCATCCTGACCAGGGTTATAGTGTTGCGACAACTTCGTCTAAGTCGCCACCCGTTCTTAAGACTGAGCTCCGTTATGTTCTGGACCGTATGCAAGTCGAGTACAGAGAGACCAAGTCCGGCTCTGACCGCATTCATGCCCCTTCCACAAACGCAGGCCATCTTGAAATCGAGGAGAGTGGTCCGCCTGCTGCGGTTTGCATTTCCATTGAGCAAGGATGTCATTGGTCTCTGGCGGTGGAGGAGGGCGATTTCAAGGCCCTCGTCTCATAGCTCCATCTACGACGCTGGTGGCTCCTACGCCCACGATCTGGACTTTGATATGCAGTCTGTCGACCCGAACTCGATAGATGTGACTGCGAGCATTGGCGGCTTTGAATCACCCGACACCGACACGAACGCATACTATCATGACCAGCGTACGTTCCAACATCTTCAGCCTCACCATGCTGACAGCAGCCGTTGACCCTTTCTAGACGGCACTAGTATTGATCCAACTGGTATTCTTCAAAGGTTCGTGGACAAAACTGGTACTACGCCGAACGGGTTGGATCTATAGCAACGTATTCCCATGTTTGTATTGAGGTAGTTTGCGTACATGTAAATGTATTTCAAGTATCATGAATGTCGCTCATGTGTCCATCAAACGTCGAGAGTGGGGGTTCAGAACTTTCAGATGATTTTATTGTACGAAAGATACCAGGTCCTCCCAAGTAACACTGGTTTGTGGCCTGTTTCTGCACATGTCTCTGCTCAAGCTGAGTTGAGCAACTTCGTCTGAGCTTTGTGCAACTTCCACAAAATTTGACCCTCTTGTGGCAGGTGTCGCTCCATTTCTCCGACGAGTCTTCAGCGTCTGATCTGGATTTGTATTAACATTGAGCCTTGAAGCCTGAAGGGTCATATCGCTGTCAGTGCTCAGTCACTCAAGCGCCCATTGCATAAACAGGTACAAGGGAACGTTTGGACATCTTTTATATCCTGGCCCACCGACCACGACCGGAGTGGAATGTAATGAGGGCGTGGGTTTAGAGCTTCGTCTCAAAAATACAGCCAAGAATACATGATTTTGGAAAGTAAGCTACACGTTGGACACCATGTCCTGTACTCCCAAGAGGTGCACATCGCTACAGTTTTTGCATCTATTCACCTACAGTCTCGCATCTGGCCTTCGTCACTTTCCCCCCTTATTCTTTGGTCGGCTGTTTCAACCAATACCTAGCTGCGGCAAAAAACCTTGCGTTCCTGCCCAGAAACCTGTATATTCTGGCAACCGGCATCTGTCCTGTCCAGCCCTGAGAGAGGATCTGAGATATGGCAATGGTCTGAATATGAGATGCTGCTTACTGGGAGGTCAAGGCGACTTCTGACAGTATCAACGAACGTTGTTGCAAATTCATAGACTCTTTGACGATGTTCAGGTGGTATTGACCTCCATATGCGGACTGAGTTCCAGAATACGTACGATTGCGCAAAGCCGAATTCGGTATCCGCATTTATGAATGCCTCGAGAACACTATTTGCACGGTGTTGTTCAGGGTCCATTCCTAGCACGGAGGTCGTGATCTCTTGACAAAAGGGGGGCCAACAGAGTGAACAGGCACCTAATTACCAGGCGTCACATACGTCAACAGCATTTTGGTTCAATGACCCACCAGCACAGTGCGAAGTTAGTTGAAGAACAAACTTTGGGAGCGGGCGGAATTGCTTATACAGGTCCCTTTTGAATACCCTTGACACGTGCGCCTCGTGGTAATCGCTAGGACCAGCCAAGACTAAGACGTGTATTCCCGTCTGGATTTGCTACTTTCTCCGAGGCCACCAACTTTTTGCCGTTGCGGTCTTCGGGCGAAGTTTAGGTATACACTCATTGGAACTCCCGTGCCATTCAAGCGCCGAGACGTCCTCAGCACCAGAATTGTTCCGGTAACTCGATTAGCATGCTTTTTCGTCTCACTCTGCGGCGAAGAGGTCCCAGTGTGGAAACCTCCTGGCACTTTCATCTGTGAACCAGTGAGGACACAAGAAGAACTAACGACATACACCCTATGTATCACTCCAATGAATCGAAACTCAGCCATAATTAGCTAAAGCGATAAGCTCGACTTTTCTTTGCGCTATAAAAAGCCGTAAGTACCACTTCAGGAACTGACTGAGAGAAACGGACGGCTTCTTGACGTCTCTCGTAAAGGTTGATGGTTAGAAACATAACTGCCGTGGTAGCAGGATGCCTGAACCAAAGATCAAAGTACGCCCGTGAACACCACGGCCCGGGGAGAGAAAGGTATATTGTCAAGACTAAAGAAAAAATACGGACAACGCAGGTGCTAAGTAGGTATAGTGATGGAGTTGTTGAGGATTGCGTAGAAAAATCGTAGGACATTGCGATGGGGCGTCGTATCCTGCTCCAGAACGAGTGCATCTCGAAAATCTTCGAAATCCCCGCCAATAGCTAAGGAATGCTCATAAGCGAGGCGAATGTGGTCGGCAATCTCCTCGTTGATATTATGAACCAACACGTAGAGGTCGAAGGCAGGCGTTACATGCCCAGAGCTGTCAGGATCTTGAAAAACTGGAAGTAGTTAGTACTGCTTACAGTATATACCTCCCGGAGAAGAACTTACTAGGATTGTCCAAACGATCTTGCAGTCTTGGCCACCAGTTGCCCGGAAAGATACCAGATTCGGTCCGTCCAGTCGGGATCTCTGTCCTTCGCGGTGAAATGCTAGAATTACCGGATTGTCTGATATTGCCAAGAGTGAGTTGAGAAGTGGGAATAGACCCTGGCGTGGTGGTGGCATGCGTGTCGACAGGGCGCGAGGGTGTCCGATTTTGCCTCCTCGTCGGAGTGTAGGCGGATTGTGACGATCCAGATGGCTCTCGGAGAACTCGATTTCGAGTAGGAGACACTGAAGAAAGACGATATTGTAGCATTGACGACCCTCCTGGTTTTCTTGTAGGAGAACTGGGGGGCGTAGGTGAATTAGGCGGGGAAGACGCTGACAGCCCTGGTGAAACCACCCCAGAATCAGTGGCGGAGACGTGGTGGAGACGTACGCGAGAAGGTGTGGATGTACCCGGGGAGATAACCATGGCAGAGACATCAGGCAACGACATTGGGAGCTTCATTGTGCCATCCATGAACAACTCCCCGACGTAGTCTACTTTGACGGCCATATGGGTGAGCATTGCACGATATGCTCCATCGAAGGAGCTGAAGCATTCGCATTTCCGATACTTATCAAACGCGACTCGTTGGAGAGACGAAATTGCTTTCGATCTGTCAAAAGAGTCTAAGTATAACAGAGAACATACATCGAGAGACTACGAACTCTGTAATGAAGATCCCAACCTCCTTTCCGAGGAGGACCGCGTAGAATCGGCTGGCTTGAGCCGCCATGCGCATGCATAACGCTCGCCAATCCTGCGAGCCGTCTAAGAAATGGCAGATACCATCTGAATCGTTCGATTGGTAGGCGTGGATACCGTTGGCTATGGGACCAGCGACGGTGAGGCATTTCTTGGCAGCTTCGGGATTGATACACTCGAAGTTGAGTGGAAGCGGACAGAAACTTTTTCCACCAACGCAGAACTGGCTGATAGACAAATGAACAACGGTAATTTTGAGTCCGGATGAATAACTTACGCCTCTGAGTACACGCCAGCTCGCAGGTTTTTCTTGCTATATGCTACACCCTCTGCCAAGAGATATACCCAGGTTTTATCAGACATTGGGCAGTCGGATGCTGATGGGTAGTGTATAGAGTGGGTACGAGAGGAATTCGGTGGCTCGAAGGAAGAGGGGCCAAGCTTCGCGACAGGTGGATCCTTCAGACCTTAAATGGCTGGATACTAGTAGCTCCTACTGGCCAGGCAGAGGGAGTTGTTTGTTTGTGTGTCCCAATAACTGATGGTTTTTCCAAGGCACTTCCCCTTTGAGGATATACCTTACCAAAAGAGGGGCAGCCTGCGTCCTCGTGTCCACACTTTCCAAATTTGGAGCCCATCCAGAGGACTGTACCACATGCCTACCATAGGTCGCTTCTGTCCAAATGACTCTCGTCGTAGCAATATCTGACTTCGCCAAGGGCTGCGATTTGTAGCGGAGACCGAGGATAAGGCCGAAGGTGTCATGCACATGCTTCCATGTCTTACAGAGTCGGAAGCCCGTTTCAACGTGCCTGAAACGTCAGTCCGAGAAGAGAAGCAAGAGAAGCAGCCTTCAAGTTCTCGACCGAGTCAAGTGTTATTCCAAGGCTGTGTGATAGCCAAAATGGGACTTCGGCTTTCAAGTATCTGGGGCGATTGAACCGGTCGAAAACTTGCTTCTGACCAACGCTCTGGTAACATGTAAGCCACCCTGACGATATCTGAGAGACGCTGCTTCCTCATTGTATTCGTATACGAGGACTGGTATATTCTTGGGTATGTTTACGTAGTTGCGATCCCGCCATGGCGTATCAAACGAAGAAGCAAGCTCGGCAATGATCGCGACACACTGGCATGAGCATAATAAGGCTTTTTGCTTCTCCCGGTGGTTCTTCTCGAGCTTCGGTGGCCATTACCGAGGTGTCTCGGGATTTCAAACACATCTTGAGACCTTGTCAGAGGGCTTTTCTACGATCCCATAGATAGAGTGCGTGCTCAACGGGGGCGTCAAATGTCTGAATGTTGATTCTGGCACGGACCCATGTTTGGTCGACATCGCTAGAGATAGATACCCCGCCGCTGACACGTTTGCAATCAATCTAGCAATGGCCCTGCTGCACCAATGAGTGTTGCTGCCAATTACCCCTCTATAGAAGGTCTTTTAAGGCTATTTTGGTCGCTGACATTGGCCAAGGGCTTGAGTGCCGCCTTTTGTGGAACAATCAAAAAGTCATTCTTGAAAGCTTGAACCTCAGTGTCTCATGACGAGGCATGTTATATCCATTCAGCAACGCGGATATGAAAGTATCTATGAAACATCACGACTTCTCCTGCAAGATAATGGTCACAAACATTGAAAAGCCAATGGGTGGGCTTGGACTGGGATACGGTTGTGTTCCTCGAGCGACGGAACTTGAATCTAGAGAGCTTCGGTAAGCGTGTTAGAGAGAAAAGACCGAACATGCATTACTCGCTGGAGTTCCACGTTCAACCAAGTAATGCCTTCGTTCAGACATTCATAGGTTCCTTACGCACAAGTGAGGATCAGCGATAGTCATTCGTTATCAGAAATTTGCCCAGAAGGCTTATCCTAATCCACTACGGTTGGCCTTTTTCTGCGCACCCCATCAGTGACCCACGCAATTTCCAATGAATAAAACCTACATATTCAATAGCTCAGTTCGTCGGCCGCGTCGTGGCGTCGATATCGGCCGTAAACCAGGTGTTGAGTAGTCATTTAGGGAGGTTATTCCAATTGTCGGTGCTACTGGGGGGACGTTCTCCGACTGTCGCGCAGGGTTTGTTGCGACGGTCATAGCCTACTGGCAGGTGGGGTTTCGGATTTAATGCTAGGAGCGTTTTCACAAATAGATGATTCGGTTCTTTCCCTAGCTTGGGCACTGCTGAGTTCCTCCGATGTTGAGACCCGTCGTGTGTTCGGGGGAAGAGGATCAGTAGCAATGGCTCAGTACTAACCCATCAGGCAGATTTGCGAATACCGGTGCCTGAAGCCTTTGGCTAGAGCGCGTATACGCTATCTTTGCCTCAAAAATCACGGTGGGTCAGATACCTTCCAGGACCCTGAACCATGTGGAGCTCCACATGTGCGCAAGTCTTATTGGGGGAGAGAAGGTCGGAGGTTATTTGCTCACCTCTGATATCCGAGTCAGACAGCCTCTCGGATGCTATTTTACGGCCATAACTATACGAGAGTAAGAGGTCCTGCCTTTGAAATTATGACGATGCTGGCCTGATATCTCACTGAGAGTTGTTTTCTTCTGGAGTAGGACGTTTGTCGTCAAGAAGTGGAGGCTATCAGCCGATCGCTTTCGCTTTCCTCACGCACTCGAATTCTGAAGACTCATAGGCCGTTGAGGACCGGATGAGTCTCCGAGAAAATGGAAAACGCGACGATACCAGGTAATCTCAACCACGATCGTCGATTCCACGCCATGTCGCATCCAAACAGTACAGTGCGTTGGGCGCAAGAAAGTGCCATTCCTTCCGAATATGCCAGTGGCAGTCCCGACACACCGTAGCATAACGGCTCCGCCAGACGTTGATTAAGTTGACCACATTAGAAAGTTCCCTGGAGTCCGAGATTGACAGTTGTTTGCAAAACATTAGGTGGTCCTGGTTTCAGTATTCAATCGATGTACATTCAGCTGATAACTGAAGAATAGCCTAATCCAGTAGAGAGACAGGGATGCCGAGAATGCAGATGTCGCGAGCTCTCTTTGCTTCCATCTACCAAGATGATGGGGATCTTCATAACCTGACATCTGCGCTCAATGACCTCCCGGCAGGCACTGGACTGAGCTGGGCGTACTCTCTTCAGCATCCATCTTGGGATATAGGTCCATCATCCACAGGGCTCTGGAGGAATCGATTATCCGTCGTCTATCGACTTCCTATATGCCAGTGGAAGTCAAGCTCACAACTGTTCACACTTTAGTCTCCAGGCCACGACACCGGTACCGATGCTTACGAGCCGCTCATGGATGTTGGTAGTCAGTCCAATTGCCCCAGATGGTGGTAGATCTTGACGTAAATTGTCTGATGCTCTGCGATATCCATCATCATTAGTCAGCCTAAAACACGTTCATTCACTTCGAGCGAACATTTGTCGACTCCAAAGAGCACAAGTGCTTCTATCCGATTTAAAGTGAACATCGCCTTCAATTTGCTCGCGCTTCTTAGCCCGCGAACATAACCTCGACGATCACGGACATCTCGCTCCCAACAAACACACTATGCCGTGGATTTTGAGGCTGGGCGCCCAGCTAATGGGATTGTCGTTGTCAAGCACGTTCTAGAGCTAGGTTTTTCCAGTAGCAGATCTGGCCGTACATGTCAACCGCTGGTTCTCCTTCACGGTGGATTTCTGATGAAAGGTCAGGATGTTCCTTCTGATGAAATGGCTTGAAGCTCATTGTCGTTCAGGAGAGGTCTACCTGGGTTGACCCTGTTGAGGCGAAAGCGAACAAAGAACAGACTGAAGGCCTCTCTGCATCTAGCCCAAGACAAAACAGCCGCCTTCTTCGAACCATTTCGAAACTTACCCTTGCCCACGCCAGCGTGCGGACAGATGATGGCTGAAAACCATCCAGGAACTCTGTCACCCGAGACCTCCCACTCCTGGTTCTACTTCATGCGTTCTTCAAAGGGAGATTCGAGAAGATTCGAGTCGTGAATAGTGAGCATGGCCAGTACGAACGATTTTGACCTCCCTGACGTTGGTCCAAACCATATAGAAGCCCCCAGATTCATCAACCAACCGTGTTTCCATTCCCTCTGCTACTCGTGCCGTTGCCGTTCGGAGGTCACGCGAATACTTCACTGTTGAAGTAAGGCGTCCCGTTGGCGTCATTATATCTCAGCCTTTCAAGCTGGCAAGTGGGAAACAGTGAGCACCGTTTTCTATCAACGTGACCTTTGCTTTCCTGACCCGTTGCTCGTAGCTCTTTTCTCGTCCCTTCTCTGCACTGGCCAGCTCCAGGCGAGCTCAGGAGGCTCTGACCCGGTGAAAAGAGTATCAGCAGCTACAGACGGTACGCTTTCCCGATGTATCATGGAATGCCCTCTCTTAGCCTCCTAGAATTGCCCTTCTCCAGCACTACGCTCTCAGGGCTGTACTTGACACCCGGCTTGCCTATGACCAAATCCCCAGGATCGGTCAGCAGCCCCATTTATTAACATACTCCTAAAGACGGTCAAGACATGGACATTCAACACATCCGACTCAGCATCATCAGGCGATAGCGATCGTCTGCTGAATCCGACAAGTTATCAGCGGTTGACGAGGATAGCAGGGGGTAAAAGACGCTGGGAACATTCATAGACGACTTCTGTTCATCGAAAATTTACCGTATAATGTGACAATGACAGTGACAATGTTGGCGGTTCTAAATGTCCGTAGCGAGAAAGATAAATTCAGCACAAAGCACAGAGGCGAAGGATGGCACCACGGGATGACCGTGTTTCAAAGGAGTGCCAACCGCGATTTCGAGGTAATTTGTAGTATTTTGCCTGAAGATGCGGCAATTTGCCTAAAGATGCGGCAGTTTGCCCAAAGATGCGGCAATTTGCCCAAAGACGCGGCAATTTGCCCAAAGATGATCAATAATTCGCCAAAACTATGTGGCTGTGTCTGTTGCGAGTGCTTTCAAAGTTGATCAGTGAGGAACTCGGGCGTGTTCCCTCTTCACCATCATTATCAACGTCAACGAAGAAGGCTCTGAGAAGATGCTGGCCGACGTCTGACATCTCAGCTGGTGCTTTTTCTCCAGGGACCGGTATGTATCACTCGTCTTTGCTGTATGTGACCGTTGTATCCAGGCGCCAAACCATTGCGTTGTGTCGGCCAATCAAGGAAATCCCACCTGCTCACTCTTTAAGCTCGGATGCGAATGTTTTACCAATGAAACCGCTGTCGGTAGTCCGTTCTGGGCGCTAAACGCTGTTCTCCTCTACTTTTCGTCCTAATAGCAGCTATCGGATTTTGTCTCAAGACAGAGAGAAAATGTATCCAGGTGAGTCTTTCATCTTCTGTTATCGTTCGGTCTTTGACAGATATCATGGCGTCCAGATGTTTATCAACTCGACCACTTGCACATGCCGAATGATGCCGATACATCCTTGGAACGACAGCTCATGTTCGCCCGCCTTCACAGGGGTCTACACCCTGATTGTCGGTGAACATGGTGCCTTACAATCTCTTCCATCTTCATAGTTTCGTGACACTGGCTGACACGCTTCCTGTCTAGTGCTATGCAATGATTCCCTTTCGAGAGGCTCTACGGAAGAGCCTGCCACCGCAGTTGCTTGGACTGGAGGCTTCCGAGATCTGGCGCGTGCCCACAAGAGAAGGATGGTCGACTGAAACCAGCGACGTATATCGTTGAGGTGTTTATTCTACCTCAGACCTGGAAACCCTACACAACGAGAAGTGAGGCCTCCACCTTACCATGTCAGAACGCCTCTAATTGATGCTCTCCAGGACCCAAACCCCAAGAATGGTTCACCTTGCAGATACCTCTGGTGTAAGGATCGCCAACTGTTCCACTGTTCCTACTCCGATGTTGATCTCCGCAGAACGTCTCTTTTGGTTTTCGCCAAACGACAGTAATAATCCACTCAAGTTCGCCTGAAAATCTCGCGGATAGAAACAGGAATATTCCTTCCTTCCGATGTTAGGTGAAGTTTTTCTGGCCAGGATACCGTTTGGCATGCTCTGAACGCAATTTCTTTGATGTTTTCAGAACCGCTGGGAGCCCCATCTTTGCGACTTCCATGGTCGGCGAATTGTTAGTGCCGTCTAGAAGCTCTGAACACGGTATAATTCTGCTTCATAGACTTCGCATCTCGGCTGCTCACCCATCTATCCCAGAGCACGGATGCTATCTATCCAGGACCCCTGCTCAGGAGATCAGTGACAATCTCGATGTATTGCACTCGGACCGTCAAGACCTCAACATTTAACTTGTTCATTACAGAAGCCCGCCGTGTCGATCATTGTATACGACGATGAAGAGGTAGAACGGAGAAGACATGTTTCTCCATATTCTTCGATACCATAGGGCGGTTCTGAACCTTTTGTGGGTTAGACCGAGCCCGCTTCTACCAGTTCAAACCATTTTCGAAGCTATTTCTGCACGGGCCTGGTTCAAGGCGGCCAGTTGCATGTTATGATTGCATCCGCTTCTGATCTCTTGTCTATTCTGCTTTATTGCGTGGCTGGCCTTCCTACCCGGTAGGATCGGAATCTCAGTTAGCTCCGGCACACCAGCTGATCCTTGGAATCTAGAATGGAACAAATCCCGGTGAGAAAGGAACCACATATTTGAAATAACGGACAGAAGGCAGAGAAGCTCTTGGACCAAGTATGCGTAGCACGATGATTTCCGTGTCAGTGTGCGTAGCTCTGTTTTCCCGTCATCTCAAAGTTATGCTCACAACACGCTCTAGGATTCTCATAATTATTGTTTCTACTTCACGCCGTTGACTGAACTATGGTATAAGTGTTCCTGACACTATTCTTTCGCTTTCGAGTTGTGGCGGCGCTCGAACGATGCATACTACGCGAATGAGCGGCTTTGGCGGCCGATTCCTCAAGAAGAAAAGCAGAGGACCCTATTAACTGAGGTTGTTATCTATGAATGAGATATATGCGTATCTAGATGTATTTTTCTAGGGACTTAATTTGTATGATCTGAATCTATAGGGAACGAAAGGTGGAAAGATTGATTTGAACGGGGTGTACCTCGGAATTGACCTTGGTCGTCTCGAGAGAGATCCTTGTCGGTCAAGGATATTGTAGCCCTGCACAGAGCGTACTCGTATCAGTTGAGAGTTCGCAGATTTCCTACATTTCGTTGTCGTCAAAAGACCAGAAAGGGAGGAACCTTTAGAAACAAACCGCTTAGATTTTGGTCAATTGCTGGCGATGTTGCGAAAGATCCGACAACGATTGATCAATATTGCCCAATGTGCCCCTCCTGCTAATAGCTCAACTTTGAGCCACTTGCAAAAAGTTGCATGTTACCTGCACATTTGATCCTATATCTAAGCATTGCTTTCCCGCGGGCGGGAATCAACTTGAGTCGGTTAGCTTTGCTCGAAGTTCGCAGGAACCTACAAAGGGGAGCTATAGCTGGCGAATTGAAAACCCTTTCTGTAAGCGCTATCTTTGATTGCCTTGGTTCCTTCTCTGGCTGGTCCCAGTGGCTCGCTCACTGCCTCCATATTGGCTAAGCTCGGAGATTTAATAACAATCATCTTTCAAGTCACTCCTAACTCCCTCCTGAAATTCAAGTCGACTGTGGCTTTCAAGTCCGCCTGTCTTGTCGGCTTGGCAACTCGGAGATGGATGCATATTTGATTACAGCTGTCGATACTTTCTGCAGATCGCCAAATATTCGGAAAAGTGAGGCAAATTGCCAAAAATTGTGTCATCCCGCGGCTTCTTCGAGATATTTACGTATCATTCTATAAATTTCTTCCATATGTGCATCCTCCTACAACGCTTCCGGAATAGCTAGGCGGAATGGATTCAAAATGGATTCCTTGGGGTAACACCCCATTTTAACCCGCTGTCCACGTCGAACATCGGGGGTTACCTCCGTCTCCTAATTCGGTGTCGATTGTTCTGGAATGGGGATCAGGGAATCCCAGAGGCTAGGAATCCCAAGGTGTCAGGATTCCATTACCAAAGGCGGAGCAGAGAAGTGCCTTCCACCAGTCATTCCGACTCATTGGCAGTGGCGACGGAATGGCGACTGGTATCGCGCTCCGTACAAGAGGTGGTTTCAAATCGGTGGTTTCACTCGTTAGTCTCGGCGTGGAAAAGAGGAGCTTTTGCACCTAGAGAATGACGAGACGAGAGAGAAGGGAATAAGGAAAACGATTGAGAGTCGAGGGCGACGGGGATTTGGAACACGCCGCTCATCTCATGACACAGCTACTAAAATAAGGACAACTTCAAGAAACCCTTGGCTAAATTGCAGCAAACTTGGAAAGATTGGGTCAACTTCGGGAAGATTGGGTCAGAATTCTCAAAATTCCCCTCAATTGGGAGGAACTTGGTTTGGCCCTGTTGGGTTGTGACTTGTCTGTGACAGGGTGACTGATAGATCTTACAAAGCGTTACCGAGTGACAGGACTGTCTCTTCATGCGCCGGGACTGTCCTTTCCGCAGGAGAAGAACCCAACGCGTTTATGGGTTTGAACAAAGAGTTACAAATAGCCAAGCATCCTCGGGCCGGTCATGATTAGTGGCCTCAGTCCGATACTCACCGACATTTGGTATGTTTTCTACATTTAATTCTACTCGAGGGAGATCGTGGAGGAAGAAAGGATCAGTGAGCACGCTAGACTGGGATAGGAAATATATATTTGTCAACGGAGGGGTTATCCCTACTCACGAGGCCACCACCAAGTAGCATGTCACATTTATCTCAGTTTCGACACATCTCTCGCCCCCATATACCCTTTCGACGAATGAGCTCGGGGTCGAAGAGGAATGGCACATCGCCTTCGAGTTTCGCCGGTCGAGGCTAAACTTTTATGGGATTTTACAACCAAGCATCTATCTGACAGGTTGAATGCTTGTAATCTCCGCTTTCAAGGAAATGAATTATACCCCAGTTATCTCTCAGAAGAGATAACCTTCCGGCGATCGTTCAAACAAGCCACACATGACGTCGAGTTCATGATTATTACCTCCATCTCCATGGAGGGGCAGCCACCAACATATCGGAAAGAAATTGGAGGCGTCGGTCTGTCGCTCGAAATCGCAATTAGCGGACGCCTACGAGGAATTCATGTGTCCTTCTGACAGGCGGCAGTTCGATGCCGAGTTGTAAATCGAGCACACCACGCATGACAAGTTGCTTCCACACACACCCCGCTGGATACCATGCGAACTTGAAGGCTGTGGTTCCTTTCTACATGAATACCTGTTAGTGGCAAGCGCCCCTAAGCCGAGAACCAAAATTTGAGCGTGATTCATCTCGATCTTTGAAGGCGGTCTTCTGAAGCCCGAAGTGAAAATTGTCCTCGTCATCAGGTCGGTAGGTCAAAGTTCTTGACCTCACATACATTATTACACTGACGCTTGGGGACCGATGACGCAGGTGAGGGGGTCATGGTATAGTCAGCTGGTCGAGGCATCTTCGAACGAGGTTCGCTTGAATATTCGAAAGCTGAGGAGCTCCGAGGGGAGGGCTGTGGATGCCGCATGAAAGTTCGGCAATCCAGCGAGAGCGGCGGAGGCAAACACTCCAGAATGAAGAAGAAATTATTCTAGGCATCACGAACTAGATGTTCAGCGAGCCCAGTAGTTTATTTGGCTTGCTGAGTGTGGAGAACATCATAGTAGCAACAAAGATGTTATTTTGATCGAAATATTTCTCAGCGCGTCGTGGAAAAACTTTCTTCAGAAAACCATCGCCATAATCATGGCTCAACCGTCGCCCAGACTCTCCTTTCCTCATTGCCATTCACAACCGCCTTGAACTCGCGGAGGTCGTGAAGGTCCTGACTTCGGGATTACACCCTAAATGCCTCCGAAAAGAAAGACGCGTCTGGAGTCACACGTGCCTCACCAAGTCGATCTCGACCCTCTACCGGCACCTCTAACAACAGCCAACCTCCTTCCTCGATACCATAGGACTCTACGTAGCTCAAGCAGAGCATCTACAACTTCTCGAATAGCAACACATTCATCCTCCCAAGCAGCTTCTATTGCTCACTCCAACTCACAAACCGCCCCTTACCAATATTCTGACCAAGATCCAGACCCGACGATGGACTCAGGCTCAGAATACGAATCCCCACAATCCCCATCCCGGTCTACGACTAGAGCTAGTTCTACAAGGCCTATGAAACGACTCCCCCTCCGGAGGTCGAGGGTTGAGGATTCGTCGATGAGCGGGAGTGGAAGGGAGTTACGCGCGAATGTAAGGAGGTTAGCCAGAGTGGAAAGCGATGATAGGATGAACATCAGTGCTGGACCGGAGGCGTTTGGCTCTTCGTCTAGTGGTGCTGCGCCTTCTGCTGGTGTTGGAGAGTCTAATGTTGACCTGGGCGGTTCAGCAGGAGGTCTTGGTGGTGGAAGCCAGATGATGGAGGATCCTGTACCAACATCAACGCCAACAGCAGCTACGACTGGAGGTTGGGATGGTCAAGAGATCGTACCGAGCAGTAGCCCTGTGACCAGCCCGAGTCTGGCAAGGATACTCAACACGGAAAACGTCGATGTTGCAGGAGACCCAGCGAGTCCGAAAGGGAAGGGCAAAGGAAAAGAAAGAGCAGTCTCGAAGGGCAAGGGCAAAGAAAAAGCTTCATCGAAGGGGAAGGGCAAAGCGAAAGCTGCTACTCCGGAGGAAACACCCTTACATGAAGAGGATACTCCAGAAACTAAACCCTCGCCAACGAAGGAGAAACCACCTCTACCAGACGCCGAACCGCTGGCAGAATACACCTGTCCTATCTGCTTCTTCCCTCCTACGAATGCGACCATGACACCTTGTGGACATATATGCTGCGGTGCTTGCTTATTTACCGCTGTGAAGTCGACGATGCAAAGAGGGATGATGATGAGGGCTGAGGATAATAAACCAAAGTGCGTTTTCTCGTATTCTTAGAGAAATCCAAGCTGATTTGCGTCGTGTTGCAGGTGTCCGGTATGTCGAGCTGAGCTCGTGAATTGGGATGGGAAAGGTGGAGGCGTCATTGGGTTGAAGCCTAGGGCTGTTTTCAGTTTTGGACTATGATACCCATGTACAGCGTTCAGGTAAAATATAATAACCCAAATTGGCGTTCATGTCGTGCAGGCAGACGCGAATTGCGTTATGATTACTGGATGGCCAGGCAGGCAGCTTCGATCAAAGTTCTAACATTGTCCGAGGCTTGTTCTTCAACGATCACCTCCCACTCTCTCGCCTGCGCATATATTCACCCCGGACATCTTATTCACTCACCTACTAATACTGACACTCATGCCTACCAAGAAAGCAGCCAAATTCGTAGCAAGCAAACGTATCACGCGTCGAAGCTCTCAGCAGTCCGACTCCAGTGCATCCCAGGATCGTAGCACGGACGAAGAAAGTGACCTCGTTCGATCTCAAAGTACCGCTAGTAGTAATGGAGAGGAAGAAAGGCGCGTCTTGGCTTAGCTCTGACTCATTGCGAGGCAATTCTGACTTCCTTCGGGGCTGTAGATTGCGGGAGGCCATCGAAGCGGACATAAGTACGTGCAACTTGACTTCTTTCGCGCATATAGCGACTTATGCGATTTATGGTGTCTAGAGAGCAGGCGTAAAGAAGCAGAGAAGTGGCTCAAATCCGCTGCCGCCAGGTGCTCGAAAGATGTAAACAAAGCCTCTTCACACATCAAATCAGTTTCCGAAGAACTGTAAGCTGGTGCTTCGTTGCATATGGACAAAGAATAACGGTTTTGTACTTGCTCTAGCGAGAATCTCTACGAAGCACACATACTTGAGCTGGCACAAAACGAAGACAAGATTAACAAGATATGGCAAGGCATTATTGACGTTCATGCCAAACTTTGTGTTTGTTTCCACCAACGCCGTTTACTTCATATAGCTCAACATTTATCAGGACCAGCTCGAGCATATGAGCTTAGCAAGTACGGAGTCGATTGAGAAAATGGAAAGAGACTGCATTACCAGCAGGGCTCAAATCAATACAGCTGCTCGTGGTAGGTCTCGTCTGTCTCCCAGGTCAATCCCAGCTGATGTGAACCCGACAATAGAAGTACAGGAAGCGATCGACAAGTTCCGGGAGATAAAGTTATGAAGTAAACGTGTTCTCAACGTGTCTGGTACTTATATTCGAAGTTTATCCGTGTGCAAAGAATGTGGTGCAATGTTTAAGCGTGATCAATCGGGAATATCGTGTCAAAGGGAATGGCCCGAAATTGCTCCTCTTTTAAAACCGTAGCAAGTGAACTTTGGAGCACGCTATATGCCTCTCGCAGTTCATGGGAGGCCACCATTGAGCGTACAGGCCGTTAAATGCGCTCTGCTGCAAATCCCGAAGCGGAACGCGTCTGTTTGTCCATGTTTCTACTCAAAGCTTCCGGCTATGACGACGATCCCGTCACGCGAGACCTGGGACACGTCGACATCAAGTCAAGAGTAAATCCGACGATTCAACCGACCGCAACACTATCCTCACAACTCTCCGAGTTTCTATCACCAACGCTACTCTTTCTCTATAAGCTCTGGGGGCTTTCGAGGGCAATCTAGCTGCTGTCAGCTCTAATTGAAGCCCAATGGCATTGGCAACCATGTCGACAACAAGAACGATAGACGAATCATCCATCATAAACAAGCTTGATTCAGTGGTCCCCGCACCTCTGGCCAACTTTGATGCCTTCCCAAAACTGCCCTCGACTTACAAGGCCAGGTCTGAATCTAGAGGATTCATGACCCTCTTTGTGGCTTTCCTAGGTTTCCTACTGGTCTTGAACGATGTCGGGGAATACATTTGGGGTTGGCCAGATCAAGAATTCAGCATTGATAACAATAAGTCACCGTATATGGGGATTAATATTGATATTACGGTGAATATGCCTTGCAAATGTATGTGCTCTTTATCCTTCAACTATGGTGGTGAACTGACATGGTGTTCTAGATCTGTCTCTGGATTTGAGGGATGCGGTTGGAGATAGGCTTATGCTGACTGGAACTACTCGCCGCGACGGGGTAAGCTCCGCCTCTCCTACCAAATCCGCAAGTCGAACTCAACCACTCCCTAGACTCTCTTCGATATTAGCCATGCGAAAGACTTTGAAGCCCACACAGATTCTCTGTCCGTCAGCCAAGCTATCAAACAATCCCGCAAATCCCGTGGTCTCTTCTCTTGGCTCTCCAAGAAGACCACGGAAGGCTGGAGGCCTACTCCCCAACATTCTGCTGCTGGAACCTCATGCAGAATTTGGGGTTCTCTCGCCGTAAAGCGTGTTACTGGTGAGTTTTAGTGGCCACTAGCGGAACCTGGACCTCGATGCTAAATGCGGCCTTTCGCTTCTCTAGCTAACCTGCATATTACCACCCTGGGTCATGGTTATGCAAGCTATGAGCATGTCGACCATAGGCGTAAGTTGAATGCATGTGTTTCTCTTAATTTGTGGAACTGACGACGGCTGCAGAGATGAATTTGTCCCATGTGATCAACGAATTCTCGTTCGGTCCTTATTTCCCTGATATGACCCAACCTCTGGACTACACCTACCAGGTGACCAACGAACGTGAGTCAAACCTTCCTCTCTCGGCCTAAAAGACCGGTGTTCTAATAGATTTCAATAGCATTTATGGCCTACCAATACTTCCTCCATGTTGTCCCGACCACCTACATCCCACCTCGTTCCTGGGCCCTCCACACCAACCAATACAGCGTAACCCACTACACCCGCGTTCTGGAACATAACCGCGGTACTCCTGGAATCTTCTTCAAATTCGACATCGACCCTCTTCACATCACCATTCACCAACGAACCACCAACATCATTGCCCTATTCATCCGCTGCGTTGGTGTCCTAGGCGGATTATTCGTCTGTGCTGGTTATGCTATCCGCGTTACCACCCGCGCCGTAGAAGTCGTCACAGGCGCAGACCAAGCCAACGGTATCGTCGCTGCTGAATCCTCTGGCGTCAAAGTTGGGTTGAGATCCAAATGGGGAGGAACCGACTTGAGGTCGAGGAAGACTTCTGGGAAGATGGTCAGGCAAGGTGCAGGTTGGGTTATGGAAGGTGGAGATTCACCTTACTCTTCCTACGCCGGAACTCCCGTGTCTGGGAACGGTTTCCCCGGATCTCCATTCACCCCATCTCCCTTCACCCCTTCACCTTACTCTGCAGGCGTCTCTGCACCACTTTCCGGAGCTCCCTCTCACGGGTTAGGAATCCCACAAAGTGCATTCGGGCCATCACCATTCCCTTCTTCACCTAGCCCAGCGAATGGGAATGGGATGTCTTCACCTGTACCTCCACCGATGGGAAGCAGGCAAACGAGCAATTCGAGTAATTTGGGCGTGAGTAGCCCGTATACACCTCATACGGGTTCGTTGGCTGCTCAGCAGGTGTCGAGTCCTGGACTTGGAGGTGCTGTACCGTCGTCGCCTGCACCACCCGGGACACCTGGAGTGGGGTATGCTACGTACCCTGCTTCGCCGAACCCGAATGGGAATGGGTTCTCGATGGGTCCTCCGCCATCTAGGAGGCATCAGTCGAATGGAAGTGTGAACTCGGGGAAGAAAGATGATTGAGGAGAGTGATCAGTGAAGAGGAATGGAGAAAGGAGAAAAGTAGTTGTGCAGAGCATCATACATACAACATGGCCATTCTGTCTTTGCTTTCTATCATGCATAATTTTGTATTATTTCTTCCGACTGAGGCATTTTTCATGTATGTATACAATTTCCTTCAAGCTCTCGAGGGGTAGAGCAAACGCCTGCACGGCTGCGTTGAAGGCACCTTTTACTTGATATGTGAAAATGGTGCTAGATTGGTTGGAGTCTAATTACATGATTACGAATTATACAAAAGCGACGAGGGCAGCGGTGGAGACAGCGGTGGCTCCTAGTACTGCATATCCTGTGCTATAGCATCCCTTGACGGTCATGACTATATAGCAGAGCACAAAGCCAATCAGTCACTATATGCGTGATATCGTGTGAAAGCGACGTACATTTACCCATATCCCAGGCAAGATGCCTCAGGCCGTTGAAGGAGTGGAAGGTGAATGGCAGAGCAAGAACGAACTTGCCAGCATATTTGACTGCATCTGGAAGACCTTGGACGACCTCGACGATGTTTGCACTGCTGAGGGTTTCAGGTGCGAAGAGGTAGCCGATGGAGAATCCGTAGAGGACTGAAGATCCGGAATTAAGCAACTTGGCGTACGGGGGATCCTGCAAGCATCACTTACGGACGGAGAGGGCGGTTCCAGTGACACGGTTGAAGATGGAGCCCAGCCAAGTCAGTTGAGGTTGGTAGATGGTGAAGTGTGGGCTTGAAGGACGCTTGAGACGCTGCTTGTTCAAGATTTCGACTTCAGAGCCGGCAGGAAGGGAGGTTGTCTGGATGGTTCTGTAAGCCAAGAAATGGTGAGCCTCTGCTGCATCTCTAGTGTCCCCGGTCGTACTTACCTTCGCGGGAAGGCATTTCGTAGAATAACCTGGTTCCTTGCTAAAAGTTCCTCGTATGAGCCAAAATTTGAAGAAAAGGGACCGCTAAACACGCACAGATTTTAGGAGCAAACACTGTCCTCCTAAGAGCAGCACCCAAACCGACAGTCCTGGAGGTTAACATAGTAGCGGCGATAGAGAATGTGGTCTTGGAGTTTTGGACGATGGTGGTCGGGATTCGGGAGGTCTTGGGACTCCGCCCCGTCTACCGACCACGTGATATTCCTCAGTTGCCGGGCCTGGGCCAATCGCGTCTCTGCTTTTTGTTCTCGACCTCCTCGTCGTCTGCAACTGTCTACTCAGCGCTCTACTCGTTGTCACTTTCCGTGTCGGCCTTGTCGTCAAGCTCACTCACAAAAGACTCGATATGAATGCGAATGGTATATGGCATTAATAATAATAATGATAGGCCGAGAAATCCAGATGATGGTCGTAAACATGCCCATAATAACAAAAAGAAATTGGTACAACAATGAGTGTGAGTGTGTGATGCGTATCCTACAGATGATCAATGCAATGCGTGTAGTGCGTGTAAATGTAATGTGGTATGCCCCAGGCAGATTGTCCTGATAGTCCTCTTGCTAACCCTAGCAAGATATTGGGAAAACTGTTCATTCTAGAACGAAGTCGAAGTCGAAGATGGTATAGTGATGGGTCGGTCAGTAATGCACATCCTTCCGCCAGGCAACATGCTACTGGCTCTTCCAGAGGAGGCGACCGTTTAAGAGGAACCAAATGGCTCAAATGAAGAGATAGAGGTCTACTTTCTGCGGAGAAAAGGTCAGAATTTTCATCGAATGTGGCTGATGTCATGGGAAACTTACTGAGTGTGACATCTAGGCGATCGTGCAGAAAGCACCGTTTGTGGTCTTATCCTCATCAACGGGCATTTCTTGCGATGGCTGGCGGCTCTCAGCATCAGAGAAGCCGAAGGCAGCGGTGAGTTGCTCGAAGGATCCGAAAGAGTCCATTGGAATAGTAGTTGGATGGATTGGATGAAGTGGTAGAGCAAAGATCGACTTGTGCAACGAAAGGCGAGCACTGGAAGTCAAGGTAGGGTATCGCTGGAGAGCTGGTATCGAAAGACGAGACGTTCTGGGTTCTTTCGATTCTTTACGAAGGGCTTTTATGGCCTTCCATGGCCCTCGCGACTCGTAGCCTATTGTATCTTGGCCACGGGTGTAGCATGGACCTTGGCCTTCCGAATGGAATAGGACCTGGACAAGCGATCAACGAGTTATTGTCGAAGGTTGGACACACAATAATGGCCTAAGTGACAGCTCGGCCAGTGCACCGAACGGAGATTACAATGGACAATAGCGTGAGCGCCTGTCTGTCCCAATTTGGACATGCGATCAGGCTTTGCTCAAGTCTTTTCAGAAGACCTCGCGGAATGTCGGCGAGCGTTTCTAGACGATCAACTCGTTCTATTTGACTTTTGTCGAAATGACAGGAACTTCTTCTGTTCCTGAGAGTACGCAGCGTACATCTTTCACTCTTCTCATCGGTCTTTTCGAAAGAAAACCGGGCACTGGCACCCACAGCTCTATTTTGATCGACGTAGATCGAACGCCCACAATCGAAGTGCACATTGTTATGGCTACTACTAGTTGGGTATCCGTGGCCACCGTTGTAAGAGCCTCCCGTGATAATTGGGGTGGAGGGTATGGAATGAACACGATGCATTCTGTCACAAGGCGATACCCAGGCGACGGTCAAAGCAATCGCACATTGACAATAGAGGATCAACTCCGGAGAAGGGAGAAGTGCACTCTATTAGATTTGTAGGAAGATATGACAGAGAAACCAAATACCGCGGTCACTCATCGACAGACCTGAGTCAAGCAAAACCAGGTCGCCTCGTGGAAGTTCTGTGATCACAATTTTTTGAGACTGTGCCTTATCGTACCTCGTCATCAAGACATAGGCCTCGTATAGAGTCTCTTCATTAAACAGGCTACGCAAACCGTCAAAGGTGGCACGGATGAGGCGGTACCGGCGAGAAGGACAAAAAGACGGACAGGCAACATTGGGGGTAGCGTTCCCTCTTGCTATTATGCTTTGACCTCATGCCGAGCTCCGGGATGCCCCTATGGCCGTGCAAAGAACGCTCGTTCCTCCTCGTGCTGTGTCAGAGAGAGGAACGTGTGTGATTAAGCGTGCCGTGCCGAAGCGGGTTATTGTCTGCGCCACCGAGAGGGCAGAGAACGATTGAATGAAGGGGGGACTTGGCGATGACATGAACCGGCCGAGACAGATATGATCACCAGAAGGGGCCCGGGGGAATTCGATACGGGGTCAGCGGAGGTGATGACATGAGGGGGATATGATAATGTAAGAGACAATATACGAGTGAGCCACCTCGTGGTAGGTGAGGGTAAGGCGAACAATGTGCTCGTCATAATAACTTCAACCATGGAAATAACCCTGATCGTCGCGCAAAGACTATGTGCGCCCACAATACATACTCTAATCTCCGCCGTTCTATGGATTGGAGCCAATGACGATCACCGACGATCAGTGTACAATACTGTGGAAGCCGCCACGTTCTGCCACCATACTGCGTTCTACCCCTCGTATTTGTGGCCCATATGATATGATGACTCTGTCTGAAAAAAAAGAACACATGTCATTCCATGAGAGTCGGATTTTGAACGGTGGAGGTTATACAGAAAACATACGGCTGCTTATTGTCTTCTAAACATCGCAAACAGTTAGGCGACATGCGTAGCGATCTGGTGAGCATCGGGTGCAAATGGAAGTGCCTAGCATCTTATCTTCTATCAACATGTAAGATGATGCCGGAATTCCCTAGTTCGGCAATATTTCCTCATCTGCTTGCCGGATGTTTTGGGAGGTCCGTGTCATGTTGAGATCGTAAGCTGTCACTAGCACGGGCAGGACATCGTTATTACTACATGTACTGGGGTGACCTGTGCGGACTACAGGCCTGGTGCGCAATCGATCCTCAAATTGTTGTTGCCTTGGACAATAGGATAATACTGCGAAGATTGTTTGGAGTCTGGTGGTTGGCAACGTGCTTCGCCAATCGTATAGATCTACTTAACAGGCAATCGCAAGTTCAAAAAGTGTCAACCGCTACTATTTCCCAAATAAAGAAACAAAATAAGATATAAAACGAGACCCGTCCTGTCGCTCACGATTTGAAAGGCAGAATGATTCCCCTCGCTCGCATTTGGAAATGGCAGTGACCAAGCGCCGTTCAATCATATTTCTTCGCCGTCGGGATGGTTCGAGCCCCGGCGTGTTCCATTGCTAGACATAACATTTTAACACTGGTCAATCAGCATACGATTTGAACCTACTTGAAGATACTTGAGTATGCCCAAAAAGTCTTCGTTGTGCCAACCCAGTTCCCGCAGATCATAAAAATGCTGATCGCTGGCGGAATCGTTGAGATTTTTGATGCCGATGGATGGAAGGGGGTAAGGTCCAATAGCTAATTCCATCAGTCTCCATATCGTATTCATCAAGTCCTTGGAAGGAGCACGATGACTCTCAATGGCAAAATAGTTCTCTAGGACTATGCCCGATTCATGGACGTTGTAGTCACACTTTATACTAGCAGCCATCTGAAGGGCACAGTTCCTTGAATGACGGAAGAAAAATGGCATCTGGCGATGAAAGACATCATCTGGTGGGACAAAAAACTGACCCGAGCGTGACCGATCCTGAAGATATTCTGAGAAGGTCGCGTGGCTGAAGCGGATTTGGTCGTTGTCGGTCATGGGTGGGACGTCCAAGACGGAGTGAAGATCCGTCAAGTGGTTATACATCCCTCCTTTATCAAGGAAGAAGTATTTGTCGAACATGGAGAGCGTTCGCTCCCCCACTTCTGGGTGGAATATACCAGGAACTGGTGGACCTGGATAAGGGATGAGGTATCCAAACAACGTAATGACCATAGGAAGAGAGTCGGCTAATACAGATTTGAGCACAAGGGTATACACTGCATCAAGCTCCGCTAGAGGCTGATCTGGCGAGTCAGACCTCACCTTCAGGAGGGCCTCCAGGCTTTTCACAGGATCTGCGCGAGGGCGAGCCACATATTTTACAGCAAGGGAGGGGTAAATAAATTGCCCCGATGACTTCTCGACTAGCTCAGCAAGCTGTTGATCAGAAGGCCACGGGGATTTTTGAATTCCTCTGCGTGATCTGATCTCTCCGAATCTACACTCAAGGAAGAGCTTGACATCAGCATAAGAGTCCGGGTTGTCCTTCAAGGAGAGCAGCAGCGTCTGCTGCTCGAGGTGACCTTCCGAGAACGACTCTCGTATCTGTCGTTCGGGTCGGCTCACAATCAGGAATTTGAATCGTGTACCACCGCCCTTCTGGCAAGCGGCAGCCACAGCGTCCAAAAGCTCTTTCTGTTGAGCTTCATAATCTTGACCAGGCGCATCGTCGTCACCGGGAAGATTCATGGAACACTCATCTAATCCGTCGATGACAAAGATGATCGGGAATTCGACATCTTGGACTGTCAAGAGCGGATTTACAATTAGTTCCTCTAGCTGCATGCAGAGATTTTTGTGGAAGATGGCGGAGTCAGAGACTACTCGCTCGATCAGAGATTTCAACGGCGAATAACGGCGGGCCAGTTGGAAGGCGAGTGTGGGAATAACATAGGTTTTCTGGTTGCGTGATCTTGAAGTACGCCAAAAGAAAAAAGAAGCACTGAACAGGCCATCTTCCTTCCACTTCTCCAGCATAGTCTGAGCAAGTGCGGATTTACCTGCGCCAGCTGCACCAAACAGCCAAAGAATTGGCTTCGCATCGCTTGAGCTGTCCAACGCCCAGGTGTTGATGCGATCGAGAATGGCTATTCGTGTCCGGGGATGGCACCTTGGAGGGTCGAATCGTTCTTTTGAGTCGTGAAGGGCCCCGAATGCGACGCTCATCTCTAGAATTTCCATGGGATCTAGAGATTGTCAGTTCCATCCTCGTTGATCTGCGTCATATTAAGACAGTGGACATACCACGGCGTGAAGAAGTGGTTTGATGGCTGACACTGGTATGGATATTGACATCTCGTCGCGCTCGTATTGTGTTGGAATGCAATTGAGTAGTAGAAGAAGGAATTGACATAAAATCGAGAATGACACAGTCAAGGTTGACCTCTTGACACTGGCACCTTATTCAGTCGAGTCACTCGTATCACTGAGAACTGGTGCGAGTGGCTGTTTGGAGACTACTGAGGACCCGGACAATGCCGGCCTCTTGGTGGCGTTTACTGTAGCTTTGCATCTGCAAAAAGGTTTATTTGTAACGAGGCCAAATAAGGTGTTACCCGGATTATGTGGGCATTTGACGTTTAGAGGCCCTTTAAACGGGTTTGAATGCCTGATAATAATTGCCAAAAGCTAATGATAATTTACCAACGTCAGATAAACCTTTGACACGATTGCCTGAAAGATGCAATGATTGGACGGGTTTCTGAGACTTGAGAAGGATTGTGGACGAAAATAAGGCCGTTCCTATGATATCCTTCGGATTGGCAAGGTAATCTAATTTGTACTAAGGGTAGCTCCAGGCTAGTACTTATTATAGTGAACTCATGAGCCTAAAAAACGCCCGAAGAGCCATTATAAGGCCTTAGAGAGCATTACTCGTTTCATGCGCGACTTCAGCGTTTTGGCGCCCCAAAGCTGGCACAGCCACGTACGCGGGTAGATAAACAAAGCCACAGGCGTCGGCTCTCTGAGTTGCTGCTTCGTCTGACCCATCATACCAATGCAGGAGGCTCGCATCTCCCTCCGACTCAATCGTCCCTCTACCACTGCGATGCTACTCAGTTATGCTCTCACTTCATGGGCTCCCTTACACTTACCTGTCAAGGCAAGTGTAGTGACCACGCTGACCTTTCTCAACTCACTGCTCCTCGCCAGGTTTCTTGGAATTCCTGAAGCCTGAACAAAGCACAGGTAAGCTGGTAGCCCTTCATAATACTTATCTGCCCCAACTAGCTGATTCTTCTTAATCCAAAGGGCAACTCGCTTGACTTTGGCCGGGTCCTCGTGAGTTTTTTGCTGGCTATATGCAGGTTTTGAAGCGCATATACTCACTTATCCCTCTGCAGATGACTCTATTTCTGATCACGGAGGCTATATCAAGCTGCGCGAAGCTCGGCTGCAAATCAAACTTCCGACTTCGTATCGCCGTTTCAACGGCGGTTATTGGAGAGGGATAACAGTGAGTGTAAACACCTTCATGCCGCCCCGCTCTAACCTGCGATTTATAAAGCGACCTTAGGACTCACGAGAACCAGGAACTCAGGTAGAGTGTCACCTTTTCCATACGATACGGCTAGCAATACTCAGTCGGGCTTAATACAGAGGTTCGAGAGAGTATAGCAGCAGGGTCGAAACGCGTCAAAGGTTCGTTCAATCATACTAGTGATTTTCCGTCGCTGATAAACGCTTCGCAGTTCCTCATACAGGAGCTTGTGAAGCCACGGTGCCGACTCCGAACAAGTTGACAAAAGTCTTCGGTGATCAATAACCTCGATGGTGAAGGGGTTCTTATTGATACGTGCACTCTAGCAAGGCATCATTTGCCTTCCTGGTACGTTTGGTTCTTTGCGTTATTTGGCCGCCGCTGATTCAGATTCTTCTGTACAGGCTATTTTACATTTCTGGAATAAAATGGCGCCCCGGATCTCAGGTCTAAAGCCCTTTCTGATGTGAGTACTATTCAGTTCCTCTTCGCTCGCGTAGGCTAGTTAAAACCACAATTTTGTACCATTAAAATGCCTAATATATGCGCTTTTGAAATCCCAACCGTACCGTGAGCAACGATTTCGGCCAGCGACAACGAGCCTGATCAGTGGAAAGTGTTACCATACTCACGCAGTGGTTACCAGTTTGGCTCATCCTTACCAGAAAACGGCAATCCTTACGCTGGATTGTCGTAGGTTACGGCTCCATTATCAATTGAGCGCAAATGCTTACAGGTTTATTGCGAGGTGCGGTAAGCATAATCCCGACGCACGAAAGGATTATACTTGCCTTGAGAACTCACGGTAGCCTTACTCCAATTTGGTAGGGTAGCCGTAAGGATAATGGTATCTACTAAGCCTTAGACACCCTTACGAGGGCTGATCGAAAAAGTCAGTTCAGTTATAAGGGTACTAAGGGCTTAGTGGGCTTATAAGGCATCACCGCCATTATAAGGTCATAGAAGGCCTCATGACGCCCGACCCTTTTTGCAGATGTGGCAATACTTCGGGCCCTCAGGCTTATCATAAAGCTGTCAAGCCGATGTCCTAGTTGGTGGATGCGCTGAACAACATTGGTCGAAGCTGTGCTGACCGCTGGCCTGGTGGTTATCTCCAACTCCTGCTCCCACTGGCATATCGTTCTCGCAACTCAGACCCTCGTATTCCCGGGAACCCCGCTACTGACATGTCCTATGTCCAAAGCAACAATAGAATCTATGTCGAAGGATCATATTCTGTTGTCAACGAATCATTCAAGATTACACATGTCTATCTCAATGCTACCAACCATTCCGTTTCGAATGGCCGTGAGCCACAAAGGTATCTATAGGTTAATGTGTTTCCTGATTCTTTCGAATTCCAGGTCTCATCGAACGTACCCCAAAGCCGAATCTCGACCTCTTTAGAGAAGGGTCACGTCTACACGATCTTGCGACAAGAATTGCCAAAATGATCATGTCAACACTGGAGCCTTCGGACGAATACACGCGATTCGGGAAGATTCTCGTAGATTTGTCCAAGATAATTCCCCACATCATGAAGACATTCGAATCTCGTCAAGATGAATTCTCTGAAGCCTCGCTACTCGGATGCATTCGTACCATAACGCGAGACCTCGAAGAATTCTTGACTAATCATTCCAACGGTGTTTATCACATCTCTCGCATTCGGAGAGACAGTCCCGCGGCAAGAGCATATTTCATCCTACGAGATTTGGTCTGGCGGGCCATTTATGGGGATTCGGTCTATGAGATTCAGACCAATGTCGAAAAGGGGATCTTCAAGATCAAGTCCATCTTGTAGGTGATTTACACTGGTGACTCGGACATCAGGAACTCACCGCAATTCAAATGTAGATTTGACTGCATTTCGACCGGATCTGGGACGAAAGACGTTCGGAGAAAGGTTTATGGTCACAGAACGGAAGTTTGCGACTTTTTCGGCATGCGATGGTCCATACCCAAGGATGTTTGCCTTGATCAACAGGAAAGTATTCGTCGCTGCAAAGTAGCCTCAAAGTGCCTGATCTTAGCTAATATCCTTCCAGGCCTTCTTGCAGCTGATGATTGGCCTGTTCAGTCACGGGCCACCAGCCGATGTCGTTAGCAAAGGTCGATTTTGCATTACCTTCAGTGGCATCAGGAAGATTTCGGCGCGTAGCATCCTTTGCGAGCCTCGAGACTACTGGCGTCAAACAATCACTGGAGAAGGAGAAATGCGACTGAGTGTGCTCAACACGATCGATCAAAGCAAGTTGACCATGGTTTCTAAGAAAGTGCCTTGTCCGAGGTGCTTTCGTAGCAACGGTTACGCGGTCGATTCTTGTACATGGACAGTATGGTCTGTAGACTGCTTTTCTGACACCACTCTATTAATCATGGTCCAACTATTCTCAGCGGGTGGTGTAAAGCTTCCTTTCAGGTGGCAGCAAGTTATCAGAGGCAACCACGTCCAAGAGTACCGGAAGCAGACAACAACGTTGTTTCCCCCGTTCCTCAGTGAGTGTTCCAGACTCCAACGGTGTTGAGTACCGAGTACTGATTTCGCACTTTCTGAAGGAAAGTGGAACGTCAGTCAAATTACTGGAAGCCAGGTCCAAGGAGTATATTCAGATTTTATACCATTGTCGTAACGAAGCCAGGCACCGGGGTGAGTTTCCCAAAGGCTTGACTTATACGATGTCTGCAATCTCACGTTAGATCGTCCTCAGGACGCTCAACCAACGAGCTCACCCTCTACTCCCTATTCTACCTCTGGCGAGGCGAGTGGCGATTCCTGGTTCACCCACTGGCACGGAGTTGGTATCGACAGTCACCAATGGCTTCCGTACGCTTTCTTGAAGAAAAACGACAATATATCACTTCGTCCATCGCCACGCACTCGGACGCCTGTCCAGGGCCGCTCCCAGGCTAAAACTTCCACTCAAGTTTCGGGCACGAATTCATGGAGAAACGCCGTTGGATCAAAATCCATACCACCTCCACCAAGCCTCACAGCGGAGTACCTGGCCTGGTTAGATCGAGAATCGTCCGGGGGACCTTCTCGTCTTCGGCGGCATTTGGACGACGGTAGTAGAACAGATGCGGATATTTATCACAAGGGTAAGCTACTGGTATCACGGTATTTACCACCACGGCAATCTTCAGCTAACCGCGGACTGCGTAGGGGGGAGAGGAATGCTGGGATCTGATTCTGAGTCCAACGCGGGCCTCGCATGGTTAACTGATTATAGTCCGGATGCTGCCGCTGCCGCTGCTGCTGCTCAAGCATGGCGTCTCGAAGAACTTGAGAAACATCGCCTTGAGGAGCAAGAATTTCGGGCTGCACGCGCACAACTGGCAAGAATTGACCTTAGGCCCCCACGTCACTGGATTCCCTCAATTCCGCAGAAGTCGCAAAATACAAATTCTCCTCATTCTTGACTGGAGTCCTCCCATTCTCGTGCCTTATCAACTAGTACCGGTCAGCGTACAGCAGGATGATATCGCATTATCTGTGTAGAATCTCACATCAATTACATCTTCGCCAAAGTTGTCACAGTCCATCATGATAGGAATGCAGGAAGTTGGAATTTTGTGACTCTCTCACAGGACGAAAAGACGAATGGCGCTTTGAAAAACTCAAACGAGAGGGACTAAAAGGGCGAGCATCTATCGACTGGCGCCTTTCTGATTATCCGCTGACCTCGAAGTTGATACGTCGCAACATCACCTCTGGCAGTCAAATCCATCAGCACCGCACCTTTCACGATGGAACACGGAGAAGCAAGTGTCTTTTGGTGTCGCTACCTCACCTGCATCTCACATATATCAATGGGTTCTCGCCAAAGTGTTTTTCGGATTGATGCCCCAAGAGGGCGGTGAAGAGTATCACACAGACTTGAAGGTTTAAGAAGATGCACAGATATTCGTTCAAACGTTTCGTTACGTAAAAATACAATTGTAAATCCTAGAAGAGCGAAACACGGCACCGATGATAGTCGTGCATTACTCAATCCCTGTAAGGGTGTCATTAAACATATTAGACAAAATATCCGTAGCTGAGGACGTACTTATTCGGACGGATTAAACACAAAGGAGACCTGGTACTCATCCACACTAAAGGTATCCCGAGGCCTGATTTCAAACGATCCATCGTTGACACGTGCGACGTCGTAGAGCACGGTGCTATGAGCCACGACATTGTAGAGATATTCGCTGAATGTCAGTGTCTCCCCGAACTCGAGCGGGGTTATGCCCGTAGTTCCATAGAAGCGGATCGTCGCTTTACTGGGAGAGTTGTTGGTAGCCGTAAAGCTGGTCAATCCCGCCGCCATATTTCCTGTTCACACAAGTGGATATGCGATTAGTCTAGGTGCCAGACGAACGAACTCCCAATGACTGACCGATTGGAGATGAAAGGAGAACGGTGAGAAGAGGAAGGATAGCAAAGCCACGCATAGTAAAATTGAATCGAGAAGGAAGTTGGGTCGAAAGTGCCGAAGGCAGAAGTCGCTTGCTGAGTTCAACACAGACGAACCATTATTTATAGTGTGTTAGGGGGGTGGCAGATCCAGCGGATCGGATCTACTTCCACTCTCAATGAATACTCCCTGTTGTGTAGAAAAAGCAAGCGAAGAGCAATCGACTAGTACAATCTAGTCGTCTGTGGTCCTATAGCCCGGTCATTACAGTTATTGGCCGAAAATTCGTTTTCAACTCCATGTTGAACTGGTGAGCGCCCTTCTCTATCTTCCAGCGGCCGTTCCTATATTTTCAAAAGTGAAGAAAGTCCAGCAGGAGAAAAATATAGCGACCACCAAGGGGTGATGAGTTCCGTCTGTGACCGTACATTCATCCTCGTTGACCGTAATAGTTCGAGGATCCTGAACCTCGTGTCTCTCTGAAATGAGGGCATCATGCGCTAGAACCCGACGAAGTCAAGCTAACGCACATCTGAATGCTTTCTGACCTCAGAATCAACCACAATTGCGTCAAAGAAAGATCATCATGAATGTGCAGCGCATGGCTGTTTAGCATGAGCGTCAGTTCTTCCTGTCAATGAGATGTATATTGAGTCTGCGGCGGCACGTTGTTGGGAAATGAATCAATACCATTACGTTTTGGCCTCTAGCCATACCATCTTCGAGTAGCTAGTTGTATTCATCCCTGCATAACGACTCGATGAGTCCATGAATCGTGACCTACTGCAAATCTTTGGACGCGCTTTTCCCAACTCGCGATCGTATTGCTTGTATTCATCTTGTGCGACTCTGACAGACCAATAGTTGTATATGAATGGCTTGATGATCAAGGTTGTCGCATTAATACTGTCCTAACTCTGACGAAAGAAGAAATGTATCAGTAGAAAGGTGGGATCGTCCGAAGTAATAGCCTACCAGTGGGGACAAACTCGGAGAATGGGTACTAGGCCAGTTGCTCTGCAAGTAACATGATGGCAATGTCAGCCAGTGGCAAAATGGCTGACGAGTTCTTGCCAGAGGTCTGGGTCGCCCTGGCCTCAGGATCGAGGCTCTAGAATTAAAATCTCTCGTCCTGGCTGGTAGCCGTATCAGAAATGAGCAGACCCAGGTCGACAACCGGGAGTCCAAGCAGCGTATATAGCTTGGTCCGCAGTTTTAAAAACGCCCAGAAGTAGACGTCCCGATGGGAACGCGATGCAAGGAACGATTGAGGAATGATTGGTTGCCTTTCAAGATGTTCTCATTGAGCGCATTGGCTAAATGAGCTACCTGGTACTGACAGGTCTACGCTTGAAGCCTGCCAAAAAGATTTCCATAGGATCTCAGCCTCGTTCGCGTTCAGAAAATCAAGGCGAATGTGCCAATCTCCATTTTCCTTGTCGTTTTCTTCTTGCAAAGCCAAGAAAACGTTTGGAGTTCTAGGTAAGGCACCAGTCACAGTGGAGTCACATTAAAGTCACGTTGTTGTGGTTTGTTGCCTAAACTGGGCAAAACCTTCCGCGCCCAGACAAAGACAAACAAACTTCCGTGCTTGGCATTTTGGCAGCTTGTCAACGTCTACCGCGTTCGAAGCCTTCTTTTTGAGAGGTTTGCTAGTTTCTTCGTGTCCTTAAGGTATATACTGTGGCGCAAACAGAGACTTGGACCACACAGGAGCTTTCTTTAGGTCTGTGTGCCTTATCTCATCCTTCACTGTCGATTTGCCTGCCAATTGACGCGCCCCTTTTCACAGATATACCCCGTCCTTGTATTGACACCTCGTATGCTCATATGACGAATAATCACAGCTTGATATGCATGCTGGCTGATGTTGAGAGCATTTTTCTGTGAAAGAACCTTAATCCGATCGCGCCCAGAGCAAATGAGACTTCGTGTTTCCAAGTTTAGGAACCAAGACATGGATATGCGGTCATACGAAAAATCCCCCTTGGAACCTATCCGGCTTGGCAAAGTTGCTCAAAACCTATAAGGGCTGCTCGTTAAAATCTTAATTGGCTCTCTTCATCGATCCCCCTTGATTATGGGTTTCTTCAAGAAGAAAAATGGGTTGAAGATCAATAGCAAGACGAACCCGACCTTCTCGGTCACGGTTCCTCCCAAGAACCCTAATTTCTCATCCGTTGCACCTTCTGCTCACACGACATCGATTCATGACTTAGCTGAAGACTTGGGAACTTCAACTTCCGATGGGCTTTCTAAGAACGAGTCGACCAGGCGTCTTGAAGCTTGCGGTCCTAACTTGCTTGAGGGCGATTCTGGCGTCTCGGCACTGGAGGTCTTTATCAAGCAGATAGGTACGTCATATAGCCTTATCAACGACTTCTGTATTGACACACTCTCTTTTAGCGAATGCTTTGACCGTCGTCTTGATAGCAGCGCTTGCCCTTAGTTTTGGCGTCCAGGATTGGATCGAGGGCGCGGTTATCGCTGCTGTCATCGTTCTCAATACGACGTACGTTGCATATCTTCTTTCATATAGTTTCCCTCTGAATGCGTTTGCAGAGTCGGCTTCTTCCAAGAATATAGAGCAGAGAAGACCATGGACTCGCTGCGTCAACTCTCATCTCCCTCTGCGCTGGTTATTCGCAACGGTGAAAGTATTGCAATCCCCGCGAAGGATGTCGTGCCCGGAGACCTTCTCATGATCAAGACAGGCGATGTCGTCGCTGCCGATGTACGTTATGAACTTTCAGGTTTTTCTTCCAGTACTGACTGACACTGTCCTCACAGATCCGACTGATTTCGGTCTCCAATCTAGAGCTGTCGGAACAACTCCTGACTGGAGAATCAGTTCCAGGTAAGTTCAGGATTTTTGCACAAGACTCCTCTGTTCACCTTTCGCTCAGTTGCAAAGAACGTCGAGACCTTTGAGGAGGACGATCTTGATATACCGATAGGCGATAGGATCAATCTGTGCTACTCATCTACTGTCGTCACTAAAGGGAGAGGTACTGGCATTGTCATTGCCACGGCTATGGATACTCAGGTACAGCCCACCAGATCATTCTTTGAATACACATGACTCAATTACCCTCCAGATCGGTCGGATAGCGCAGGCCCTCAGCGGCAAGAACGCTACCAATGAGGAAGGCGACAAACGGCCTTGGTACAAGCGAGCCTTGGCTAAAACTGGGAAGATCCTGTAAGTCATGTCTGTACCACTGTTGTACCTCCTCTAACATGTTCCACACAGTGGGCTTACTACCGGTACTCCTCTTCAAATCAAGCTCAACAAGCTTGCGTACCTGCTCTTTGGCTGCGCCATCATCCTTATCATTATCGTGTTCTCCGTCGCAAGATTCAACATTGACGACTCTGTCGTCCTTTACGGAATCGCAACGGCCATCTCTATTATACCGGAATCTCTTATCGCCGTGCTCACACTGACTATGGCAGTGGGGACGAGACATATGGCGAAAGAACATGTCATTGTTCGGAGGCTTGATGCTCTCGAGAACTTGGGTGCCGTTACGGACGTTTGTAGTGACAAGACGGGGACCCTTACCCTTGGTAAGCTATATCTTCCCTGGGATGTTTCACCAGGCTCATTGTTATTTTCAGGCAAGATGTCAGTTCGTAAATTTGTCCTCGCAGGCGACCCAGGAAACACCGCCGAGCTGGTCGCTGAAGTGCAACAAGATGCTCTGAACCCCTCTGGAGCTGTTAATCGCGAAGATGGATCAGCGCTCAACCCTCAGTCGCTGAGTGAAGGAACAGCCCAGGCAGTTCGGGTTGCAGCTCTTTGCAACGTTGCTACGTCTGTTCCATCTCTTTTTCCTACGTTGCATAACTCTGATGATTCTCTGCAGAATCCATAAGAATCTTCGCGGCGAATGGAAGTCTACCGGAGACCCTACCGAAGTCGCTCTCCAAGTTTTCGCCACCAAACTCGGTCTTGGTCGTCCCAGCCTCACTTCGGATGCTGCAGAGCATGAACCTACCCACCGTCCTGCTATGGGTCGTGTTATCAGCAACGAGAAGATACAGGAAGGCAAGAAGAAAGAGTCCAAGCGGTTCCAGCTCATTACGGAGTTCCCGTTCTCGAGTGAAGTCAAGAGAATGTCGACGATCTACCGAGATAATGACGCGAAAGGAGCTACGTTCTGTTTTACGAAAGGCGCGGTATGTATACCTCACATATATACACCCTTTGTACTGACTTTATTCGTCGATGCAGACTGAACGGATCCTCGACTCTTGCGTCACCTACGTCCCAAACCCCGAGCAAGATCCCAAGGCCACTAAGCCCTTGACGGAAGACGTCAAACAAGGTTTCTTGTCGAAAGCAGAAGAGCTGGCATCTCAAGGTCTTCGTGTCATCGGAATAGCACAAAGATCTATGGACTCCGCCGTTCTTGAGAACATCACTCGTGAGGAGGCAGAGAAGGACTTCACCTTCCTTGCATTGGCTGGTATCTATGATCCTCCACGACCTGAGACTGTTGGTGCCGTCAGGGCCTGCAAGGAAGCTGGGATTGTGGTTCATATGTAAGGCGATTGCTTGTCTATCTTGTCTGATTGCGCTGACTGCTCTCATATAGGCTAACGGGTGACCATCTCACTACCGCGAAGGCTATCGCAGAGTCTGTTGAGATCATAGGACCCGATGCACCGAAGAGCGCAGTCATGACAGTGAGCGACTCCGTGGTAGCTTCTATCGTTCTCTTGCTAATGGTTTGTTCAGGCCACAGATTTTGACAAGCTGACCGATGAAGAGGTTGATGCTCTACCAGAACTGCCTTTGGTCATCGCGCGTTGTGCTCCTGAGACTAAGGGTCAGTCTCCTCTCCTTTTTCGTGCTAACTATAACCATAGGACTGACTTGACTCCCCAGTCCGCATGATCCACGCTGGCAAACGACGAGGAAAGCATCTGTCGATGTCTGGAGATGGCGTCAATGATTCCCCTGCGCTGAAGCTTGCTCCTGTTGGTATCGCTATGGGCATGGCAGGCTCAGATGTTGCTAAAGATGCATCCGACCTTGTTCTTACTGACGAGTAAGTGTCAGTTTGGGCTCACGATAAATAAGCTAACCTTTCCCTTAGCAACTTCGATTCCATCCGAGTAGCAGTTCGTGAAGGCCGTCGACTATTCCTGAATATCCAGCGGTTCATTCTTCACCTCCTTACCACCAATGTCGCGGAAGTCGTGGTTCTCGTTATTGGACTGTGCTTCATCGACCAAGATGGAGTCAGCGTCTTCCCTCTCAGTCCTCTGGCGATTCTCTGGGTGAACATGGTATGTGTGCTAATCTCCAACGTTGGAAGCAATGCACTCATGCACCTATCCTCTAGCTCACAAGCTCCCCACCTGCTTTCGGCCTTGGCCTTGAAGGTGCACCAAACAACCTCATGAAGCGACCACCACACTCGGTGAAAGACGGTGTCTTCTCGTGGCCAATCATCATTGATTGTGTATCGTATGGTTTCGTTATGGGAGCCACCTGTTTGATGAGCGTAAGTCTTATATCCTTGAATGTCCTCCCAACCAGCTCATTCACAACTGTTGATAGTTCGTCATTGTCGTCTATGGTGTTGGAGACGGAAATCTAGGGGAACGGTGCAATCACGGGCCTTCAGAAGTTTGCACAACTGTCTACCGCGCGCGATCGACCGTGTTTGCGACCCTTATCTTCCAGATATTGCTCTATGCCTTGGAGCTCAAATCTTGTGCGTGCAACGAACTGACGCTCCCTTGCCATTTGCTCACCATCTCTTTCCAGTGGAGCGATCTGTTTTCTCCCTGAGCCCTGGACGGCCATTCTATAAAGATCTGTGGGCGAACCAGGTTCTCCTCTGGTCAGTGGTGGGAGGCATGGCGAGCGTGGTACTCCGTAAGTCACGGAAACCATACCCCTTCCCTGATGATTCTAACCACCCTGTTTAGCTATCTATATCCCTGGTTTCAATACCCGTGTCTTCTACCAGCAAGGCATTGGCTGGGAATGGGGCATCGTCGTCGCTATGTCCGCAGTTTTCGTCTTCTGGATCGAGCTCTGGAAGCTCTTCATTCGGAGGCCCCTCTACAAGCGATGGGAGCAGAAGCCTGTGTCCCTTGTTACGCACCCTAGCCATCCGGATAAGGGTGACCATCAGTTTAATGAGAAGCACAATTCGTAGGATTTTCAGGTTACTTCAAAGTTAGTCTGAAAATACTTGATTGTACGATAGTATGATATACAGTAAGGGACGTTCGCATAAATAGTGTACTTGCATTGTCCAATGATATGACAGTCCCTGAAATGTCCCACTTCACTATCTCCCTCTCCGTTGTGGGGTCGGTGTGTCCATCGGCGGACTGGAAGGACCATAGGGTCCTTCAGCCCCTAATTCCCAGGCTAGTCTACAGAGAGCTTGGGAAATCGTCATGGTCCATTTGCAACGCCGCCACGGAGGACAATAGGAGTGCCATCCCACCGCCGTTGTGAACTCCTAACAACATTGCCAGTCCGATCTTCACCAGCCCCGATTGCTCTTCTGCGCCACAGCAGAATTTCGCATGTCCTCCGCAGGGAACCATCGAGGAGAAAGAGGGTTAAGGTAGAGGAAGTCAAGCTGCCGACGCTCTCTAACGAGTTGCCAAAAGTCTCGTGCATCTCGATCGCTAGCGTCCATGCCTAGGTTGTCGGGTGCTCCGTCGATTTCGTCGTCCTCATCGGAGGATGATTCCCCTGCTGAGTCCGAGGAGGGTAACTCTCTGCCGGTGCTGTCGCGTCGAGGACGATAAGGCAGTGTCCATTCGGGTGGTGGAGGTTCAGTCACCCATGCTGGAAGGTCCTCGTCGAATTCGAGTGTGATGTCCATATCTTGGTTGATAGGTTCTTGAGGAGCGACTTTCTTCTTCCTTTGACGTTTCTTCCTCTAGAGGTTACATCGTCAGATTATTCCGAGCCATGGGTAAGTAGCAGAAAGACTTACAGGACGAGAAATTGACGCTTGTGGTTTCCTCCCTGAACGAGGTCGCTTAGACTTGAGTGCAGGTTGCACCCCAGTGTGGCCTTTCAAGGGTATAAAGGGATCCGAGCTAAGAGCCCAGTCCGAGTCAGAACCTTCCCGTACAGGATTGACTAGCGTCTCTCCGGAGTCTTCACCGCTGCTCGGAGTCCCTGGGGAATCAAACGGTGAAAGGCCCTTTCCTGGGGGACCGAGAGAGGGAAAAGTTACACGGGGAAGGAGGATTGAGGAAGCCATGGGCGAAAGCCTGGTGAAGGTCCTGGATTACGGAGAGTTTATATAGATAGGGCCACTGTTGTCACTTGGACACATTGTGGTCGCTCCCAGAAGTAATGGCCATAGTAGAACAATGTCCAATACTGGGCTGGACGAGTGCCTTTTCCAAACAGGACGGCAACTGTAATAGTTGGCCACCTGCGGGAAGGTGTGAAGGGGCCATCCCGAGCCGTTGACAACTCGATGGTTCCTGGTGATGGTCCTTGCAAGATAAACAGGCTGTTCCACCAACAAAAGTGCAAGAATGGTTGGTGTAGAGAAAATTAGGACAAAAGGGTGTTGATTGTCTTCTGTGCCACCAAGCGGGCGTGACACCGCCTTGACCTACAACCACACTGTAGCAGGAATCCCTGGAATGCTGCTTACTTCCCATCGAGCGAGCCCACAGAAGGACTGCATTGAAGCCATGTGCAAGACTGCAAGTAGCCTTGGCTGCACGTATCAGCGTCGATACCAAGGCCGGGTCCGCTGTTCCTTGATCTGCGCAGTCTCTGAAGCCCCATCACGACATTTGTATTGAGACCTTGGCCTCATCCTTTACCATCCTCTTGCCAAAGTCATAGTTATATAACATGGCTGAAGTTGTGTCGCCAACGCTGCAGTCGCAAGCCGATGTGTGGTACTTGAAGACGATCAAGTTCAAGGGAGAAGACGTCAAGATCATTACACAGAACTTCAACGGGTTAGGAGTTTACCGCGACCTTGACCGCTAGCGCGTTGCTAACCCAATTTGTACAGGCCATGCTCATTTATAGCGATCTGTGAGCAGCTTATAGTTGATTGAAGGCTATGGACTAACCTTGGAGTGACAGGTAATATCCTGATTCTACGGAAGAATATCGAGATCGAGCCAGCCTCACGGACGACAGTCTCCTATGACTACCTCTCGCAACTGGTGGCAGAATATCTTCTGCTTAGCTCTCCAGATGTCGATATCTCTGCAGCGCTGTCGATAATGCCTCACACACAGAGTAGGTATCCCTGGATATTTGCAATGTTCAAAGTCAGGACTGATGATACCATTCCAGAGGGGCTGGATCTCAACCCGCTTTTCACCTCGTCAAAATCCTTCCAAGCTGCCACTCAAACAGCTGGGGGCGAACTCAAACTATTTTCACAAGCTGGAATTGAGTTGGTTCATGGGTGGCTCGTTGATCCAGAGTCGCTGGAAGCCAAGGCCATGCAAGAGGAGAAGACCCAGGATTATGATGGCGCCGTGGCACTTATTGCGGAGGCTGACCATATCGCTGGGGGCATTCTTTTGCTCGGAGACGCTGGCCCCACCGAAGAAGGAAGCAGTGGGCGAAAGAAACAAGAGGATTGGTCAGAAGAAGAACGTAGGAAGGTTGAGAATGGTATGTTGCTATGCGTCATGCCACTACAGTCAAAATTGGCGCTGACGCTCTTTCCTCCCTATAGCTCTCACAATACGACACTTCTTGGAACAAACTCAATCTCAGCTAACATATCATGGATTATTCCACCTCGCATCAACCCTCCCTACGGGAACACTTTTTGCAATATTCCGAAATTCACATTTGTCCGTGCTATACAAGTCAGACGCTGAAGATGTTTCGCCCTCCAATTCACCTCCTCAGCAACATGATCAGTGGCCTGTTACGAGCGGCAACCAGGAGCCTATTGCAGGCTCTAGCCCCTCCGACCCTAACGAGCTTCCGATTTCATCCCTCAATATTCAAGAATCGCCAGCCGCCGGCCCTAGCTCAACGAAAGTAGAAGATATCCCGTCTCCCTCTCCTCCAGCTCCCGCAGAGCCTCAGCCTGCACCTGCCTCGCATAGCTCATCTCTATACATGCTAGCGACAGACCAAGTCTTCTTCAACGAACCCAGTGTAGTCTGGGAACGTATCGAAGACGTTGACGGATCAGCAGGTGTATTTGTCGACTCCTCGTTTAAGCGGTCAAATCCTATCGGTGGGGACTTTGCTGGACATACAGCAGAAGATGAAGTAAGGAGGCACGAAGAAGAATTAGCGAGGTTGAGGGCTCAGGAGGCGGGTGTTGATTCGTTGTCTGAGTAGGTTTTCCTCTTCTCTTTGCATCACGTTAGTATACTTATGTGGGATTTGCTCTCTAGCCAAGAACTGGCCAGGCAGTTACAGGTGGAGGAATATAATCAATATGACAGACATAGGCAGCAAGTTGAAGCGGCTAGGGTTCAAGAGGAAACCAGGCAGAAGGAACTCCACCTCAGGCGGGAGAAGGCCGAGAAGAAGGAGAAGAAGAAGGATTGTATCATTATGTGAATGTATTCTGTAGTCATGGTTAGCTTCATTGGTCCTTTTTCCCAATCTACAGTGCAAAGCTGACACGCTCAATACAGATGTTCGATTATCTACTAGATCAATCACTATGGTTTCTGGACTGGACTGGATTATAATTGCGACTTACACCTGTAAGATCGACTGCTAGACTCATCTGACCCACAGTTCCCGTCGCCAGGATCTTCGGAATATACAGCCACAAATGTTCTCCCATTCTCAAAACGACAACATATTTCGAAGCACTGTTCATCTGACAATGACAGCTTCTGCTGGGACTCTACCTGGGTTCCCCACACCCTCAACAACGCTATCAGTAAGTATCCACTATTTGACCTCTTGATAATCTTCAAGGTACATAAAATCGCGAAATGATTTGTCCTCATACCAGGTTTTTACCACCATAGTGAGTCAACCCCATAAACGACAAGAGGATTTCTGCATTCCGTAATGCATCCTATCTGGACCCTCGGCCCCTCAACCACGCGACCGTGATATTCGGTGCGACTGACCCACTACTTAGCTATTTCTCGGATCCAGCGACCAAAACCCGTATATGGCTTGCTGGTCGTCCTGGTAGTGGTACGGCAGCGATACCCCAGGCAGGATTTGCATTACATGACCTAGGCACCGAAGAGTATGAAAACTGCTATTGCTTCAATCTTTCTTCCTTGCAAGGATGGATTTGCTTTCAGTGCGATCGTGTCTGTGTGAGCTTCCATATATTGAATCACGAGTCATGAGAGACCCCTGTAGACATACATATGATATGATATGAAGAAATAAATGCACCTTGTGGTCGAGTGAGCCTCGTCAAATTATTTTACTGCTGCCCAGGGGTTCGAAGAGTCGGTAGTTCATGCAGCGTTTGAGCTGGACCAAGAAGGAAGGAATCCATTTCGGTTGGCGCCGCTCCTCCTTTAGGTTCCCTGAGGCTCTCTTTGGACCCGAGAATGGGCGATATAAAATCGTTGAGGGGCGGTCGATCAACTTTTCTCTTACCTCAAGATGAGGGAATGTGCGTCAGTGGCACAAAGGATGTGATTTAATGGATTTGACTGATACAAACGTCGATCGTAGAGATTTCATTGAATCGGGCGGACCCAACCACGCGTTACGGGATGCCCTCCGCCGAAACGAATTCAAGAACTAAGTTATGAGCAATCGAGCACAGGACTGAGTCGCCCAATGGTGCGGTATGTCGCTCCCTCGCAGTTTTAGCCAAATTCTGGCCCATCATTCTGGTGGAAATGTATTTTTCGGGCTGATATCTTCTAACTATGGTCGGATTACCGTTGTTTCAGTCAGATTTTGTGGAGAAATCTGACAAATATGCCGTCATCATGGCCAAATCATTCCCCCCTTGTGAGGTTGAACTGATTGGCTTTCTCGACATTGCGCCATACGTCATTGCGCCCTCTAAATTCGTTATAAAAAGCGGGGTAAATCACAAAGAATTCCAATAACTACCAAATGAGTGACGAATATCATCAGACTGAAGGTTTCCAAGGTAGTCTTGTTAATGAATGTACGCCTTGCCTTGCCTTGATCTCAATGATGCTCTTCGTACTGATCTCCTGACCCACTGGTAGCCGTCAAAGATTCTGGAGACAGCAGTTCCAGGCAGGAGAAGCAGCAAGTCCGCCGGGCGAATGGTATGATCACGATGTCATGCAGGCAACATGCAGGCATAACCAACGCCTAGATAGGAAATTCTGACGGCGATTGCAGATGCTAACACGACCACAGGCGACACCTCAGATAGCCTCATAGCGCAGTCGCTGAACGGGAGTTCCCTTCAAGGACAGATTCAGGACGCTCAACAGGGTCGGGATGAAGCTTCCAGACGGGACTTCCTAGCTGATCAGACCTCCCAACACGAGTGATGCCGGGGTTGTGGCGCTAATATAGTCATTTCTCAATGGAATACACAACCGTATGATCCCACTGGACTGCAATCGAAAGGTTTCAATTGGTAGTAAATCCCTTGATTATTGATGCACCGATGGGTATCATGGCTTTGAGGCTTGATCAGAGAAGGAGACTCAGGAGAGTCCCTTGTGGTCCTGAAGTCGCCGTGCATTCGAAATCTTGCTGAGGTCACGGTTGCATAGACCTGGTCCGATCCTCGCCTCATCTACAAGCATGTTGCGTCTGCTGGCAGGTCGCTGACACTCGGGTGTAAGACGCTGTTTTCATTACGGGATGCCTCTGATCGATCTCGTGGAGGGACTGCCGGGGCTTTGCACCCGCCCCGTCGCCTCGACTCTCAACACCATTATTCGGTTCACCGTTGAACAGAAGATCAGAGCGTGGACACTCCAAAGAAGCAGCCTGCAGTGTTTGATAGTAAGCAATGGTCGTGCCTCGAGGTCCAGGCTTACCGTACCACCTACATGTGGATTGCAGCCGCCCCCGAAATTCATGAGGAACCACTGGTGACTCGGGCATCCGGCAAGGAGTGTGTGCATCAGAACATTCATTCGAAGCTTCTCGTTGCTAAACCCTCAAGCAATCAGAGAAGAGGTCGAGCCTCGGCCCTCTTTACTGGATCAACAAACAAACTGCAATCCTCTCTGTAACATGCAATTCAGAATTTCGAAGGGCTCAGCGCCAAATTTAATCCTTTCATATAATCAATCCCAAGTGATAAAGGTGGACAAGACCATGTGCGATGCCATCCGACGTCGGTATCTTGTTGTGGATCGTGGCGCGGGGATACTTCCACGAATATGCTTGAGCTTGCGAGCGAACGGGCACCTATAGTACCCCAGAATGACTAGAAATCTGGACGATGAGGGTCCTCTGGAAGTTCCTGGATGCAGCCTTGGTCAGTGGATCTGAGGTTTGATGGATTATTTGCAACTCGTCTGCCGTTCGGCTGACAAGTGATCAAAAAGGAAATATACCAGATAAAAGGGGAGGAAATTGGAAATTTTAAAGATTTGAGTGACCGGGGTGACAGATGCTCACAACGTCCATCAAAAATTCCAGGAGGTAACTGAATGTGGTTGAAAGGGAGTTCGACGTGAGGAGAAGGTAGTTCTTCTCAGATCTTCTAGAGCATTGATGAGAGCCTGGGGAATCGGAAGCGATAACTGTCAAGCGTATATCGACATTCATTCGCTGGCCGTCCTGGCGAATACGTCCCGTACTGAGGCTTGTAAGTAGTGAACAGTACTACGTCTCCCAAATTCGCGAAGGATACCACGGCGGTACCGATTGACCGACAAGGGCTGACGGAGGCTGACGATAATTCACGGTAATGAAATATCGGCTTAGAGATTTGGAGTTTTCGGGGTCACTGAGTGTACTTCAGCAGAGGCTAAGCCTAAGTATTTCCATTGAGATTTGACATGTCAACCGTGACAACGGCAATGGGCAGGCTTCGAAGGATTATGGAAGTAGCAAGAAAACGCACGATTTCATCGGAAACTCTGATAAGTGGTCTACCTTCACTGTCGGAGTGGTCTTTGTATATCGATTGATGTAGGTCAATCGTTCTGGCCATGAAAAGGCAAAGAAGAGACTTCTACGTCTTGACGGCCGTGAGGGAAGGAAAGTCAAACGCGTCGCGTCCGTTCGTCGTCACGGTTGTGAAAGTCAGAACACGTGACCCGTCAAGGACTTTTGAGGCTGACAGGCGATGCGGCGGGCAGCTCAATTATCGCTGCGACGGGCATGGTCCTTCCAACGTCTGCTATCTCACACATCGAGCTTTCATGAGCGAATACCCTCTGATATACCAATACGAGCCCTTGAAGGACGAAGTCAATTATAACCCGGAGGAGAGCCTACCATTGGACTCATTGCATACTCCTTTGCCACCACCAAGAGTGAAAGGGCTTAGGGAGATGAGGCTAGTGGACCTGACGGTCCACGTGCCTTCTCAGTTGATGAAGGAGAGCGAGCTAGAAGCAAAGGAGAAACCGCCAAGCAGATGGGGGACCTTAGAGTTCAAGATATACTATGTGGTTGTCTGTGTTGTAGTGCCAATTATGGCGTGGATACCAATACAGCTCAGTTCGCGTGCGTCTTTCTTATTCTCAAATGGTTGCCTCATCTAATCAGCATTATATCAGCGTCACATCCCAATTTCTCCAATTTCTCCCATAGACTATCCGAGGGTTGGATACTCTCGAGGCCAGTTGTAAGTCGATCATCCCGTGGTCAGCCGCCCGCTGACGATAGTATTTGACACCAGGATAACAGCGATGCGCAATACCGCTCATTCAGAAATAATGTCTGGTCTTTGACATACTTCTTTGCCGCCTTCTGCTTCGGGAAATTCATCTATGTCAGGCTACCGAATCAGCCACATTCTTATACCCACCACATGCACCATCTAAGATACAAAACGTTGCTGTCGGTCATTATGATAGTAGTTTTGCATGGATCAAGTGCGTTGAAGATAATTGCTATTCTATCCATCAACTTCGCTATTGCCAAAGTCCTCCGTGGGTCTAAATTTGGTCCCTTGGTCACCTGGATATTTAATGGGCTCGTACTCTTTGCCAACGACCGGTATTCTGGATATGAGTTCGGTCAAATTCTGCCTGCATTGAGCTTCCTTGTACGTCGTCAAGAATCTCGAATGTATCTGTCTCTAACGAATTAACCAGGATCAATACAGAGGGGCTTATCCTCGTTGGTACATTAGCTTCAATATCACCATGCTACGGCTGGTGTCGTTTAATTTGGACTACTATTGGGCATGCCATGCCAAACAAACGCTCAAGGTCAGTATTTCTTGAACGAATGTAGATTCCTTGGTGTCTAAATCATGAAATCTTGCTCGTAGTTGGACGAGCCTAACACTTTCATGACATCGAAGATGCGACTCACCAGCCACCCGACGGACATGTATTCCTATCTAGCCTACTTGTCCTATGTGCTCTACCCGCCTCTTTACCTGGCTGGGCCCATTATGACGTTCAATGACTATCTCTGGCAGGTAAGCATGCCGTCCTTGTACTTGCCTTCGGTTCGCTTTGATCTCCAACCTCATGTTTCTAGCATCGGCGACCGCTTCATGTACCTGGAGAAACAACGCTCCGATACCTCCTTCGGTTAGTCGCTTGCGTGCTGACGATGGAGTTTATTCTGCACTTCATGTATGTCGTGGCAATCAAGGATACGAAGGCATGGGCGGGTAACTCACCCGCTGAGATTTGCCTTATTGGCTTCTGGAATCTCATAATTGTGTGGTTGAAGGTGAGAGTCTTGAACTTTTTGCCGTTAAACCCTTGATAGGTCGACTGTGGGTGTAGCATATTATACCACGCTTACTCATTTCCGGACTCCTGTGGGAAGCTTGGGAATATGCAACTACTTCTAGACAACACGATGTTGACCTTTTTTTTTTCTTAGTTGCTAATCCCGTGGCGGTTCTTCCGTCTGTGGGCACTTGTGGACAACATCGATCCGCCAGAGAACATGGTTCGGTGTATGGCCAACAACTACTCGGCGATGGGCTTTTGGCGAAGCTGGCACCGCAGTTACAATCTGTGGATCATTCGGTACTAATTTTGACTGCTTCCTTTGTCCAAAATTGACTGACAGTCCGTGGGTCCCTAGGTATATCTACATTCCACTTGGGGGTGCGAAGAATGTCTTCCTGAATACACTCATCGTGTTCACGTTCGTGGCATTATGGCACGATTTGACTTTTACGCTGCTGGCTTGGGGCTGGCTCGTTAGCTTATTCATTCTGCCCGAAATAATTGCGAGTTGGCTACTCCCTGCTTCCCGCGTAAGTACTCTGATCTCGCACCATTCAGTCCCGCTGGATGATTATCTCAACGTGTTGGTAACGCTTTTCCTTTCTGAATAGTTCGCAAGCGAGCCCTGGTATCGCCCCGTTTGTGCCTTGGGAGCCGCGCTAAATATCCTCATGATGATGGCCGCCAATCTAGTCGGTTTCGTCATTGGAACAGAGGGTCTCAAGTTCTACGGAGAACAGCTTCTTGGGACAAGCCAAGGTAGGTTGTCCCTTGTTTCAACATAGTACTCAACAGCTGAATTCACTCGTGCTTCTCTTCAGGGTGGCGCTTCCTGTTGGCTGCCGTATCTTGTCTATTCGTGGGCGCTCAGCTCATGTTCGAGTACAGGTGACTCTTGTCCTCTCTTGCTGGTCATCGTTACTCATTCCACCCCTGCAGAGCCGAGGAAGCTAGGAATGGAATCAAGCGCCGTTGCTAATCGACCATTGCCTTTGTATACTCATAGAATTCTAATTACCTCGCTTAGAACTGTACTTATCGTATATCATTGACTAATCTGGGTTCAGTGGTTGTTAGTTGGGCATCAGGTGATGGGCAAAGCGTTGTGATGAACTGTGTATACAAGCATCATCGGTCTCTTGACTATTACCATCTTCGCCGCTTCGCTGGACCTGTGTTCAACCTTTACCCGTCTACATTCGATAGGTTTCATGCTTCGAGAAGGCCGTCTCCAGTCCCATATGTCTCCAGTTCTGTCGCCTGTTCATCCCACATAACTAACGTGAATGCGGAGTGTCTCGACTTGCCGGCGGCCCCGACACACCTCTCCGTCGCCGACCTTTGCGCCAATTTGCTGGATTATCTCGATGTCAGACGGAGCTTTGAGCTTCTTACCACTTGGAGAATATGTAAAAAAAATGCCTCCGCTGATAGGCTGTCTTATGCAGCGTTGTGATGTGTGTTGTCGTTTGTCAAAGGGCTGCCAAAGGGTTGTACCTTCTTTGGAATCTAGATGCGGTAAAGTGTGTATGACACGTGGAGGACCCTTCTGAATTGCTTCGTCGCGAAAACGTTCTAGTCTGGACACAAATTAATGGGACCTACACGGCATGAACCCTGGATCCCTGTTAGACTTTATTTAATCAGAGCGTCCTATCCCTGGTCCGTTGTCCTTTCCCCCCGTCCGTCCTGTACCTACGCCCCGCTATATCGTATCTCCTCAAGGTCGTCACCATGATAGTAAGTCCTTCGATCGTCGCGCTAACGAGGAAAGATACGTGATACTCATATGAATTTATTGAACTCAGTACCAGGAGAGGCCGACGGTCAAGCAAACACAGCTTGCTATTGATTTTCTCGTCGTTGGAGCGGGCCTATCAGGGCTTGCCTGTGCAGCTGCTCTAAGACGTGTTGGTCATCGAGTGACCGTGTTGGAGGGTAGGAGTACACTGAGGACAAAGGTGATCCTGCATAGTTTGCATTTCGAAACCCTTGGGCTCACGATGTGCAGTCTTCTCAAGGATGCCGAATGCCTCCAAACCTCACGAAGATTTTCTACCACTGGGGAATGGAGGAAGAGCTCCGATCAATAGCCATGAAGGTTAGCGGGATCGACCTACTCCTATGTACGTATCCAGAGCCGCCTTTTCGGCGCCGACTTGCACTCACTCCCATTCCTTCTCTTCGTAGATGAGTCAGGGGAACGTCTGGGAACGCATACCTGGGACGAAGAAATGTTGAAGGAGGCTCGTGGTGACTTCCTCTTCGCTCATGTAAGTTTTTTTTTTGGAAGCGGATATGGAATCCTCATCTAACCTGGGGCCTACGTCGGTCTTCGCAGTACGAGGACTTGCAGCAAATGTTGCTCGACAAGGTCATAGAGCTGGGCGGCAAAGTTCGATTCAACTGTCAAGTCGATTCAGTTGATCCGGAGACCAGAAGAGTCACCTTAGTCTCAGGAGAGGCGCTAACAGCCGATGTCATTATTGGTGCCGACGGAGTGTCGGGGATGTGCAGGAAGCTCGTAGACGAAGCTGGGGCGGTACCAACGCTGTCCCAGAACATGTATAGGTGAGCAACTCTCGAATCCTCATCATCTAGAGCGCAATCTCATCGAATCGTCATAGTGCAATCATCCCGAAGGAAGCCATCCTACGAGAGAAATCGCTCCAGTATCTCTATGGTTACGACCATGTAAGTCAGACTTGCCAGGGTTGCGCACTCCGGAGCTCACGGATTCCCTTGGGCAGAATTCAATGTTTTCCTGGTTTGGCGATGGCCGAGCTGGACTAGGGTTTCCTATGGTAAGCCCCTGGAATGGACTTGATCGGGATTGTCCCTGAATATCACTCTTCTAGGGAGGCTCTGTGGAGGAATTCTGTTTGTTCGTCTATACCCCTGCCAACGACGAAGAGGGTCCTTGGGATGAGCAAGCCTCCAGGGACGGATTTAATGCACTTCTTTCCACTGGAGAACCAAGGTTCGTAACGCTGTTTCGTCGCGTATCTGCATAGCCTGATCCAACCATTCAATAGGCTACGGAAGCTGGGTGAACTCTCACGCGACGTTGTATGCGTCCCTGTTCCGCATTATCCCAAGCTGGAGGATTGGGTCCACGACGAAGGACGCCTATTACTCGTTGGCGAGGCAGCCCATCCCATGCAGGTGAGAACTCCCGACCCACTTTGTATGACATCGCTAATTTCGACACCTTAGCCTGGTTCAATTCAACAATGCGCTATGGCGATCGAAGACGGAGCTGTTCTCGCGAAACTATTCTCCCACCTCCGTACCGAGGACCAAATTACTTCATTCCTCTACGCATTCCAGGATCTTCGTCAACCCCACATCGACGCAGTATTCCAAAAAGAGGCAGGCGATATTGGTTTCATGACTCTTCCCCCCGACCACCTCGTTGCACAGGGGCGCAATCAATTATTCAGAGGAAGACGGGACCGAGGGGAGGATGTTCTGGACAGCGCAACCGACGCAGAAGAGGTTTCGCAATGGACAGAAATCAAGGATATATTCGGCTACGATGCAGAGGACGAGGCTGACAACTGGTGGGTCCAGTGGGGCCTATTGAAGGAGAGAGCTAAGGGCAACGTTATACCTTGCGGTTTCCTTCCCTCACTCTGTGTCGAGAAGCATGTCGCCGCTTCTTCGCTATGAGCTCTAGAAGCTTGTCAGCTCACGTATGTTTTCCCTTCGGCAACTCTGCCGGGTTCACACACCCACTAGGCGATCATCGCCTGTTTCTGTCATGGACTGCTTCCCTTCTGGCGTCTTCTTGACGAGACGCCCTGACTCTCATTTCCGCTGTTCGCTCCACACCATTTATTCCTTCTTTTGGATATATGTACTCTCACCATATACCGGGTCTCTAAGCATTTGTTTATAACTGCATTAACCTTACTTTCTCAATCATCTTATCTCAATCATATACCATACCACACATACTTCGGGGAATTATGATGCTTGTAAAACTGTATAATTCAACGTGTACAACAATATAAACACAGGGTCTTCGCGCGAAATGTGTCTGCATGGAAGAGAGAAGCATGGTGGTATCATAAGACGTGAGTAAAGAAGAATAAATCAAAGTTAAAGAGGAAAATATGTATACGAAAGAAATGTCTTCCCAAGGTCATCTCACCGCGACACTCTTCCCTTTTCGCATACTCCTTAGGGCCGGAGCATCCCCCCTCCCTCCGAAAACTGATGAGAGATCCTCCTGGAATCTGGACCGAGGTTCAGGCTGTCTTGTAGGTCTGCGAGAAGGAGGAGGGATCATTAACGGCGCTTCCTCATCTTCAACAATCTCCTGCTGACCTTGAGGTAACGTAGTCATCAACTCAGGCGGGTACCGCGAGTCCATAATGCTACCATTCAAACTGCGTGGCCTTGAAGGAGGGTTGCTGTGCCCACCACCTACGCCATGGTGGGTGCTTCCACCAGGTGCACCCATACTTGGGTTTCGGACGTGTAGAACGGAATGACGCTCGTCCCCATGTGTGGCTGGGTATGGGATGACCGTAGGATTGGTCATGACAGGAGGGTAGTGACCGTCTGGTCCGACTAGCCCAGACGGAGCATCAGGATGTGGTTCGCCGTTATAGCCAGGTTCAGCTTCGCGTTCACGAGCGCGACGACGTTCTTCCTTCTCCTTTCGATAGTCGCGATCCCTGTCTCGGTCGCGGTCTCTGTCATCTCGTCGTCGGTCTCGATCCTCGCGGTCTCGATGCCGCCGGTCACGGTCGCTGTCGCGTTCCTTGTCCCTGTCTCTGTCCCCCCTCTCCTTATCCCTCTCCCTCCTCTCCCTGCGGTGTTCTCGATCACGGTAGTAATCATCCGCACTGTCACCCTTCTCTCTGTCACGGTCCCGGTCGCGATCCCTGTACTTGTCCCGCGATTCGCGATCCCGGTCACGATACTTGTCTCTGTCCTTGTAGTATCGATCGTCGTAGTACCGGTCGCTGTCGTAGTATCGGTCGTCCTTCCTCCGGTCGCGGTCATCATAATACCTATCCCTTTCCCTCCTCCTCTCGTACTTGTCATCCCTATAGTCCCTACTCCTGTCCCCGTCTCTGTCTTTGTACCGTTCTCGCCTCCGCTCTTCCCTTTCCCTTTCCTTTTCTCTGTCCCGGTACTTGTCCCGATCATACTCATCTCTGTCTCTGTACTTGTCTCGATCTCGCTCTTTGTCCCTTTCCTTATCCCGTTCGCGGTCATGATCCCGGTCGCCATTCCTGTACTTGTCCTTATACCGGTCTCGGTCTTCCCGACGTCGATCTGTGCGGTACTTGTCGTCGTCCTTTCTCCGGTCCCTATCCCGGTCTCGATCACCTCGAGCGGGGTCACCAGAACGTGGCACAGTAGCATATTTGTGTTCCTGTTTAGGTGGAGGAGAAGTGGGAGGAGAAGGAACAGAAGAGACAGTTTCGTTAGTATTCGGTTTCTCCTCTGTTTCAGCCATAACACAAGCACGAGACCAAAAGAAAAGGCAAGGCGGAGGGAGTAAGAGCAACGTGTCCAAAGGCAAAACAATCTCCAAGTCAGATCAAATACGTGGAAAATGAAGCAAAGCGATGGAATCCCGAAATCGTAAATGACGCTTAACAAAACAGGGATCACTTACGTTTCTTGCCTCGCCAAAGTCATTCCCGTCTTGCAATTTGTAACGGGGTACATCCTTCAAACCACACGTCAGACCCTTCCGCACTGCTAGGCCACGTAACGTGAAAAACATCATAACATACCGCAGGAACACCATTTGCCTTCATTGTGGCCGCTCTATCAATCCCTTTGTCTCTCCTTTTTGCGTCATCCCGCAATGACGTTGCACGCCTATGAGTAGAGTGCGTTTGGCCTGAGCCTTCCCGGTGGACCGAGGGGCTTTGCTATGAATGTCTCAAGGTAAGCACGCGCCGTTTATGCGTTCATATAAGTGGAGTCACACTGACGATAGTTATCGGCGGAGCTGGCTCATCGTGTGGTATGCCAAGGTGGTGTGGATTGGAGGAACCAGCGACACTTGTTGGTGCAACGGGAATGGCCAAACCCTGGTATGCAGCCTGGAGCAGAGGGTGGGTGGTTGGTCAGAGATTCCGTTGGTGCATCTGGAATGACTGCTGGATGCCTACCCTAGTGTCTTCCAGGAGCACGCGAGCCTTGTCTCGGAACTCCTCAGGACTGAAGATTCCCTTGTCCAGCTTCTTTCCTTTGGGTGCAGTACCCATGAGTCTACCGTGGATGTCAGGCCGACCGCACCAGAGACGTCATCTAGTAAGTTCTACTCACTCTGACCATCGCTGATGCAGCAAATCTAGATGCCCAGGCTCGAACCGGTACTGATATTCCCGATTGTTCACCATATCTGCAACCTTCGATAGGGATTTACGACCTTCTTGTACGAAAGCCTTTTTGTGTGCGATTTCCGAGTTATCAGCGGGGCCATCTTTGCTTGCTTTCTTCTTGAACAATCCTCCGAAGAATCCTCCCTTCTTCGCCGTCGCGGTGGTGGGTGAATCCATGGTTGGTTCGATTACTTTGGGTCGTACTTGTCGTCAGGGTCAAGGGTCGTGAAGGGTATTAGATAGCAGCAGTAGGACCAGCCAGATGTGCTGCGCTTTTGCCTGAAGCTTGAGAGCTCGGGCAAGTGTCGTTGTCGTGCACAGCAATGAAATTGGTCGTTGGTGTAACTTTTCAACAGGGCATTGGAGCGCCTGATGCGGATAAGTCTAATCTGCCAATTGCGTTTTGTTGATCATATCACACGCTGTCAATGGCATGATCGCGGCTCTATTTGATCCCAAAACGTTCCCAAGTTGTCAATGCGCAACTTGAAGTCAAGAGCAGGACCAGCCTGAGAGAAAGGCCTCGAAAAGACCCTTGACGGGTCATGGAAGGGGCGCCGCGAGAAGAAATGGATCCTGACGTTTGGAACCAGGCGGTGTAGCATATTGAAACTCAAGAATGCCACCTAGTAGGACAAGAGGACGCAGTCTCATCGATTATCGATGGCGCTAGCCATACCATCCTCCGCTAGATTTCTTGACATGATGGGCCGGGCCAAATTGACAAAGTATATGCTGCCTGCTCCGGCGCTGGTGTCTCAGCTTGCCCCAGATTTTCCCGTAATGGTAGGACTAGGGAAGAAAGAAAATATCAAATCCGTTAACAAGGTGTCCAGTTTATATGCTGAATGCTATCTGAGACATGCTGACGAATACATTGACATCCGATCGAGATTTAATGCGAGCAGAGCAAAGAAACGCTGTATCTATATCGAGTAATAGTGTTTCTAAAACAGGACATTATTTATCTGGTCCATTCTGATCTGGTTCTCGTTTTGGGCACTACGATACAGTGGCTGACGTCTTGAAAGTTCCCCGAGTAATCTCTTCTCACCCATCATGCATCATGCATTGTCTAGTTGTACAGTTGTATTCGCAATTAACAGGTATTTTCTACAACTTGCTCTGTAGTTGTATAATCCTCCCTCCCTTCCAGCCACTCTTTTTCCTCTCATCGTCTACCTCTCTTTCCTCACTATCCTCCCAACCACGCATCTCACCAAGGGCCCATTCAACACATCCTTTGACCAATCTCTCCACTTCCGCCCTGGTGTTTCCGGCGTGCAGACAAATTCGCACACGATCCTTTCCCTTCGGGACCGTAGGCCATGTTATTGGACGTGCATTCATGCCGAGGGTGTGCAGGTAGGCTGAGAGCGCACGTGGAGAATGGGTCAGAAGAGGGATTATAGGGGCTGGTGGAATGGGCGTGGTTGTCGGAGATCGAGATAAGGAAGAAGAGGAAGGAAGCAGAGAGTGCGAGGGTGAAGGAAGGTGCGAAGGAAGGGAAAGCAGCGAAGAAGGGATGTTCAAGGACGACAGACAGGGCTGGAGGCGGGATGTGAAATAAGACGAAAGGTCTATAAGTTTCCGTGAAAGCTGATATGAAAAGAGGACGTTAGATTTCGCTGTCTGACAGAGGAAAGTCGGACTAACCTGGGAGGCCGTACCGTCCTCGAGCAAGTCAAAGGACGCATCAGCAGCGATGACACTCGCATAGCTCAGCGAGGTCGTATAGATCAACGAGCGAGCGTAGTTGAGCAGATAATCTCGTACTATGTGATTCGTAATAACCACAGCTAAAAAGGAAAGGATGAGTATACGAGGGAAAAATGCAAGCATCTGCGAAGATTCGAACTGACCACCAGAAGCACCCAGCGCTTTCCCGAAGGTGACCAGCCGCACAAAACATCTCTTCTCTAAACCCAACTCGGCCACTCTGCCTTTTCCTTGTGGGCCATAGATGCCTGTTGAATGGGCTTCGTCCACGATGAGATACGAGTTCCCTTTGGGAAATTGCTCTTCCAAAATGGCGTTAATCTCGATTAAGGGAGAGAACGTCCCGTCCATGCTATACAGCGATTCGACAGCTAGGAACAATGATGAAGATCCATCTCGTAGGCCGGGATGCGCAGCAAGAAGTTTTGAAAGAAGAGACGAGAGGGATGATAGGGAGTTGTGAGCGAATTGGTATGCAGAATTTTTGGCTCTGGATGATCGAATTCCATCATGCACAGAAGCATGGATGTATTCATCGTACACCACGACGTCGCCTTCTTGTGATAGACAGCTGAACACGCCAACATTGGCGTCGTATCCAGAGTTAAACAGAAGCGCGACTGCATCTTTTTGGTTGGGGCAAAAGAATTGCCGAAGTCGCTGTTCGAAGTTTGAATGGGCCTGTCCATTGACTAGCAGTCTTGAGCCTCCTGAACCGAGGATATGTGGCGAGTCCTGGAGCTTATGGAGGTAATGTTGTCGTAGATGGGAGGATGTGGTTAGGGAGAGATAGTCGTTTGAGTTGAAGTCAATCAGAGTGGCTGACTGCGATGAGGGTGAAGGGGATGTCGCAGGATCCGGTAACCGTCTCCTAATCCTCCTTTCTTCCCTCGACTGCAACGCTCCAGTGAGTCTTGTCTCGAGCGCAGACGGCTTCATCGTTTGTACCGTTCTTGACGGTCCTAGATTTCACGACGGTAACAACCTCGGAAGGTCTTGAGGAGTAATGGGTTGCTGTGAGCACATGGACAAGGAACCTCGGACTACCGGAAAGGCTTGGAGATTTTATCATGGACCTCCTGATTATTTTCCGGCGTTTGGCCATGCCATTGGTGCCTTTCTTTCTTGGAAAGGTTTGGGGATAATCGCGGAATCGATTGGAGATCAATGGCATGCCATGACGGCGGCTCTCGGACTTACGCGTGCGACGACGCGATTTTATGGCTTTTTGGAAAAGCCGGGTAGATCAGGATAAAATATCTCTTGATATAGACTGAGATGACAGAAACGACGAGCTAGTGATGCTGGTCGAAGTCTACACATCTGTCGTACATGTCGAACACTACACTATTTATATACCTAACCAGCCCACATCCGAACATGATTTCTTGCTTCTTGGCATAAGAAGTCAGTAAATCGTATGGAGTGGCTGAAGCCACCAGCTCCTAGCGTCAGGTGGCGTAAAAGCGACGCTGGACCGACGCGCCGATGCAATTCATCCCAAAAATACCGAGTTGCATTAGTTTGACGGAATTCCAGGTATGTGGGGAAGCCTTGAAGGAGATGTCGAGTGTGACGAAATCACGGCAGAGCACGGAACATATCCATGGATGCCAACTCTTGGCAGAGATGAATGGTGAGGCACCTGAGCCTCGAGTAGCCGTCAGACATCTAACTCTGCATACATCTGGGGTATGGGCCTCGAAAAAGGCACATCTTGATTCGTGGGTTAGTCCTGTAATGCTTCAATTTCTTGCGTGCTCTTGTCTAGGTAGGCGTCATAGGAATCCTGATATGGTGCTAGCGAAAAATAAAGTCAAAACTTTGCTCATCCTGATGCGAAGTCTGAAGGACATACCAGCTTTCTGAGCCTGCGCCCTATATCTAGCCACAACTTCTCTATTATGTTGTATTGCAGCAATTTGAGCATGTTTGATTGTTCCTATAATATTGTCAGCCTCTCGTCGCAGGAACTGATCACTGAGCCGGAGAGCGAAATAATACGTACCGGAAACGTGAATGACATTTGGAATATATTTCATCCCTTCAATGCTCGTGAGCAAAGTCAGTGCTCCCCAAGCAATCCGATGATGGTCTCTTGCGACTCGTATGATGCAAACATGAGTTATTGGGGAATAATATTTGACTATAGGACCCCAAGCATCAGTGACGCTCCGAATGGGTGGTTTTAACAATGGACCCACCAGTCAAGGACAACCCAACCGCGCCCCATCCTGTATCCCCAAAATTCGCAAGCACGCTTTGTCTAAGCGCACCCCAAATTTGCTTGCCTTCTAATTGTTGTGAGGTAGGTCCACCAATGGAATTAGACTTCGCTTGCGTCTGACTGGAAATGGGTATGAATTCAACGAGAAGCCATCGGTTCTAGAAAAGGGATAAGCTGGAGAAAGAGTACAGAAAGAGGAGGTTGTTTACCTTGAACCGCACCATGGCTAGCAGAGGACCTCTGGGAGCATTACCTGCTTCTCAGATGGGCGCTTGCTCGTACTGCAACTTTGGCAGATGCAAGGCAAGGTGATTGTCGACGTCCAGGATGAAGCTTGACCGAAACGAATCTTGGAAAGGAATGTAGTCCCGTGACCACAAAATCTCTATCACGTGTCTAGGTACGCGCATACCAAAAAAGCGTCGCGACACAACCGCGACACCGCGATTTTCAAGCTTAAGCACGCTCAAGTTTTTGGTCACCTCTGCCAAGACGAGAATTATGACAGGTGCAGCAAGCGCTAGACACCAATACAACCTAAGGATACGAGTTTACTCATTTTGCTCTGCAGAGGCTCGAAATTAATTCAACCCTTGATTCAACCTTCAGACTTCAACATTCATATAGTCGTGAGCTGTTACATGGTATTATTTATCTAGAGCTTCGGTGTAATTTGGGCGTCTTCAGCAGGTTCGAATAATCCTAACTCAATCCAATACTTCACCCACTTCTCTTGGTCCTTCGCAGACGTTCGTGGCAGATTCCGGAGAGTTGCGCAGAGAGCTTCGGCTTTCTTAGTTGAGACGGCACCAGCGGGGAAGTGATCTACCGCCTTCTCATCCATTGTACCCGGATGTCCAGGAATAAACATCCTTTCCGACTTGGTTATCTTCTGGAGTTGCTATTTGCCGACGAGTCATGATATGTTCAAAGTATTACCAGCTAAATGGCTCACTTTCTGGATTGGACCAAGGTCCTCCGAGTCTAGGATGAGTCGTACCCACTCGTCCGTAGAGACAAGTTTCAGCGGTCGTGTGCCCCATACCATCTTCCGCATTACTGCTTCGAATTGGGACCACTCATACGGCCGAGGGTGCGAAACGTTAAAGACTGGACTTGAAAAGCGTTGGGGAGAAAGTGAGATTTCAGCAATACACTGAGCGGCGACGTCTAGTGGGATGAAAGGGAAGAGTTTCTAGGGAAGACACCACCGCATGAATAGACGAGCATCAAGGAGAGGGCGATCACACGTACTGTATAGAGAGTAACTGGGATGACATTGATTTCAGTCATGAACTTGAACGCCATAGGGATTCCTTCCATAGGAGGCCATGCACCATCTGCATCACGGCCTGAAAGCTGCGATACACGAAGGGAGGTAGCGTCCAAGCCGCTTCTGGCGACCATCTAAAATTCAATCAGTTGTTGCGCATCAAACCCAAACTTAAACTCAAAACTGACATGTTCTGCTACATACTTGCTCTCTGCATAACCCCATCCAGCGGCGAACTTCGCATCTTGCAACAGTTCTTCGGGCACCAGCTGATTTCGGTTGTAGAGTCCCCAAAAATAGGAGGAGCTACAGGATGATACGAAGATGAAACGTGTCGGCGGTTTTCCACCATTGGAGATTGAGCGTGCAATTTGAATAAGATTCTGCAGTCCCAACAAGGAGGGCTCGAATTTGGCGATGGGCATAGCGTACGATGTTGGCCAGGCATTGTGGATAACCATGTTCACTTCACGGAGAAGCTACAAGGAAGAGAAATGGGTGTCAGCGAGTGAATAGTCCCCCACCGCATCTGTGACTGACCTCTTCATAGATTTCGTCCTTGAGACCAAGCTTTGCTTCAGTGAGTTTCCCATCAATGAAGATGCATTTCCCCGAATCAAGTAGACTCTCTGGGAAGGCCTTCTCAGCAAACTGCTCTCCGATACGTTCCCTTGAGGATCCAAGAGATGAAACGCGGTTCAACGCGTAGACTTTGCTGACGAGCGGACTCTTGAGGAGAAGGGCTAACAGGTCGGATCCCAGGTTGCCTGTTGTCCCAGTGAGGAGGACCACTCTGGAGACGTTGCTCTCAGAGGTCGGAAGCAACGAGGGTTCTATGGATGTTGCCGATTGTGTAGGGCTATACTTCTCGACGAGGCTCTCTAGGTATGCCGCTCGTGTTGTCACGAATGACTGTGAGCGCAGTGGTAGTTTTGAGACCATCGGTATGAGATGATTGGGTGAGGGTAGTCGCCGTAGTGCAGAGACGATATGCACTCAGCGCTCAAGCTCCACCAGATAATGAGATATGTTTCTGACAGATCGAATGTAAATGAATAGTCCATATGGCTCATGATGTCCAAATGCCAGTGAACGAGGTCATGGCACGGGGCCATTAGTGGCCATTTCGGGCTTTGCCTGATATAGTTCGGTCTCCGCATCAATTCTGGATGCCGAGCATGCACGGGATTGTTCAGCAAGATAACTCCGATTTAACCTTGAAGTGTGTACCGAATTCACGCCTTCAAGATTTTGCTTGGTTTTTGCCTCCACCTTCCACTTTCGATTTTGCGCTCTCTGCTGGCAACTTGACGCACACATCTGCGTACAAAGGCGTGTCTCTGCACTCTAACATATCAGGCTGCTTATCGGGATCTCCGGGCCGAATCGCTGAGATCGTAGCTCATCCAACTATGGTTAGTACCTCCAGTGCCGAAAACAGGGACAGCAAGAATTCGAATGAATTCATTCCCATTTAAATGGTCAGGGAAGACCTGCGTCAGGTAGCAAACGTGTAGCTTCTTCTGTTTCAGAGCTAGAAATCGTGTCGTGTTCTCCCTGGAGTTCCCTTCTCGCCTCAGTATCAAAATGGTGGTACAGAGGAGTTTGATACTTCATTGATTAAAATCGTGAATCATACAACCTGTGCTTTCCGGACCAGCATAAATAGCAGTCCATCATCTACCGTACAGCGACGGAAATGGGAAACGATATGAATAATTCAGAGTTTGGCCGGAATTTGGGCATCAGGTGCAGGCTCGAATAATCCTGCGTCGATCCAATGTTCTAACCACTTCTCTTGATCCCTTGAGGTAGTCGAAGGAATATTACGAAGGGTTGGGCTGAGAGCTTCGGCTTTCTTGGTTGAGACGGCGCAGGAGGGGAAATGGTCGACTGATTTCTCGTCCATTATCCCTGGATGTCCCGGGACAAACATCCTCTCTGTCTGAGCGATTCGCTGGAGTTGCTGGTGGAGGATGTTGTCAGCAGGGACGAGGTTGAATTATATATTGGACTCCACCTTTTGCAAGGGTCCTAGCATCTCAGAGCCGAGGAGAAGTTCCACAAAGTCGTCTGTTGAAACAACCTCCATCTTCTTTGAACCCCACACCGTTTTCTTCATAACCGCTTCGACTTGGGACCATTTGAATGGGCGTGGGTGGGCGACGTTCAGAACCAGATCAGCGAAAGGACGAGGAGAAAGGGCAATCTCTGCGACGCATTTGGCCGCTAGGTCAAGTGGCAGGAATGGGAAGAGTTTCTGGGGAAATTTTTTAGCTTAGCACACCAACAGATGTGTTGATTCTAGGATAATTACCGTAGTGAGGGTAGCTGGGATGACGTTTGTTTCCGACATGAACTTGAGAGCTATGGGCATTGGTTCTATTGGAGGCCATACACCATCTGCGTCTCGGGCTGAAAGTTGAACAATTCGGAGAGAGGTGGCATCTAAACCGCTTCTTGCCACAATCTAGTAGCTGGGTTAGCGATCCGGATGCTTGGGACATGTGGATCCGACACTTACATGTTCCCCAACGTATTTGCTCTCTGCATATCCAAAGCCTGCTGCGAACTTGGGATCATGTAGCAGTGCTTCCGGAACAGGGCAGCCTGGTTTGTATAGTCCCCAGAAATAGGCGGAGGAACAGGTCGACAGGAACACAAACCGTGCTGGGTTTTTCACACTGCCAGAGGTGGAGCGAGCTAATTTGACCAAATTCTGGAGGCCTAATAGAGACGATTCAAATTTGGCTATGGGCGCCGCAAGCGAAACTGGCCAGGCGTTGTGAATGACGATGTTGACTTCCTTTCGAAGCTGAAACGCAAATGCTGGTTAGAAATGTAGCGTTCCATGGTCAACTTCACTCTCACCTGTTCGTAAATACTCTCCTCGAGCCCACACATCGGCTTGTCCAGTTTCCCATCAATCAAGGCGCACTTCTCAGAGTCGAGTAGATGCTCTGGCAAGGACTTGTCGGAGAACAAGGCCCCGACACGCTCTCGAGAAGATCCAAGCGAAGAAGGACGGTTCAGCGCATAGACTTTGCGGATGGACGGATTGGAAAGGAGGAGGGCTAAGAGGTCAGAACCTAAGTTCCCAGTCGTCCCGGTGAGAAGTACGACATTGGAATCGTTGATGGATGAGGCAGTCGTTCTTGGGGTTCGGTCGATAAGTTCAGAGGGAATGCTGTATTTCTCGATGAGACTTTCTAGAATGAAAACCCGAGCCTTCACGAAAGATTCGTCGCGCACGGGTAGTCGTGATGTCATGACGAGGAAATAGTGTGTCGAAAATGTATTCTGAACCGCAGTTTATAAACATACTATGTCGGAAATAACGCCGCTCGAGGCTTCGCGGAAACATTCGACGCCGGTAGGAGAGCTGTGACATACGCAATGTAGGTGATCAATATATTCGGTGCATGACCACTGGATATGTTGGACTAGCCAGAAGGATCGAGAGACATGAATTTGCGACATAGGTAGACGGGATAAAGTGGCAGGATTGTGTCTGTATCTCGTCCAACTATGGTCTAGTGTCTATACTACCCGCATACCCAGACAGGGAGAATGCAAAGAACAAACTTCTGATGTCCCAAGGATATGTTAGCCCACCGCGACTTCGTCAAGTGGCAAGTGCGATTCAGGGAAAGCTTTCTGATCGGAAGCTTGGCACGGTATACCCTTGCGGCCTCCATCGCGATATTCACTCCCTTTGGACTGGCCCTCAGGCTGGTGTATAGTATGTGGTCTAGAGTCTGGCCATAGTCTGGGTATCGGGAGCAGGCTCGAATAATCCAGTCTCGATCCAATACTTCACCCACTTCTCTTGATCCCTTGTAGAGGTCTGCGGTAAATTTCGAAGAGTTGCGCTGAGAGCTTCGGCTTTCTGGGTTGAGGCTGCGCCAGCAGGGACGTGATCGACGGATTCCTCATTCAGTGTACCTGGATGTTCGGGAACAAACATTCTTTCTGATTGAATTATCCGTTTGAGTTGCTAGTTATGGATGAGTCGTAATGTGGTCACATAGTCATCCCCCGGAAAATGGCTCACCTTTTGTAATGGTCCTAACTCCCCAGATTCGAGAATGAGTCTCATCCATTCTTCCGAGGAAACGAGTCTCAACGGGCGTGCACTGCCCCATATCATCCTCCGCATCACTGCTTCGAATTGAGACCACTCGTATGGACGTGGGTGCGCAACATTGAGAACTGGACTCTGATAGTGGTTTGGAGAGAGGGAGATTTCGGCGATACATCGCGCTGCGATGTCGAGTGGCACGAATGGAAAACGTTTCTGAGTGAGGGAGGGAAGCAAGTGAATAAAGAGACACGGAAGAGGGGGGCTTTTCAAGGTACCTTGAGGACAGTAGCCGGAATAACGTTGGCTTCGGTCATAAATTTGAAAGCCATGGGTATCGCTTCTATTGGAGGCCATGCACCATCTGCAGCTCGCCCTGAAAGCTGAGAGACCCGGAGGGAGGTAGCATCCAAGCCGCTTCTAGCGACCATCTAAATACTGATCAGTCGTGCGTCATCTCAACCTTGAACCCGAGACTTACATGTTCTGCGACGTACTTGCTCTCCGCATAACCCCAACCAGCAACAAACTTCGCGTCTTGCAACAGCTCTTCGGGTACTAGTTGATTTTGGTTGTACAGTCCCCAAAACCAAGCGGAAACACAAGACGATACGAAGACGAATCGAGTCTGTGGCCTTCCGTCACCAGAAGTTGAACGCGCGAATTGGATGAGGTTGTGCAGTCCCAACAATGAAGGCTCGAATTTGGCGATGGGTAGAATGTATGACGTCAGCCAGGCATTGTGGATAACCATGGTCACCTCGCAGCGAAGCTATGACAAAGATAAATGTATGTCAACCAACTTGAGCCCATCTTTGCGTACTTGACTGACCTTTTCGTAAGTTTCGGCTGTTAGGCCAAAGTTTGGCTTGGTGAGGTCCCCATCAACGAAGACACACTTGTCTGAATCAAGCAGACTCTCTTGGAAAGCCTTCTCGGTGAACATCTCTCCGACACGTTGCCTAGATGAGCCTAGTGATGATACGCGATTGAATGCATAGACTTTGAGGACGAGTGGATTCCTGAGGAGAAGAGCTAATAGGTCGGAACCCAGGTTGCCTGTTGTTCCTGTGAGGAGGACAACCTTAGGGGTGTCAGTCCGGGAATTCGGAAGCAACGAGGCAGTTTCGTCTTGTGATATCTTGGAAGGAGAGGAGTTGGGGCTGTACTTCTCAATAAGGCTCTCTAGATATGCAACGCGAGTTGTCACGAACAATTCCGAGCGCAAGGGGATCCCTGGGATGGTCATTAGGATAAAATGGATTGGGGGGGCAACAAGTGTCGAAGAAAGTTTCCGTCACGATATTATATGTCAGAAAATAGAAGCGAGTCGCTCAAGCTCCACCGGGGAAAGAGATAAGTTTTTTGACACTGACATGTCGAATGCAAACGAATAGCGCGTATCTCTGCCTTGGCTTGGATGTTGACTATGACTAACTGAATTATGATAACAAGAACTCGAGGCATGCCACGCGGCTTTTGCTACAGTAAATTCTTTCTCCGCCTCAATTGGAGAGGCCAATACTGAACGGCATGATGCACCATTTTGGCTCCGATTCAAACTTGTGAACCATGCGAAGTTCACCTCCCTTTGCCGACCCTTTGCAACTTGATTTCCAGAAATAAATAATTCAGCCACGTATCAGGGTCAAGAGGTCATTCTTCTCTCGGAGACTCTGGGTGCTGGCCAGACTTTCGGGGGCCAGGTGACAGACACAAACGATCTTATCTCGTCCACCTATGGTTAGCGCCAGTGATGACAGGAAGAATTGAAGTGAATTCATCGCGTAGAAGAATACGGAGAAGTACCTTTCTCAGCAAGGTGCATTTATCCCGATTTTGCGTCAAGATGTGGCCCAGGGCTCTATATCTCTGAATTGATCAGATTAGATCGATTCAGAGATGACTCGGATCCTACTCATAAAAGGCACAAACCACATTTCGCTGCCTTGAGGGGTTCGCATAGCCAATATCGAGGACGAAAGGGAGGGCAGCTCTAGGCCTCCTATTCTCTCCCCAGATATACGGAGCCTCAATCAGGGGTGGTGTATTGCAGTCCAGTATAGCCAAATAGTTATTGACGAAGGGTGGCGCGTGGACTTTTGTCACTGTGTCAGTAATGGGAGAATGTCGTCCTCTGACCCCAAGAAACGCAGAGTGGACTTAGGGATCTATTCTCTGATCAATTCAAAAGCACGGCGGCTCATATGATGTTGGACTTATGATATTGAACTTTGAATGCCATGACACCGAATATGCTACGACCGACACAAGCTTGCAGCTTCTCATCAACGGCAAGATACTTTCATGACGGCGAATGTATTCTGATTCGAAGATACAGCGAAGATACTTTATTGATACTATTGATAGATATCTTGATTACCAGTACTCGTCAAGTAAATTGGAACAAACCCTTGCACATAGAGGATATCCTTCGAGACCAGCGTTGGCTCGGACCGATCTGAGGGTTTGCTTGGGATGGCTCGAGGGAAAGATGCCATATACCGTGTAAAATGGGCAGCCATCCAGACGAGGATACCGTACCAAGATATAATCCAAAAAGCTGCATTGGCCGATGCCAGCTCCACATCCCGTTGGTAGCCATGTGAACTGCCAGAGTACTCAGCTCACTGGCCCAAAAATAACTCCACAGCCAGGTCATTCGATGAGAGGTGGGTAAAATTCGGTTGCTTTGTGCTCAGTGTCTGCGGTATTAGCCCTCAACTCCGTTTCGTCGGGAGCATTGCCGTAGGCTTTGCCTGTGCCGCTCGTCGCATGGGGCACAAGCTGCATGGATTTCGTGTACAAAAATTGTGATCCAGGTAATCGAGTGTTCGACGTCACTGCTCTAACGGAGATTCTCTGCGGAAGTTCATGCCCCGGCAGTATGCAGCGTGATGTCGCATTCTGTTGGTGTTCTATGTATAGCTCGATGGACCAGCAACGCTTGCAAGTTCAGGATGTTTTTCGGGCTAATGGCGGATGGCAACGATTCAGGAGCGAGATATTTAAACCCTAGAAGTCTACAGGGTGAAAGGCATCGTCCAAGATGAGGTCTGCTCTGTCGACATTTGCTTCACTGGCTGTTCTGGTCGCCCTGTCCGCTCCTGCTGCATCCGTCGCTGTATGGGGTCAATGCGGTGTGAGTGCCAGTTCATGCCAAGCTCAAGCTATTTGATAAGATCAACGATCTAATTATAACCATTAGGGCATCGGCTATAGTGGCTCAACCACATGCGACGCTGGCAACCACTGCGTCTACTTGAACGACTGTGAGTAGTCCCACCACGCCATCGCAAGGCCACGCTGACCCAAAGGCATTCTAGATTATTCCCAATGCCAGCCTGGAGCTGCCACGACTACGACTTCCTCAACCACCACCACCACTACCACCACCACTTCGACGGCACCGACTGGAAGTAGCGGAGCATGCCCCAATGCAACCAAGTTCAAATTCTTTGGTGTCAGCGAATCTGGTGCTGAATTCGGCACTACTGCAATCCCAGGCACGTTGGACAAGGATTACACCTGGCCCGCTCCTTCCTCTATCGACGTGAGTCTCTGATCTCCTACAACCCGTCTTTATCTCATGGTTCCCAGTACTTCGTCGGCCAAGGATTCAACACCTTCCGTGTTCCCTTCTTGATGGAACGTATCTCACCTCTCTCCAGTGGTCTCACTGGTAGCTTCGACTCCACTTACCTTAGTGGTCTCCAAACCACTGTCAGCTACATCACTGGCAAGGGTGCCTATGCAGTGATTGATCGTATGTCGTCTTCAATTTCCTCCTTGTCAAAGATTCTCATCGTTTTCCTCAGCTCACAACTACATGCGCTACAACAACAACATTATCACCAGCACCTCTGACCTCCAGACCTGGTGGCAGAACCTCGCAAGCTTGTTCAAGTCGAACGCCAATGTTATCTTCGGTTAGTGCTGTCAGCCTCATTCCAAAGTTGGCCAAATCTGACTTCAAAACAGATGTCATGAACGAGCCTAACGGCATCGACGCCAGCGTCGTCTTCAATCTCAACCAGGCTGCTATTAACGGCATCCGTGCTGCTGGTGCTACCAGCCAACTCATCCTCGCTGAAGGAACCTCCTGGACTGGAGCCTGGACCTGGACCTCTTCTGGTAACTCGGACTACTTCGCCGGCCTCAAGGACCCCAACAACAATCTTGCTATCCGTGAGTCTCTCGTTCATAACCCAACTCAACCACGCCCTAAACCGTTACGCAGAGATGCATCAGTACCTTGACTCTGACGGCTCCGGAACATCTGACCAATGTGTCTCCTCCACCATCGGTGCTGAGCGTTTGGCTGCTGCTACTACTTGGCTCCAGCAGAACAACCTCAAGGGCTTCCTTGGTGAGCTCGGTGCTGGCTCCAACGACGTTTGCATTGCTGCTGTCAAGGGCGCTCTCTGTTCCATGCAACAATCCGGTGTCTGGATCGGTATGTGATTCTCTGAAGGTTGTTATTGGCATTTGGTTAATCTGTTTTTCAGGCGCTCTCTGGTGGGCTGCAGGACCTTGGTGGGGAACTTACTTCCAGTCCATTGAGCCTCCCAATGGCGCTGCCATTTCTCGCATTCTCCCTGAGGCCCTCAAGCCTTTCCTGTAAGGAAAAGGAGTCGGGACTGGTTGACCGTAAAATTCGCTTCCGTCATGTATATATCGGGATTCAAAATGCTATTTTCTGCTATCAATATCGTGGCCGTATTTGATAGGCACCTCTCTTTGTGTGGATTGACTCAGGGGTATGGAGGTCGGCACTGGGCGCTCTGGGCCACTCTGTGTGGTCACTCTCCAGTCCAATAAGTTATGATTACTACTATTACACTAAGCTAAGGGAATACCACAAATAACACAAAAAGACCAGTTCTAAACATTAGGGGGATTAACAATGGTTGACGAAGAATGCGCTTCAGCCATGATGGTGTGTGAAGTCGCTGTCTGCTGCTGGATCGTCGATTCCAGCTTATGGGTATCGACGACCGTGTTCTTAGTTCGGACGAGAGCGACAACAAGTATTGGATAAATGATCTGTGAGTCTGTCAGCCCTTCTTCGATGAGACGGCAATGGACCAAACGTACGGATAGGGCGTACTGGAACCGGACTATCAGATCGAAAGCAAGACCTTGAGCGAGCGTGGTGATTCGGCCCTCGACTGAGCAGAGGAGTACAGTTATAGAGGCAATCTGTCCATCCCGTAAGTACGGTTCAGAGGCGAAATGTCCGAGAGAGGCCGCACCTGAGATATGCAGAACAGGACGCCAGATTCAACCAGAAAGAATAGCGTCCTCTGAACGTGTGATCTGCACAGAGGTTTGTGTCCAGCGTTGCTTCTCATCCGCTCTAATCTCTTAAGGTGGAAGGCAAATACGCCAGTAGCGAGAAGATTTGCAGCGAGGGAACAGCAATAAGCTGCTGCAGTCAAAGTATTGAAGAGGATTCGGACGGGGGAGGTTCCCACTTGAGACCCTTTCACAGTCGATCCGAAAACGCATGATGTGATTGACAGGACTGAGAAAGCTTATCAGTCAAATCTCCGGTATGATGGGGGTGTCCTCACCTGCAGAAGCAAAGAGAATGAAGGAGGGGACAATGAAGGAGAATGTTCGTCTGCTTGGCAGCAGTACACAGACTCTCCAGATGACGACGGCATCACTGACGATTAGCTAGGCGTTCCATTAGGAGCTGGTCTCGTAGAAAGGCACGGCGGACTTACCCCGATCGAATCTGTCCAGTTTCTGACAAGGATCACTTTCCAGTTCTGATCATCGTACGAGGTGAGGGAGGCAGCTAAAACTGCGAGATTCTTCGAGTTCCGCAGCGAACCTCCTATGTCGAAGTCTAGGGCTATCTTCGCGAGCTCGGTGGCGAAATGTAGATTCAAAAAGAGGAAGGAGATAAAGGTGAGCCAGTAAAGAATGGCGCTGGGTCGCCCTTTGCCTTTTCTCGACCTGGACGAATATCAGGAGGTGGTCCGTCGGTAGGCGCTAAACACTTACCGCAAGGTCGCGTTGACGTAGCATATCAACGGCAGCGCAATACCTGTTCAAGCAGGTAAACCAAGGGACTGCAAAGAATGAGTTCCAGTTACCATAGGCGATCGAAGCAATGAGCGGTGTAGCCAAGTCACGAAATAGGTATTTCTCGCCAACAACTCGAAAGAGGCTGATTTCCTCTGGTGTCATGGAAAGGGATAAGCTTGCCGGCGGGCAGCCTTGCCTCATGGTTCACCCACACGGCTAGTTATTATAGCCTTTACCCCGTCTACAGGGCACACTTGAGCAGAAAAGGGCATAAACAGCCTTCTCCCCATCAACGCGTAAATCTTTGATACATTGTAACAATAAATGATAATTCCCAGGTGCAGAGCTGAAGAAGTGGATCCAAGGTGAGAGCAGCCAATGGGATCTTGGAGAAGATGTTGGGATGAGGAGCATGATTTTCGGTTTCATTCTAAATCTAACCCCCCTTAGCAACAGCCGTGATTCCATCAAAGTACCTCTGGCTCAAGAGTGCTGCATTTGCTCCTCAAAACTTGCGAACAGATCGAAGGGATGAGCGCAAGAAACTCTATCCTTCTTCTCTTCGGTCGAGCGTTGGCAGATGAGGGAGATTATTATCAGAAAGATCAACAAAGTCTGATAATCACTGGCGGCGCTCTTGCCACAGCAGGGTAAAGACCCTGATTTCACTACAGTCCAACACGTTCCACCAGTGTAGCACAACGTCCATGGGCATATGACCATAAGAAGATATAGCTACCGTGAAATCGGTCGGCGTGGGGGGGCATTTCGTTGACTGTCTGTATCTGATATTGAATCACCCAAAAGAGCAGAAATAAATTTTTACGAGTTCACGCGTTGTTTACGGGTGATGACGCGTTTCCTTCGGCAAAGCCCGCCACATGAAGCCGCCACATTCTGAGTCTGAAGATGTGACGCTGGACTCCGAGTCCCAGTCACCTTGAGTCCTTGACGAGTAACGACGATGAACTTTCCCTCGGCTGCTCATGAGCTCAGAAAACTCGATAATGGCTCTCACTCTCAGCTTACCAGGTCATGGCTGCGAGATCTTCCTTAGCTTCCATTGTCATCGTGATCACTACTTTGTCGAAGGACTGAGCGTCTAAATCGGTCACAAGACATTCTTCGTGGGTGTGTGGGTGCGCAACGAGGCCATAATCGACCAGTCAACAGCAGTTCACTTCTTGTCGTACTACGACGATAACATCTCTATCTCAGCGCCACACTTGCATCCCTCACGATGAATGGAACCGATACCGAGATACAAGATCCATTTCCACCCACTACTGACGAAGCGACGAGTCACCGCTCCAATGAGGATATTAAGAATCTCCTCGTCACGCCGTCAGAGGCGACTTTTACGGTGGTATGTAGATCAAGCCAATTCAGTTCCATTTCCCGGGCCTTGCTTACTATTGAACAGACTAATGACACTGTCTTCGTCGCTATCAAGCTGCCCGACATCCCACTTTGCCACAAAGACTTACCGGATATGAAGTTGAGCTTCCGCTCAATGGAAGAGGTCAACCCGTCCGACATGGCTGGTCGTTTTAACGAGAAGAAGACTACGCCGGATGAAGAGGTCACTTGCATTTTTTCCGAGTATGAGAGCCAAGTCCCCGAGAGGGACGATGAGTACTACCTCAGCATGGTCAATTTTGAGGTAATTTCTCGAGGCGTATCCTTCTGAAATGTTTGCTGATTCGTTACTAGTTTGACAATGTTGAATTCTTGGTACCCCGATGGAGATTCCATGAGACTTCGTGGAAGTCATGGCCCGAGCCTACTCTCATCCTGCCACGAGAGGATGAAAATCGTGCTTACACGCAGGCCGATGTGACAGCTAATGATTTTCGTGGCTTGATGGAGTTGATGTACCCAATGTGAGTGGGATCTCCTACGATCATACTAGTTGGTATTTATATGATCATCATTGTCTAGGCGACCCTCTGAGCAGCTTTCCCGCAGAGCTTGGATTTCTGTCCTGAAGCTTGCATCTGGATGGCGTATGATCCAATACCGTAAGCAGGCGTTGAACGAGATTGAAGGGTGGCCAAGTGCTGAAGGCAAATCGTGCTTGTGGCGTTTGATGAACAAGTACACACTGAAACCAGAAGAGAAGGTCACTCTGGGTTGCCAGTGTGGTATTCCCGCCTGGTACCGAGAGGGCTGTGTTGCGTTTGCCCGGGGAGATGCTGATTTGATGGGCAGACACGAAGCTACCATTGGTATCGATGCGATGGTGAAGATTTGGCGGGCACGGGATATGGCCTATCAGCATGTCTTTGACATGTACCACGAGGAATTCCCTGCTCCTTCTACATTTGTCCGAGAGGCGCGAATCGATCTTCCCGCAAATGACGAGGACACACCATCTCCTACGCGTATCATCGAAGATATCTGTACGGCGCGAAAGAATGGCCTCAACGGCTGGCTTCAAGCCTGCTATGGACAACTGATCGACCGCAGGGAGAGCGTTACATTGGAAGAAATTACGCTCATCGGGCTGGATACTACTCTTTGCCTGTGGAAAGCTCGCTTTAAGCTATTTCAACAGTATCATCGTACGCTCGAAGAGAGTAAGGCTTTATCGCCTGTTGATTATACCACATACGTGGACGAAGCATTTTCGCAGGAGCTGGCGGATATACGGGTGCTTGAAGCCACCTTCGATCAACCAGCACACTCAGAGTGGGGCGCTTCATCTTGGGGGATGAAAGAGAAAAGCATACCAACCTGGGGGAAGGACGAGAGCGGATCGGGCGGATTGGACAAATTGGACAAGAAACCTGACAGCGGGTTGAGTGGATGGGGCGCGAAAGTTGACAGTGGATTTGGTCCCTGGGATAAGAGTTCCTGGGGTAAGAAACCTGATAATGGATGGAGTTCTTGGGGTAAGAAACTTGACGGTATGTCATGGGGTGCGGAACCTGGCAGTGAGTCAAGCGGGTGGGGTGCGAAACATAACGGTGCGTTGAGTGGATCATGGGGCAAGAAAGGGGCTGGAAAGGGCTCCAAGGGGAAGAAAAGAAGTGGCTCGGATGGCTCGAGCCCTCCCTAGAAGAGGAAAGATATCATAATGACTTGGGCACTTCCGATACCCTTATATTCCTACAGTCCATTACGCCTCACTCATGTATGAAAAGATGGAACATATATGTAGCTATGGCATCGAAAACACATTCCGCAATCCGCCAGCGAGAGGTGTTCTTTCTTCACCGATGAACGATGACATCAATTTTCAATTTGCGTTTATGCATCGCTTACTGCAATACGGTCGATGTCACGTTGAACATCGGAGGAGAGCTCACATTTTGATTGTTTCTATATTTACCCCTCCACGTGGAAGAGCCAATGTCTTCAGAACTGACGGGCATACTAACGGTACCACTAGATTGCAATTTGCCACAGGATGAAGATTATCGACATCTCTGATGGATAACTCGAGCAGCTGGTAGCGTTTGTGTCGTGGATGGGCAAGTATCCCTTATACCAGAGTACATCTCGCGACAGTGCTGAGAAGTTTCGAGTGGGCGCCAGCCTCCTGAGGACACTGAACAAATTCACGCGTTGTTTGTAGATGATGACGCGTTCACATTTCGGCAAAACCCGAGAGCCGACAGTACAGCTTCAGTCGTCCGAGTCCTTCTGCCAAGGAGTCAAGCCGACTTGCCAGGCCACAGAAAAGCACAACTTCGACGGCAACTTTCGCCTTGGCACATACGTCCAAACTCAACGCTGCAAATAATCTTAAGATCCCATGCTTCGATGCACAGATTACGTCCTCGATGCAGTTTTGGGCGTTTAAATATACCGGTCACAAGACGTTCTTCGTGGGTCCAATGAGGGTATGCAATCATTGCAATGAGGCTTTGCTGGACATGCAACAGCAATTCAACGTTTACCTTCTACTCGTCTGCGATAACGGTGTCTGATCTCTTAACCACTGCGACCGAATCGTCCTGCAATGGATACCAATGATCGAGATGTGCCAGAATCTGCTACCAATCAATTAGCAAACGGTTCTCCAAACAAAGATCAAGGAGAAACTACTATTTCGCCTTTAGACGCGTCTTTCACGGTGGTGTGTTGATTTACTCGAATCACAACCATTTCTGAACTCATTTTCAAACAGTCCAACAACGTTCTTGTCGTCGCTATCAAGCTACCCGATACTTCACCCTGCCAGGATAAATTGCCTGCCATGACCTTGGACTTCCGCTCAATGAGAAAAGTCAAAGCGCCCAACATCGATATCACTGCTCTTCTTGAGCCAGAAGGAACCAAAGAATCGGCAGAGGGTGAAAGCGCAGCCCGTACCATCTACGAGAACGAGGAGCCGGTGAGAGATGGCGAATATTACCTTGACATGGCCAATTTTGAGGTAGGTTTCCAATTCGCTTGCTTCTATCAGAATATTTATGAACCCGGTACCAGTTTGACGAAGTTCAGTTTTTGGTACCACGTTGGGGATTTCAGCAAGCTTCCCCGGACGCCACTCTTATCTTGCCACGAGAAGAGGAGGATCTTGCTTATACACAGGATGACGTATCAGCTCTTGACTTCCGCCACATGGTGGAGTTTCTGTACCCATTGTGAGTCCTTGTTTTCCTGTAGACGATATTGGCTTATGAATACATTCAGGGATCCAATGGAAGAGAACCTATCGCGAGAGGTGTGGATCTCCACCTTGAAGCTTTCGTCGGGGTGGCGCATGATCCAGTATCGCAAACAAGCTTTGGCCGAGATCGAGGCTTGGCGATCTTTGTCCATCCCACCTCTTCAACCCGAAGAAAAGATTGTCCTAGGCCGAACCTGCGGGATGTCTACCTGGTATAGAGAAGGCTGTATTTCTTTTGCAGACGGGTCGGCCAAGTTGGAAAGCAGCTATGAAGCCTCGATTGGCATTGATGTTATGATCAAGATAGCTCGAGCGCAAGATGCAGCTTACCAACCAGACTACAATTTATATCATCAACACTTTTCCTCCCCTTCCTCATTGGTACCTGCTATCCCGACTGAGATTCCAGAAGAGGATACACCTTCCCCTATTCTGGATATCGTTGAGGAGATCTGCGAGGCAAGGAGAAATCGTCTTGTTGGCCGGCTTAGGATGTGCTATGAGCAACTCATCTGCCGTCAGGAGAGCATCACATTGGAAGAGGCTGCATTGCTGGGATTAGATACCACTTTGGGCTTATGGAAGGCTCGGTTCATACTTCGCCAACGGTATAGACGTGCCCTCAAATGGGTACAGATTCTCGCAAGCCCCAATTTTGCGTCATATATCGAAGCAGAATTTTCGCAAGAGCTCGCGGACATAGAGTCGCTTCGATTGATCCTCAATCCCCCGGCGCCAGAACCACCAGCACCAGAACCACCAGCACGGCTATCTGCCGCAAAGAAGAAGAAGAAAGTGCGGTGGTGACTGAATTTTTCGTTTCCTATGATGGCGCTTCGTAGTACATAGGTCGTTGGACTCCTTCCAGTGCATCATCAAGCACCCAGCTGGTTTTCAAGTTTTTGGTATCATGATTTAAACGAGTCTCCTGAACGTTTCATGTACGGAAGATTAGAGTAAAGGAATCATATGGCGGATCATGTAAATACCATTATATACAAATTGCTGGGCTCACATTGCTCATACTTATCCCACAGACAATTTGACGGTTCTTTATTAGTTGGTCCGTGCTTTGGCGTCAATCTTGAGTAAGAAATCACAAGCCGGTGATCCATTTGAGCTCATTCGAAGTTCAACTTTGTATTGAGCGCATCAGACCAGTGAACGCAATGCGAATTTGTGTGCCCTTGGATTCTCAGAGTCATTCTTCGCAGGTTGCTTGGGTCAAATACGTGCTTGGATCAAAGATGACCAAAGTTGAATGTTGAGCTCACGCGTTGTTTTGCACTGTTTGCTCCGTTGACCTCTCAGGCTATCGGTAAGAGCCGAACGACGGTTTTGCAACTTTTTCCAAAACAATTTCCCAAATTTATTTCATCAGGCCACGAGTCACGATGAATCCCGCTCTTTCGACGTTCATGATGACAATGAATATATGCTCTGGCTCATCTGGAGGCAATTTGGACAGATTGCAAAAGGACACATGTTCTTGCGTGCTTTCGACATCAGTTCACCAGTTCACAGCGCTCAGAGGCAAGGCGCCTACTTGTAACTCAGTCACGTTCTTCATTGCAACGAGGCGATTTCCCGAAGGTTCAAGATCATCTCAGCCACTCTGAAACCATTGCTTCATCTCTCGAGTTCTGGGTCTCCAGTTGTTATGGACGCTGACGATCGAGTTTTCAACGGAAAAACTCAAGATACACGAGCCGTCTCCGTCGGGATGCATTCGATGGATGCATCGTATACTATTGTACGCGGGGTGCAATTCTGAACCACCAGTTACTGACCCATCTCTCCAGACCGACAGCCTTCTAATAGTTGCTGTGCCACTTGCGAACAGCTCGCTAGGGGCAGACGAGCTACAGAAACTGCCTCTCAACGTCAGCGCTATGCCCCTGATTGAGGTATCTGAGATGGCAGCCCGCCTTGGAGCTGATAAGATCATGCCTCCTGTAGCAGCTCGTTCACTCAGTCGAGACCAGGTTGTACCAGTGGTGAAGGATGATGAGTACTATTTCTCGATGGTCAACTTTGAGGTGTGTGCTCAGCGGGAAATATCAAATGCGGTAATTTACTTCCCTCGAGTTCGAGGACACGCAGTTCTTCGTCCCTCGTTGGAGATTCCCCGGCACGGATGCGGGTTCGACGCTCACGCTTCCGAAAGATGAACAGGGGGTTTATACTCAACAAGATATATCCGCAGCTGACTTTCGAGGGTTAATGCAATTCATGTATTCCTTGTATGTTGGTCTACGTAATGAACGAACTCTATCTGATCTCTGCTCTTAGCGACACTCTGGATCGAATTGCCTGGATATCTGTGCTGAAACTCACATCTGAATGGTATATGGTGGAATTTCGCCAGAAAGCCATAGCCATGTTCGATGAATGGGATAAAGAATGTTTTGAACTAACACCCGAAGAGAGGATTACGCTTGGCCGAGCATGTGGCATCCCAGAATGGTTCCAATCAGGCTGCCTAACGTTCTTGAACGATAGGGTCGAACTTCGAACGTCACACGCATCTACTATCGGTATAAATACAATGGCGAAGCTAGCTCGTGTGCGTGATGTGGCATATCGGAAAGACTTTTTGACCTACCATAAATTGTGCCCTGCCCCCGCCCTTTCGCTCCATCTTGTTCCTATCGACCCCTTAGGAGAGTATGGACACCCCCAGAAAGATCTCGCTGGGGAGATATCAAAAGCAAGAAAACATGGCCTCCCTGGGTACCTCAGATGCTGCTTCGAGCTTCTCATCGATCGTGAAGAAAGCATCTCACTGGAGGAAATCGATACGATTGGCTTGGAGTCCACGCTTGGTGTCTGGAAAGCACGCCTCGATCTTTTTGGGAAGTATCGAAGTTTTCTCAGAGAGCTCAAGAAAAGTCAGCCGAGACTTGAATTTTCTGCTTCTATCAAGAGAGAATTTGCCAAAGAGCTCCTAACCATGCGACTGCATGAGAAAAGCTACGGTAAGGGTAAACCTTTCGTAAATTATCACTGCTAAACGTTGACGCACTTTGATAAGGTATCATATAAGCAGTGTCCTTGCAATGTATATGACTCTAACTTTGGACGTACTAGTGACGAGGCGCTTCCATTGTATAATATGTATCATTTTCCAATCTTAGAAAGGTATCAAGCGACGCAAGGGCGCATACCGTCACGGTGTCATCGCGGGTAGACTTGGTAGGAAAGCAGTTGTTTCAGGCAATTTGTCTCCAACGTTCTACAACCATCCCACCATAACGATTGGAGAACATGAATATGACGCTTCCCATCAAAGGCGCATTCGCGTGCCGCTGTCGCGGCGTATTCACAGCCTTGGCCAATACTTCCACGATCATCGCTTCCATTACCAGTAAACATGCCAGAAGTTGAGTCAACACGAATAAGCTTAGCAATCCAAGGCTCTTCTCTGTCAACCGTCAATGGCGATATAAATTTGAACCTTATCACCACTGTGCCGGTGAGGGATTCGATTACCCTAAGCACAGACTATGGCGGAGGTAAATCCGAATTTTCCCGAGCCGATAAAATATATTGACGGAAGCTAAAGTTGCAGAGGGTATGCTCATGCAAGAGGTGGCCTTTGGCGCACTCTTCAATTCGGAAGAGCGTTATGATCCTCCTAAATGTCATCCGGATACTCGAGTAGCCGTCCGGAATAACATTGACCAGTGGGCCAAGCGCCCTCCTACGGACCGAAGCAGCCCTCTTCTGTGGCTCAAGGGCGCAGCTGGCGCTGGAAAGTCTGCTATTGCTCAGACGTTGACGGAGGAATGGGATAAGGACCAGACGTTGGCCGCTAGTTTCGTCTTCTTTCGAACTGCCAGTGGTCGGAACAACAAGATACACTTTATTCCGACCATCCTCTACCAACTTCTCCGGTCGTTCCCTTCAATCAAAGCCAGAGTACTGAAAGTTATCAGGGATGACATGGGTATCTTCAAGAAAGATCTCCGGACCCAGATGACGAACCTCATCATAGGTCCCTTGTCCCAAGTCACAACCACCTCAGGCTCTTCTACTATGAAGATTGTGGTTATCGACGGACTTGACGAATGCTGCGTCGACCTGCCGAATCAGGATCACGAACAACAGCAGAAAGAAATTCTGGACGCAATCGAGCTTGCCCTTGCGTCTCTGGATCTTCCCCTGAGGTTCCTCGTGGCAAGTCGGCCAGAGCGCCAGATTCGCGAGAGCCTTTGTGATGGACGTCTCGCTACCCAATCCTACTGCATCCATCTCGTTCAGAATGCCGAATCTGATGGCGACATTGAGCTCTTTCTACGATGCAGCTTCGATTTGATCAAGCAGAAATGGCCAGCCCTTGACGCACATTGGCCGTCGAATGAGACCATTCTTGCTCTTGTCAAGAAGTCTTCTGGCCACTTCGTCTACGCAGCAGTGGTTGCCAGGTATTTGAGTAATCCCCGCCTCCATCCAGAATCCTCCCTGCGGGTAATAATGGGACTACAGCCTGCTGATGGTCTTGAAGATCATCCATTTGCGACACTCGACGCCCTTTACACCCATATCATGAGTTCAATTGCCCCACAATCCATTGGAGTTGTTTCCAGGGTTCTTGAACTCCTTGTCCAACAATTTACTGTGGCCTTCAACATGATCCTCGGTACGCCTTTCAGGACACCCGCCTCTATCGAAGAATTCCTCTTTTTGGAGAAAGGGAGTATCTACTTGCATCTTGTGGATATGCATTCGGTTCTGGATGTTCCAACAGTCGGGAAGGTCACTGACGCGAAATCAGGGCCCAGATCTATTTCATTTATTCATGCCTCCTTTGGAGAGTTCCTCGAAGATCCTTCTCGTTCCGGCCAGCTTATACAACAGAGGGAATCGGTAGTTCCGCGTTTCCTGAACCAGTGCATGCAACACGTCCTGATTCTATATGGGTCAATCGAGCCACCTCCCTTCTATCATCGTGAAAATTTCTCCAGAAAGCAGCACATTCTAGGTGCAGTTGTCAATTTCTTGAATCATCGGAAATGGGAAACCTTTCGTGATTCTCAAGAATTCGTATTAGCTTTGGAGACGGCCCGCCGCCACAGAATTTTATACGTGGCCTGGCATCACTATGTGACTGAAGTTGCTAGCTCAAAGGCAGCCGGCACGATATACGAAGCTCTGGAGAACACTAAGAATTACTATCACCCAGATGATCACATCAGCATATTGAGATACCTTAAGGTACGTCTCCTTTCATTTGACAACATCACTTCTCAATTAAACTGTTAGAAATGCAATACAACCGAGCTAGAGCCATCTGCAATCCAGCGTCAGTCGAAAAACATAAGTCTCCAAGCCGAGATCTTCTACCTTCAAGGCAAGAAAGCATTCTACAAGCTAACTTCCAAATGACCACCCTCTTGTCAGGTAGGTTACGACCTTCCGTTATCGCATCTCACATTGGTAGTAAGAATATTGATTGTGATTCCGATGTACAGTACAGCTAGATTCCATTTCAAGATTTGCAGATTCCGGAAGAGCATTTCGGGAAGCTGGAGCTCTGCCCTTCGTTGCCCGATACCAAATCGATACCAACCTCCTCTCTGCCGCCACATACACTGCTGAATTGGTTTACTCCCAATCCAGTCCAGCAACTTGCTCTTCGCACCAATCCCACAGTTCCTCGCCGAGTAGGGGGTCTACAGCGGATGGATGAAGCTTAGCAGGTCGAGCCCAGGGAGCAAAGAACTGGAATATCAATATTCGAGTAAGCTCTTGGCGACATTGGATGTACGAGATACATACCTGTCCATTCCACTTGTCTCCTTCCGGATGTGTCGTTACATATAACGGATTCAAGGCAGCATATTCAATCGGATTCATCACAATTCGCTATACCGTGGCATTTTCAGTATTGTATCTATAGATCCCAGTCGAGCGAAGGGACTCACATGTACCAACTTCTCATGCCAAGTCATCTTTACCCACCTATATATCCCCGTCCTCGCACTTCCAGGATTGACGACAGTCGAAACGATACCTTGATCTCCATATCTTCTGGCCAACTCCAGAGCAAGAACAACAGCTCCGTATTTACTCTGCATATACAGAGCCTGACGTCCAAGACGGCGACGTGCACGAGTGGAAGGCTCAGAGTCAGGTTTGAATGCGAGGAAGTGAAGACGGCCAGACATGGCAGCGGAAACTGTGGCGAGAGAGGTGATGCGGACGTGTGAGTCTGGAGATAATTGAGCGGTGGAAAGGAGGATGGGTAGAAGGAGTTTGGTCAGGTAGAAGTGGCCGAGGACGTTCGTTCCGAATTGGAGGTCGTAACCTGGGCATATATTGAGCATCGGCGATGTGAATAAAATGAAGCTCAAGACATACCATCTTTGGTGAGTTGTCTCATGGGAGACATCATGACTCCACTGGGCCAATAAATCAGGGAAATGTTCGAGAAACATGGATATTTGAACTCACGCATTGTTGATCAGGGCATCCAGCCTCTTCTCTTTGCTGGGTCATTCATGAGTATCTGAGTGATAATAGTGACAGATGTAAAGTACAGACTTCCTGAATTCCTTGACGGTCTCCTTGATGGACTCGAGATCAGCCAGGTCGAGGCGGAGGTATATGGCATCCCTGCCTGTCAGATCTCGTAGTTCTCTCAGAGCCTTGAGAGCCTTTCCTCTATCACGAGCTGCTAAGTATACGGTAGCACCATGGATAAGGAGGACCTGCAAGTTGATCGTGTCATTAGTGAATGTCCGTATTGTAGATGAGACAAAGGCTTACTCTAATGGTTTCTTTACCTATTCCACCGCTTCCTCCGGTGACAAGGAAGACTTTTCCACGAAGGTCTGGTACTTCGTCCGCGGTCCAGAGAGGCTTAGGAGGAAAGAGTTCGTTCCAAACAGTCGAGATGAAGCCCATGAGTGCTTGCTTGGATAGAATTACACCGAAATTTGGCGATTTATAACCAGTACGAAATCCGGCTCATCATTGTGGTGGTACGTGGTGGTACCACCATTCCATTGAGCAGCCATAGACCAGACCTTATGAGTTCTAGCAGTTACCACAGAAATGTAAGCTAGCCAAGGCTGTTCAGCGTCTGTCGCGAGCCAGCATGATCGTGGTACAATTGAACGCCATGCTGACCTTATTCGGCCCAATATGGGCAGTTACCCCAGAGTCCCCAATACGCCTGATATACATGGCCCCGAGGCGCTGACCCTGCCTCCTGTCATCTTCCTCTCACGACGCCGTCAGCATAGGACGGCGAACTCTCTGGGATGTCGCTGAGAATTGCTGCCCAGCGAAACCAGAGCTATGGATCGATAGCGACTGTTGCACAGAAGCGTGCTGGAAACGCCGTAGACGATGGGGTGGATGATAGAGAAACTACTGGACTTTTGGAGGGCCAGGAGGTCGGAGGGATTGCTGGAGTTGCTCAAGAGGGCAAGAGGGTCATCGGAGTGTTTTCTGCAGTGTTCATTATACTGAACAGGATGATTGGGACTGCGTGAGTCGTGTCTTGTGATGCTTCTGGAGGACCTTTGACTTACACTGGCTTCTACAGCATCTTTGCTACGCCCAGTACCATCCTGATACACAGTGGAAGCGTTGGGCTGTCACTACTCATGTGGATATTCGGGGGCATCTTTGGTTACATGGGCATGCACGTCTATATTATCTGGGGTTCAGTACGTATGGCTTCCTTGACACTGCAGCTTGTTTCCTGACCATGGCCTCTCTAGGCATTTCCACGTAGCGGTGGCGAGAAGAACTACCTGGAATACATGTTTCCCCGGCCAAAGTACCTCTCGACCTCCGTATACTCAGCTTTCGCCACACTTCTAGGTATGCACCTCATTTACCTGGACGTCAGCCTCTTCTATTCTGACCATTTACTAGCTTACTCTGCTGGGAACTCCCTCGTCTTTGGAGAATACTTCCTCAAAGCCCTATCATATACACCTACCTCGACATCCCTCAAGCTAGCCGGGTTCGGGTGCATAACGTTCACCATGTTCCTCCACGGAACGATGGTCACTTTGGGTCTTCGCATCCAGAACATCCTTGGGATGTTCAAGATCATTGTCCTTCTCATCGTCATCGGGTCCGGTATAGCCGCATACTGTGGTCACCTTGAGGTCGCAGCAGGCTCAGAAAGACCTTGGGATACAAACTTTTCCGACCCATTCAAAGGCTCAACGACGAATCCCAGTGCTTTCTCTCTGGCACTGTATAATGCCCTTTGGGGGTATGCTGGATTCTCGAATGTCAATTATGCCTTGTCGGAAGTGAAGAACCCTGCACGGACAATTCGGATTGCAGGTCCGATAGCGATCATGTTGGTCGCAGGCCTCTACATTCTTGCGAATGTAGCTTATTTCGCTGCAGCAACTAAGGAGGAAATTACGGGAAGTGGAAGACTGGTCGCCGCTGTTCTATTCAGAAATGTGTGGGGAGGATGGACTGAGAGAATATTGAGCGCCTTTGTGGCATTCTCAGCATTGGGGAACGTCATGAGTGTTGTAGGTCTCCTCGCCCCTTCCGTATCTGTGATCCAGGCTGATTTTGCCTGTAGATGTTCTCGCAAGCCCGAGTCAATCAGGAGCTTGGAAGGGAAGGGATTCTTCCCTTCAGCAAGTTCTGGGCATCCGGCTTCCCTTTTGATGCACCGCTGTCCGGATTGTCACTTCGTCAGTCTTGTTTATTATATTAATCTCTCATTGGAGCTAATCACCTGCTGCGCAGACTGGCTTCTTTGTACCGTACTAATATTCACCGTCTCTGCTGGAGACGCTTACGAATTCGTCATTAACATCGTAAGTGTTTGTCTTCCGCCTGCACTCCTCTACCCATCTGATCGACGTCCACAGATATCATACCCACTAGCAATAATCAACGCCGTAATATCCTTCGGAATTGTCTACCTTTCCCGACCACATAAACATGGGCTCAGACATCTAGATTGGCCTGTCGTCTCACCGCTCTCCCAGTTCGCCGCTTTTGTGTTCGGCATCCTCAATACGTTCCTCTTCCTCGTACCCTTAATCAAGCCACCACCAGGCTCAGAACCTTACGAATCTCTACCCTACTGGGTGCACGCAGTGGGAGGATGGGCTGTTTTCGGTGTAGGTGCTGTGTATTGGGTAGTTTGGGCTAGATTGGGACCCTGGCTAGGAGGCTATAGAGTTGAGAAGGAGGAAGTTGTAGATGAGGATGGCTTGAGGAGAGGGGTGTTTGTAAAGGTTCCGAAAGAGAGGATAGATTGAGGGAGAGATTTACATTTGTGTATTATATACCTATTGGACATTGGAGTCTACATATAGAGCTGGGGAATAGTATCGCATGATTCGACCAGTATTCAATCAAGCCTTGGGTTCGAGGTCCTCATCGATGAGCGTCACAGGCGCTCCCTCCCCAACAGGTGGGCATCCCAACGCCCGCTTGGCCAATGAGTTGCGCGGGCTGGGTTCCCGACGGGTCACCGCCTGTGAAGAACACTTCTGCAGGGAATGCTTCAGTGGCACTGCGAAGGAGAAGGCTCGGCTACATACCTCATAAAGGCGATACTCGAACGCGTAGATAGGCAGGTGGTCCTCGTGGCTGAAGTTCGACCCGAGCTTGGTTTCGGTTCCATAGGCGAATTCCAAACCAGCGTCCACAGCCTCACAGGAATCGGAAGTATCTTGGTGCGAGAATAGGGTGATCGTTGAATAGGTATCCATTGAAAAATAGATGACAGAAGAATATCGCTCAAAGAAGGCTGTGATGCCAAAGAGAACCCTGCGAATCAAATGGATACTGACATCTCCTGCTGTTTGGACATTGGGTGATACAGAGAGCTTGAAGGCTATAAACGTAGTCAGAACTCAGAGAAAATCAGAGAGGAATGCTGTTACATACGCGTGTCTTCCAATGTCACGGAACCACTGTTTGATTCCGTGTCCGAAGGATAGTCCAGCCTAACCTTGTCCAGCTTCCAATTGAGTGACGTAGTTGAGTTGAAGGGTGCGGAGATGTTGCTTTTGAAGCGCCCCACGATATCGAAAGCCGGCCCAATGGATAGAATTCTATTATGATAAGGTGAGATTGATACGTTTCTCCAAAATGGTATTTCGAAGTACCCAGGAACCTCAATCGGTGACCAGCCTATCGGAGGGATGATGGGCAAGTTCCCGGAATCGATAGAGCCCTAATCTTGCATATTAGACCATGCTTCGGAGACCTTCAACGAGAAACTCACCGTTAAGCCAGAATCGATATGAAGAGCTCCTCCCAAATTGCCATTCAATTCGACGGAAATGTTTAGTGACTCTATGTTTGGAGGGTTGAGTGTCCCCCTGGCAGCAAACTTGATACTGATATCGAGTTCCGAGTTTACATCCACGTTAGCTGATATCGAGGCTGGGCCATTTGGGCATTGCTTTGTGCTCTTGAACAGTTCCAAGCCTTCTTTATGAACGGTGATGCGATCGAGATCCTTCGACTTCTCTACATCCCATCGTCTGTCCAGCGTGTGTCGGTCTGCGACGTTGGGAGTTTGGCTACGAGTGCCGACACCATCAAGAGAAAAGCTGACTGTTCCATGCCTATAAGCGGACCGATATAAAGCCACTCAATGCGGTCAAAAATCGAACTCAAGGTTACCTTGACAAGCTTTTACCAGGCTTGATATCGATGGTGATGGCGTGGAGTTGTGCAAGGCGCCCGTCGCCGCGTCGAGCCCTTACTGCAGGATGGTCTGTAATCTTCTGCTCGTGGGCAGCTGTTACCGTTGCAAATGGCCCTATGCCACACTAGCTGGAGTCAGAGATACGTAGACCAAGTACACAGATATCAACTTACAGAATCTGGAAGGCGAACAATGGTGCCCTTAGCGCCGCCACTAAAAAGATGAGAGCATTTGTCTTCGTCCGTGCATACAATTCGGATTTCCTGCATAGTTTCACCGGGGGAACAGTCTAGGATGTCCCATCCACCAGCAGGTGTAATATCCGACACCGCTTGTTGAGACCCCCACTATAAATGAGTGAGATGCTAGCACGCCTAGGATCATTGGAAACAGAGTTACAATTCTCAATGTAGCAGGAGCTCCCGAAGAAGTGGGGTATTCTGCCAGGATTCTGATTATTGACCTGTGAGTAGCACAAGCAAGACCAGAGCGTACCATAGCTACATTCTCCTTCAAAACATGGCTTGTTCCAATCGTTCTGTATGGCACCCTTCGCTGATACGCAACATGAGAGTCCAACGAGGGTGAGAAGGATCGATTGCAACATCGAGGAGGTATTGGTCTACCAAGTGCCGGGGAGCTGGTAAGAACGTTGCAGTAGTTTGATTGATTCGGGTAAAATCTTACTTTATAGGTCTCTCTGCTAAAGCGAAAGACTTGACAGCAGTGTTCGGACGGACTGGTGCGAAAAGGCCACATCAAAATGCTGAGAAGGGAGGCGAAAGGCGTAATGAAGGGTGTCAAGAAGTCGACGCTTTCGCTTTTGTTGTCCTCATGAACCTACCTCATGAACCTGTCACTTATTGGTAGTGTCTGCAATGGTAAGGACGACTGATGTTTCATAGGTTAGACTGCGGAGGAGGTAGCATTGACGAACGAATATTGTAAGTACGCTTGACATGATTACAAGAGCCGAACAGTTGTACATCTATATTTCTAAAAGCGATTATCAACGGGAAGTTCGAGAAGACAGGCAAGGAACTTGACCTAATTTATAACGAATCGAGTTTGCCTTTGCCTAACCTTTCCAGACTCGCCACCATGCCACTCCAATGCCAAGTACCACCCACCCGCCGACAATATGTGACCAATAAGGCAGAGTCTTATAGGGCTCACGACCAGGCGGCGGAGGTATAAATGGCACTATAACCAGGAACAAATTCGCTAGACCGAACAGTATCGAGGATAAGATGGCGGTTGTCGAGAGTTTAGGGAACAGAGAGTTCAAAGAAGTGGAGGTGGATGTGCGCTTGAAGCGTTGTAAGCTAAGGTAAATGGGTCCGAAGGAGATGAGCACGTGTAGAAGTGCCTCTGGGTAGGATCTCTGAGAAAATTTGTTTGAGCAATGGTTCGAGGAAAGAGGGTCAATGGAGGACATACAACGTTGAGCACGAACGAAAATGTGTCCTTGGCGGAGAGTCCAAATATCACAAGGGTGCATGCTAGCCAATCTATTGTTCGAGATGCCAGTTGAGCAAGTGCAAGCTTAGCAATTGGGAGAGACGGCTTACGCAGAGCAAATCCAGCCAGGGGTGCTCCAGCAGGACGTTTGGAAGCCCAGAAATCGCTAGCCGGAAGTACCCCCTCCAGAGCAAGCTGCTGTATCACCAAGCCTTGTCCGTACATCTGGGTTCAAAACAGGAGGGTATTAGCGTCCCCCCTCTATCCTTAAGCTTCAACGTGCTTACCACAGATACAACATTTCCCATTGCACTCGTCGCCACAAATGCATCCAATAACCTCTCCACCCTCCCAGGTCCATACACGTTTCTGAAGAGGAGTGCAGCAACGAGTGCCCTCCCTTCTCCGCCGATGATTTCCTCCTTCGGCACCGCCACGAGATATGCCAAATTCGCAGAGATGTACAAAATCGACACCAACCCAACAGCCAGTGGTCCTGCAATCCTCAGAGTGCGCTTGGGTGATTTAACCTCCGAGAGGGCGTAATTGATCTGTTGGTATCCTCCGTACCCCCATACTGTGCTGTATAGAGCCAGACAGAATTCAGCTGGGCTGTTTGTCGTTCCAGCCCAGATGTTCTCGAAATTCTTGTTAGGAAGGATACTATGCTGGTGCGGCTTGGATCCGGCGTCAATGGGTCCACGGACGAAGGCAATGATACCGGAACCAATGACGATCGCCAAAACAAAGATTTTGAGCATGCCTAGCATGTTCTGGAGTTTGATGCCGAAGGACGGGAAAAGGCCGTGTACTAGCATGGTGAAGGTAATGCATCCAAACGCGGTGAACTTGAGTGAGGTGGAGTGAGAAGTCTCGGAAGAGGAAGAGGGTGACGAAGAAGGGATCGAGAGCGCCTTGAAGAGGTACTGTGCAAAGACAACGCAGTTTCCAGCAGTGAAACCTTATCAACGAATTTTTTCAGAAAAAAAATCACGGACGGCGGACAAGAAAAGGGGACATACCCATGAGCGTGGCATACGCTGCGTAAACAGCAGTTGTAAGTCCCGTGGGTCGAGGAAAGAGATGTTCGAGGTAGTTTTTCTCGGCACCATTCCGTGGTATTGCCTGTAAATCGGTATGAGAAGATTGACCGCGCAATGGAAAGAAAGTGCATACTGTGCCCCAGAGAATGTAGACTTGTATGCCTGCCACTGCAAACGCAGCACCCAATATCCACATTGACAGGGATAGCCCGACGCTGCCGCATTGCGCAAGGATCATGCTTGGTGTAACAAAGATCCTTTAGACGCGAAGGTTAGAGCCAGACTCGTTCGTAGAACGTAATGTACTTACCCAGCACCAATCATGCGGTTGACAATCATGAATACACCAGAAGACACGCCAATTAAACGCGGCTCTTGCCTGGTAATTACACGCTCGGGCTCTTCCTCCTCTTGAACATCGTTATATGCGCGTTTCGGAGAGATAGTAGAGGTAGCGTCATAACTCGGATGGCGCTGAGCAGCCAGAGCACTCCATAGAGCCATATTTCCGCGTCAGCCTCAGATTCGCAACCAAGCAATGGTAGCGAAAGAGAGAGAAGATAAAGCGCGCCGTGCTATCGCAGCACGCCTCGTCTACATGTCGTCGACAAAAGCATATCTTTGATGCTTGCATCATAGCTTGAGGGGAATTCCGCAGAGAGGGAGGTGCGACAGCCTTATTTGGACCACTCGGACCGTGGTACATGAGGGCGCTTGTCCTCATCATGATAAGACAGTTCCTTCCACACCACCATCATCAGAATATGTACGTCGGCCTGAGAAGGCATAGGCTACGCCGCTTGGTATCTTGAGTAGCCTGTACGTGGGGTGGCCATTGATGGCAGAATTCTCGTAAATGACTGCGTGCGGCGGTGGACGGGGAATGATGGCCAGAAAGAGGTGGGTCCTTATCGACTTGTGTAGCGCCTAGGTTGACTGACCTGAGCACGCCTTTAAAGGGATGGCGTATCTGGAAGCGCTGACACCGTGCTCGTCAAGGAGGCCTAGGTGGTCGTCGTCGTCGTTCCGGTCGCGCTAACCACACTGGACCGCAAAACGGCAAGAACTTCCCACGGCCTTTCCTTCCACCAAACCACCATCAACGGTCAGTCCATCGTCCATACCTATTTGACTGAGGAAGCGCACTGGGCTCTGAAGCTAAAAAGCTTCCATGTTGCAATGCACTACGCTCAACGAGCGGCGGCTTAGAAACCCGTTAACTGACACTTTTCTGCTCTACTTGCACAATTTTGATTTGGTACTGATCTCTGCAAAAATTTTGTCCGCAGGTCGGAACGATGGAGACGGAGCCTTTCTGCGCCCTTATGAACGAGATGACTGGCAGTATGTCGTCTGTGCGACAGCTGATCAAGTCGATCGCCGACCGGTAAGTCTTCGTGTCACCCATGGCGAGCAGGAAACTCATGCAGCCGCCAGAAAAGATGAGCTTGATACAAAAGCTGGCATATCGTTGCTCTCTCTGAAGCACCATGCTTTACTCTCCTACCTCAACTCGCTTGTCTTGCTATCATGTTATCGAGCGACAGGCCATAGCCTAAACACACGATCACCACCTCCGCAACCTTTCAGCTCGACTGAACGAGATGCCCGGGGCAACGGAGCTGGCGACCTTGTCGATGGCATGATTGAGACCAGGGTCGCCCTTGAGAAAATCAAAACCCTAGAGACGAGGATGCAATACCAGATCCAGAAGCTCGTAAGGCTAGCGAAAGAAGAAAAGGGCAAGAGCACGGGGGATATCATGAAAGGTTCGTCTTGTTTCTCAGCATGGTCAAATTATATGCATATATGCTGACAAACCGCCATCTACAGATCCCCTGGCTTTCCGACCTAACCCACAAAACCTGGTCGACCCAGATGGCTCGGGCGACGAGGCCAATGTAGACCAACAACCTCAGCTCGAAGACGATTTCGATCCCACCGGAGGGATCTACCGCCCACCGCGTGTCGCACCTGTCCCCTACCTACCCAGCACCTCTTCATCCAAATCGAAGACCCAGCTACGCAAAGAACGTCCACCCGTCCCATCTGCCCTCGCTGCCCTTTCTCAGGATATGTCTCGACCGCATATAGAGACTACATCTGGTCTTGGAGGTGCTCCAAGTATGGAGAGCGGACGCGCGAAGTACTTGAAGAGGTTGAACGATTTCGAAGAGGAGAACTTCACGAGGTTGGTTATGAAGAAGAAGGATGCCAAGCAAAGGGAGAGGGATGAAGCTGACCTTGCTCTTGGTGGTACACTTGGCGGTGCCGGCAATGCTCGCGGGAGAAGAAGAGCTGGTGGCCTTGAGGATGAGTTTGGTGATGTTTTGAGGAGCGTGGATAGAGGTGAATATAGACGTGGGTCTAAGGTTCAAGGAGACGGGTACGAAGAGCTGAGGGAGAGGGGAAGAAAGAAGAGCGTGTTGGAGAGGAGTAGAGGAGAGGGTGGGAGGAAAAGAGGTGGCGATCTGGACGAGGCATTGGAAGAGGGTCCGAGACCCAGGAAGAAGAGTCGCTTCGAGCAGGCTGCTAAGGCGGCGAAGAGAAGGCTCAAAAAGTCCTCGTGATCTATCAAGCTTCAGCGTAGCGTGTATGTGTATAGGGCTAATGCAAGCACGTTCTCATCGTCTATGACCGCCTACTCAGCCCTCCGATTTATTGTTCTCACATTATCGCCACAGCATGTCACCCGGGAAGCTTCATGAACCCGGAGGATCACTCAAATTTGCATTTGGTCTCTGCGGTCGGGTCATGGGATACTCTGCTCTACGCTATACCCAGCCAGCCGACGGCGTTTGTTGGAACCTCTACCCCACTGACACTGTAAGCGGGATGTCATTGACGTTGAGCTGGTGATTTATTGATTGTTCATTCAGGCTGTCTGGCTTGGACACTCGCTAGCACCGGTGAAAGGATGACTTCATTGTACCCATCACTTCGAGCTCATAATTAACGCCTCGTGTCGAAGATTATATTAAATGGCTCGGAGCATCGCTGTAGGGGCTCGAAAAGACCCTTAAGCTAAGGAAAATATTGTCTTGACTGGCCTGGAAATTATGGAATTCCCTACGCCTTCACATCCGCCACCCTCGACATCAGCGATACCGATACCGCCTCAGACAATATGGGCAAAGACGACACCCGAGGCAACAGAAACGATGTTGAGGCTATTGAAGGACAATCATCAGAATTATCACGTCTTTTTTTCGTCCAACGGGGAAGGAGGGTTACACAAGTATGTTTCTCTCGCCGTTCCAATCATAATCCTTTGCAATTGACGACACCATAACAGTCACGCAGCGCATGGTACACTGACCCTGTGGGCCCTTGGAGCACAGAAAAATACCCTTGAAGCCGCCTATGATCAGGCGGACCATAGAGAGGTTCTGGGAGAGTGTGATGAAGATGTGACGAAAGAGAACTGGGTGGAGCATTTGGGCGACCCTAAGTGAGTCCTACCCTCTCCGTGTCGTCTATGATCTGCCGACGCCAATAACGACAGATACTACAAAGCCTATCTCAATTTCTTCGAGGAGGAAGTGGGCAGAAAGTCAATACCAGACGTGCTTGAGGAGTACATTTTTAGCCTGGACGCAAATTACGATGAAGGCGAGGAACAAGAAGCCTTTGACTCTCCATTTTCTGCGCTCTCGGAATCGTCATCGTCCTCCTCTTCATCCTCGGAAGATGAAGGCAGACGACCCGACAAGAAACCCCGAGAAGATGCGAATGTACAAGTTCCCAAGGGACCTAAGAAAGGGATGTATTGCAGGTTGTATGATGGACTCATGCATGCGTTCATTCACCTGGGATGCGGGCTCGAAATGGGGCTGCCTGGACTGCTCGCTGAAGGTTAGCATCTCACTTTCTCAAGTATCAACCGATTACTCAAAGCCTATTATACTAAATTATAGGTCTAGCCTCAATAGCAGTTCACCAAGCCCATACGTTTTCCACCATCTTTCCTCCGTCCTGGTGGGAGCCCACACCGTTTAAATCCTACTCCTCGACCGCATCAGGCAAAGAAACTCATGCGTTCGATGTCCTGTCCCGCATGTGTACCGACACCAGGCTGAAGTTCAGGAGAAGATTCGCTCTTCAACCCAAGGCTGTTGTGAAGAATCAAGAGGTGCTCAGGGAATACGCCGCTCAGTGGACGTTCGACTCCAGAGATCCGGAGGTGATCAAGAGAAAAGTAGAGGAGTTGGTTTGGCTGAATGTGGTGCTTTATGGCGCAGGCGGGTTCATATCCGAGACTGAGTTCAGGGCAGATTTCTACCTGTAAGCGTCTCTTCCAGGTCTGTAGGGATGGTCAACTGACGAGGTCTCGGTTCATAGGATGCACCTCGTCACCTCGTCGATTTTCTTGGGCTCTATTATCTCCCAGCTGCGACCAGCCCACCAAGAACTCTGCTTACGAGGTTATCTCATAACAACTCTTTGCTATTGGTTGATCCGCGGTCGCCCTATTCCCAATATCCGTGCCCTCATGGCCGTTCCTCATCCTTGCGAAGCAGGACCAGGATCGGAACCATCTCCGCCACTGCTATCACAGAAAAACCAGCTCCCCAATGGTGCTGACCATGCCATCCCAGACTTGGATTGCACAAAGGCTGAAGGGAAGCTATGGGAGGACATGCTTGAGACAACAATGTCACTCCCAGACGATCATCTTCCCAAACTTCAACGAGCTTTGTCGCATTCTGCAAAGGCTTACGGAGAAAGGAAGGCAGGGGAGGGAGATTTCAGAAGGACAGAGTTGGCTGGTGCCGAATGTCTGGACGGTTCATTGTTCGTCAGAACAGCTGCTCTAACGATGAAGAGGTTATTGCAGAAAGGAGTCAAAGAATACAGCGCGACTGGAAGCATGTGGGATCACAAGGCTTTCTAACATTTGTCGATGGCCTCCGCTTACGTTTCTTCACCTACTCGGTGTGTCTCAATGGTGTCAACGTATAGCACGTCTGTTCGGTAGTGTAACAACAGTAATGTCCATGTATTATAACAACGCAATGTAAGAGTTCAGTGTCCGTAAGAGTGTTCAAGTAGGGTACGATAATGAATCATCCTATGAGGGGTCGTACAACAAGGTTCGTCACCGAATAACAAAAAGTACACGACAATGTACAAATGCAGTTATCTCCGGCCGTTTAGAGAACGGGGGCAGGGGTCATGCGAGGGAGGATAGCCTCATCAGGGAAAGCCATGCGCCTCTTGGTAGACTTGTTGGCGGGGGTGACGGAGATGGTGGGGTAAGCCACGCAGTTGGACGAGGCAGCAGCTGGGTGAGCAGAAGGGGTAGGAGAGGTGCCCTGGTGCCAGGTGCTGGTGCCATAGACACCCATAGGAAGGTCATCATCGGCGTCGCAGTCCTCGTAGGAGCCGGCATCGTAGTTGGCGGGGATGTTCTAAAGAGTTAAATCAGCACCACACTGGGGAGAGCAAGTAAAATGAACGCACCCAGTAGCAACCCATCTCGTCGTAGACATGGTTGCAGTTCTTGGTAGCATCACCGCCAATGCAAGCACGGATGCAGAATTCAGTGTCAGAGATGAACGAGGTCCATTCGTGGTATTGGACACCAGAGCCGAAGGTGTTACCGTAGAGAAGACCACCAGCTATCGCAGAATAAATCAGCCAATAGTCTTGAGCGCAGAGGAAGAGAAAGCTTACCAGGGTTGCCACGACCATCAGCACCACGGTTATCGAGTTCTCCTCCAGCATCACCCTTGAGGATGTTCAGCTTGGTGAAGTCACCGACACCAGTAACTTGAACGTAGTTAGGAGTCTTGACGAAGTGAACACCCTTGAGAGCGCCGTTGGGGATAGTACGAGTACCGCGGCCAGACTTGGTGCACCATGCGACGGCCTCGTGCTCAGTGTCACCGATAGTGCTGTTGGGGTTGGCTGATAGGAGAAGAAAAGGGCCACAGAGTTAGAGAAGAAGCCAAGCAATCTTAGAAGAGGTGGGACTCACGAGGTGCCCAGAGACAGAAGTCTTCTGCAGAGCTGAAAGAGTGATGATATCAGGGGTTATACAGGAGGAGCTGCAATGAGTTTAGCTCACTTGATCCAGGCGGTCTGGCAGTTGGAAGTTTGGGAAGAGGTAGTTCCGCAGGTGTTGGTTCCGTACTGGTTGTCCTGGGAGGTGGCGGGAAGTTGGGTAGGAAGATAACCAACGTTCCAGACCTTGTTGGCGTTGGTGGCGCCATTGCAGGTCCAAACTTGAGGCTAGAGGATAACAAACGTGAGGAATGATCTTTTAGGGATAGTTTATAAACCTTACGCGAGTACCAGGAGCAGTGTTGGCTTTGGTCAAGTCAAGGCACTTGCCATGGTTCACCCAAGTGATAGAATCATCCCAGACGGAGTAGTACCAGTTCTGGTTGGCGTTGGGGGTATCGCACGACCAGACTTGGAGTAGAGTACCATCGGCATTGACACCGTCGATAACGTCGAGGCATTTGTTTCCGTAGACCTTGATGGCGCCCTTGGAGAAAGTCCACTTTTGGTTGTCGGCACCAGTGCAGGTTTGGATGGAAACAGCAGCACCGTCAGCGTTGGACGCAACGGTCAAGCATTGGTTGGTGGCCAAAGCGGGCTGGACCAGGAGTGAGCCGATGAACCTATGGTCGTCGCGTCGGTTATTGTCAAATTCTAGGAACCCATCCCATAAAATCACTCACGGTGGCGCCTGAGCAGAAACTGCACGGATAGCGGCTGCGACGAAGATAGCTGCTGAAGCAGTGCGTATCATTGTAAAAGAATGTGAGGGTTCAAGAAAATGAGTGTGGGGGAGGGGACAAGGTCCGGCAAGGGGTCTTCCTTCTGCCAACAGTCGCCTTTATACTGATGCGGAGAGAAATCACGATAAAACAGGGTCCGCATGGAGAATCGAATTTGAAGGGTCCATGCCCATCTGGTAGTGCCTCGTCGGCTAAATATGGTAGAACATTCGCTTTTCAGCCGTTCCGCTCCAAAACATATGGGTCTCTGACTAACCTCGTATTGTTTCCACTATTAACAGCAAGGTTGCAAGCCTGTAAAGATCTCAAATGTTGGCCTCCTTCGAGTTCGAAGACGGAGAGCCATGTTGCGGCATGAGAAGATACTCCAGCACCTGATCACGGATTTCTCCTGCGACGGGGATGAACCTCCGACTCCCTCACAACACGCTAACGCGTCAATTCATTTCGACATGAGTTCCTAAGATCTTTGTCATGCAACTGAGGTCAGACGAATAACGCTGCAAAAGAAAGGGTACCTTACTTTGATACTTTTGAGAGGCAAGCCAAAGCAACCTCCGGGTCTATGATTCCATTCGACGACCACCATACATTTGTTGACTCTTCCGCCTTCCCGAACCCCGCGCATTGAGTTTGCGGCCTCGATATTGATTGTGTCGTGGTTCTTGACATCGACATCATGACAATTCGGTCGGACGAAAGTGGGATCAGAAAACTTCTCGTTGCTTGATCAGACTCGACGCGCTGACCGTTTGATACCCTTTGATACCAGGTGCAGAGTTCATGGGAATAATGAAATCATTATGAGAGCTGGAGGATTTGGAGGGCTTGAGTAGAAACGGAAGTCCAGAAATGTATTCACGTCAACGATTTTGAAAATCATTTGCATTTCATCAAAGGTATCACGATATTACGACGAATATAAGCTATGAAAAATCCAATCAGTATCCCGTATCTAGCGAAAATGTCTCCGAAACGATAGCTGCATTGTCCACAAATTCATGAAAAAGTCCTTGTGCAACCATCCTAGTCTATGATCTTCCAGTCTCCTAGTTCGTCGGGCGAGCAGTAGGGACGGGGTGAACTCGGGCAGCAGCGTGGTCCCTAGCCCAGACAGGGGTTCCTCGAAGGGTGCGCTTCTGACCGCCTTGGAGGTGCCTCCTAGCAGGGGTGACACCAATGGTGGGCAGTGCAGCGCAGTTGGAAGATGCAGGAGCGGGGTGAGCAGCTGGAGTGGGGGTCTGGTGTTGTTTCCAGGTGCTGGTACCATAGACACCCATGGGTTGACTGTGAGAAGGTGTGATGAGTTTAGTGAAAGAGGACAGCATATTGGAGAAACTTACGCAACATCTCCATCGCAGCTCTCAAACTTGCCTTCGTCATAGTTAGCAGGGATGTTCTACCAAGAATATCAGAATAAGTGGAGAGTGGGGTAGAAGACGAAAAGCTCACCCAGTCACAGCCCATCTCATCGTAGATGTGGTTGCAAAGCTTGGTAGCATCTCCACCAATGCAAGCACGAATGCAGAACTGCTTCTCGGAGATGAAGCTAGTCCACTCATGGTACTGAGTGTTAGGGCCGAAAGTGTTACCGAAGATCAGACCACCAGCTATTCACCAACACTCATCAGCATCGTTCTTCCAGAGAAAGGATCAAGAACCTACATGGGTTGCCGACACCAGTAGCACCACGGTTGTCCAACTCTCCTCCATAGTCACCAGGCTTGATGTTCATCTTGGTGAAGTCGCCAACACCAGTGATCTGGACGTATTTAGAAGTCTTGACGAAGTGAACGCCTTTCAAGGTACCATCGGGGATAGTACGAGTACCACGGCCAGATTTGGTGCACCATGCAACAGCTTCGTGTTCGGTATCGCCGATAGTGCTGCCAGGGTTAGGAGGAGCCCAGAGGCAGAAGTCTTCAGCAGAGCTAGGGTAGTCACGTCAATAACGCAATCCTCAAAAGAAATGAAAGAAACGTACTTGATCCAAGCAGTTTGGCATTTAGAATCTTGACTGGAAGTGCCACCGCAGGTGTTGGTACCGAATTGGCCTTCTTGGGTTTGAGCAGGAAGCTGGGATGGGATGTAGCCAACGTTCCAGACTTGGTTAGGTTGCTGGCCCCAGTAGTAGCAGGTGTAGAGTTGAGGCTACATGGGGTCCGCGTCAGTGATTGAACGATGGCGGCAGGAGGCAACGTAAATGACCAACCTTATTTCCAGGGTTCGTGCTACCACCCGAAAGATCCAAGCATTTACCATGCTGCCACCAGGTAATGGTGTTGTCCCACTTAGAATAATCCCAGAGTTGGTTGGGGTTTCCATCGGTACAGGTGTAAATCTGAACTTGGGCGCCGTTGGCGTTGTTGCCACCGACGACGTCGAGACACTTGTTGCCGTAGACCTTGATCTGGCCGTTGGCGAAGGTCCATTTCTGGCTGGCGTCACCGGTGCATTGCTGGAGAGAGACGCTGGAGCCGTCGGCGTTAGAGGCTGCGGTCAAGCATTTGTCTGCGCGAGGTCGTGTCAGCCACTGATATGCAGTGGGGAACCGAAAATGACATACCAACTCCTTGAGAAGGCTTGAGCAAAAGCTCTCCTTTGAATCTTCATGAGTGTCAGTCAGTGAGCAAGTTAGATGACGAAATAATGGGAACGTACGGAGGAGGCGCCTGAGCGAGGGCAGAGAGGACTCCGAAAGAAGTTGCAAGCAAGATTGTAGATGGGTTAAGCTTGAACATGACGAAGGAGCGATAGAGCTGTGTGAAGTCAAAAGAGTGTGTTGATAAAAGAGCGTGTTAGATAGAAAACGTTGCAGCCTTGTGGTGAAAGGCTGACCGTAAGAGACGACCAGCAGATTAATCAAGCTTTATACGTCCGCTGGCTAGCCTATTTCGGTTTAGACTGGTAGCTCGGTTTACGTTAATATTCCAGGATTTGGGGTTGCAAAGTCTTTTCGCGAGAGCGGGCGACGGCAAAAACTTCGCATTACAAGCCAGAAGCCTCATGCCGGCAAAGTCAGATGATCGGGTTTGTTTTCTGCAGCACTACATCCACTATGGCTTGGCAGTGATTTGCCGCAGCAATAGGACAGCCATAAAGACTTGTATTAGGCTGTAATGGCAGATGTTGACTATCCTTGTAGAAAGAGCAAGGTCGGAGGCATATCATGGAGGAGTGGCGGAAAGAGACCTGGAGCAACCCTGATCGTCAATTGGTCGCTAAACGGAGGACCATAGTGACAAATTGTGACTCCGTTGGCCTCATCGCCTTCAACGGCCTTGGCAGGGAGTCGAGCAATTGGTCTGTATCGAGTTATCCTGAGATTTGAGAGGCAGAGGGCTTTACAATGTTCGAAATTCTTGCCCTCTTGAACCACTTGAACGCGTCGCGTGTCAAACGGCCCTCCTATTTGGGCGCCTATTGTGCTTGCACTTGCTTGACTCCAAAGCGACCGGAAACTTCCTGAAGGGCTGCCCAGTTCCGGAGTCCGAGCCGAGTTGGCTTCACCTTCACCTTCACCCGGGTCGACCTTGCAATGCAGAACTTACCGTCCGCCTCTCAGTATCCAGTGTATCTTTACGCTATGCTTGCACATTTGCAAGCCAATGTTGTGACTACCAGTAGAAGTCACCTCATCAATGGTGTCTTGTCTTTCTTGGCGCCTTCCGCCCAGCCTGAGGAAGACTCCACAACCATGGATCGTTTTCTCCCAAGCCGACAAGTGACTGACCCTCCGACAACGGAGCATGACCCCCTTCATGCATTGAGCAGGTAGAATAAGACCTGAGTCACCTGTCTCTCGGAACTGTCCACCACATGTCCACAATATGTCACGATTCCACCAGGGCTAAGCCCATCTCCGTGTAATCGTGCTCTTGTCCAGAGCACTTGCGTCTTACAGGCTTGTTATTCTGGTCCGAGAAGCACTGATAACCAACTGATCAGCGCCAGCCTCAGCCTCCAAATCAAAGCCTGTCAACTCGTGAACTATTATTAACATCCGACATGGGCTATTTCTCCATGAACTTGAGTTAACGTGAGCGTTTCTCCACGACTGTTCACGAGTGAATGAACTCTTACTCAGTGCTTTCTACTCTTATCATCCGAATCAGGACAGAATGTGTCGGAAGGCCGCCCTTAGTGCCTGTTGTGCCGTCAGATCCATATACGCTATCACGGCTGACGGGTCCCTACTAGCCAGTAGGATTCTGGACCGGCTGGAGATGATCTCCTCCTCCTGAACTTGAATGGATCACAAGGTTAGGGGCTTCGGCCCACTTATCTATGGATGATCTTATGACCTCACTCGGTGTAGTGCCTTCCGACGAGAGCTTTTATCTCCTCAGCAAGATCTCTTCTCACGCTCTGAGAAGTTGAGAGGTATAAGAGAAACCAGAACATGACGGAGCTCGACACTGAATCCAGTAAACATCATGGCCACCGCAGCTAACTCGAAGACCCACCCCACCGTCATTCAGGTAAGCGCGTGGTTCACCCAGATGAACGCGATGCTCACCAACTCAACCCCGCGCAGCTTGATCCCTTCGTGTAAGTTGCAGTAATGTCCACGCACGTTCCATCGACTAAACCCAGGTGTTAAGTCCTGCTGAGCAACAAAAGGTATATTTCACCGCGTCTCGGATGGATCCAAGCTGATTGTCTCGTACAGGGAGTCCACAACCGATGGCAGTAAGTTCACTTCTTGACCACGGGCTTCCCCCTTCTCAAGTTGCGCAACAGCCCAGACATCCCTGCCTTTGCTACCGTCAAACCCGGAGAGGCAAGTTCGTTGCACCTAATGCTTCCTGCCCTATCCTGACCTTGTCCATCTAGATCTTCAAAGTCCAATGTGTCGGTAAGCCATTCTCAAGAAGCCAGTCAAGAACTCGACAACCTAACGAATGATGACATCAAATAGACTGGACTGGTGCTCAAATTGGCAACAATGACTGTATGTCGATCTTCCTAAACATATCCCCTGTGTACGCTAATACAGTTGCCTGACTAGACGCTGATGATGTCAGGGACGTTGATCTTTCGAAATGCCACAACCTTTCTGGACCCATCGCCATTGAAGGTGCTGAGCCTGGTGATGCTCTTGTTGTTGATATTCTTGATGGTAAGTGCTTGATTCTGTGGTTGCTGATTGGTCTGACTGTTTTCATTAGTTACTTACTTTGAGAAGATGCCCTGGGGTTACTCTGTTCGTATATTTTAGGCATTTCTCTCTGTTCTGGGGCTGACTCCAGTTTCAGGGTATCTTTGAACTGCACAATGGAGGTGGTCTCTTTGGTATGCATCGCTATGCCTCCGACTTCCTCAAACTTGATTTCTGACTACTGCACAGCCAAGGAATTCAACAGCCACGCAGCAAAGGCTATCTGGGATCTCGAGGGTCCGTTTGGTGTTCACTCCCTCAACTTGAAGATCCACTGACCCTCCTTCCAGGAGTCTACGCTACCTCTCGCCATATCCCCGGTGTTCGTTTCGCTGGCGTCACCCATCCAGGAATCGTCGGTACCGCACCTTCCGCTGAACTCCTCGCTAAGTGGAACGAACGTGAATGTGACTTGATCGCTCAACACGCCGAAGCTGTTCCTCCTGTCGCCTATGGACCGGAAACCACTGGTGTCTACGTCGGTCAAGATATCTCTCCCGAGTTGAATGCGAAGATTGCAAAGGAGGGTGCTAGGACTATCCCTGCTCGTGAACATGGTGGTAACTGTGATGTATGTTGTCCCTCTTCACTTCGGGCTTGATATGAGTCTGACCACACCTCTGTGTTTAGATTAAGAACCTGTCAAAGTAAATCATCCACGACCCTACGCAAGCTTGTATTGACCATCCGTAGGGGTTCGCGATGCTACCTTCCCGTCTTTGTTCCAGGAGCAAAACTTTCCGTCGGTGACTTGCACTTCTCCCAGGGTGATGTGAGTAAACCTACTCAAAATGTTGCGTTGCATGCTGACAACATTTATAGGGTGAAGTAAGTTCCGAAAGTGACCTCACAAAGAGGAAGTACTCAGCCTCTTTTTAGCTTGCCTTCTGCGGTGCTATCGAGATGGTTCGTGTCACCAGCCATACACAAACTGCTGTACACTCACAGATCTCAATAGGCTGGAACCATTACCTTCAAGACCAGCATTATCAAGGGTGGTGTTGAGAAGTTCGCCTTGAAGCAACCTATCTTCTTGGTGCGTCCTACCATCTCGCCACGAATATCCTTCAACTAAACGCCTCCGCAGCCCTCACCCATCGACCCTACCTACGCTACTCAGGTCGTCTTCGAGGGTATCAGTGTCGACCTCCGTATGTTGTTTCACCAAATCTACTCTTCTCGTTCTGAGCATACCCCTGCCAGACGGCGATGGCAAGCAATACAATATGGATGCGTGAGTACCCTACAGACTCTCGGAGCTTGGTCCCAGCGCTGACACCCTCTTTTCTAGCACCGTTGCATACAAACAAGCTGCTTTGAATTGCATCGCCTACCTCAACAAACTCGGTTACAGTATGTTGCTGTTTTAATGTTGAGGACAAGTCTGACCGACTTCTGCAACTAGCTCGTGAACAAGCATACCTCCTGTTGACTGCTGCGCCAGTAGAATCCCACGTTGGAGCTGTTGTCGATTCTCCCAACGCTTGTGTTACTTTGGGCCTTCCTACAGCGATCTTCGAATTCGTATGTCTAATCTATTTCATTTACCACCTTGCATGCTCAAACTTTGGTAGGACATTACACCTCACCCAGACGGCCTCCAAAAGCGAGATATGGGACAGTGTGCTATCAGGAGCGATGGTGTCATCTAAATCCGACCGAATGTGGAAGAAAAAGGGATATCAATGTAGACGTAACAAACACCTGTGTATTTTATCTGGGCAATCATACCAACTCCCTACACGAAACAGAGTGATTCATAGCTAAAAGAGGGGTTGCGAAGTCGAAAGGATACGTGATCGGGTATACGATGAATAATGGTAATAATAAGCTAAACTCTCGCGTTGATAAATACGAAGACAAGAACACGGGCCCTACGAAGCGTTGGACGGAGTCAGGCCAGTCAAAAGAGCCATGGCCCTTTCGTATTCGTCGGTCATGGTTGATTTTCTCAAATTCTTGATTGCTTGATTCCGTTGTGCTTCCGTTATCCTCTTGTTGACCTTCACCATATCTATTTGTGCCGGAAACTTCTCTTTTAGAAAGAGCATATCTTTTCGGTCGCTATCCATCGATCGTGTGGACATGTTTTGAATGGTTTTGATGTAGAGGTGGCTGGTTGGAATGAATGGCAGGCTCAGAGGTTTAGGGCCATCAGAGATGACGAGATTATTGGAAGTGCGAGGTAAGCGTTCCCTGCTCGAGTGATCTTTAGCGGATCTAGTGAATGTATTGCATTCGAGTCATCACTTACTGTAGAGTCAAAGCGACGTGCACTGTCGTTGGTTTATGTATGATCGCCATTCCATCGGTCCCTCGCCCGTTGAATACAGAAAAGTCGGGATCGTCGCAAAACGCCTGCTTGACCTTGTCGAAGCCGTTGAACAATGGAGCCTTGACCCAGACTTCGATGTTTCTCGTTTCTCTTTTGCTGCCCAGGTGGACTAGCTGATAGCCTCCAGAAAAAGCATGCTCCAGTTTACGAGCATCGAGGGCTCGGTGTATAGCAGAAGCTGCCTCATTCAGCTTGGGCGTTTCGATGTTGCAAGCCATGAGCAGTCGGGGCCTAGAGATGAAGCTGCTAAGATCAGTGGAAAGCGCTTGATGGTGGTATAAACTGACCGGAAGAATGTCGAAGCCCTTCATTCGGTCATGTCGCTATTTATGTGGCTGCGGTAAGCTTCGTAAGTGAGCGAGATTTAACAGCTCGACAGCACCTCGTGCCCTCGCATCCGAAGCTCCTGGAGAGCATTAGGCAAAAAGGCTGTGCGAGTCCGATTATAATTAGCGTTATGCAGATACGCGGTAACCGAATGAGGAAGCACTTAATAGACAGCTGAGTCTGACAGGTTTCGAGAAGGTCTACACACTGGACGAGTGGGAGCAAACGATTGACGACAAGCAAAAGGGCGGTCTACGTAAAATATGCAGTTGAGTGGGCGGAGAGAATCTTAGAGATGCGACTTCACATTACCTTTATGAGTCGACCTATGAGAACGAAAGCCTCTGATACTTTGGGATTTCAAATCACCGCCCTATCCCATACAGGCATCCGAGAAGAGATGGGCGACGGTGATATGATCTTCATTTCGGGTTTGGCTGTGCAGTTCATTTGGCATGAGGCAAATTGACGATGAACGTGGTAGCCAAATGTGGGTTTAATCTGCATTCCCTACCCACACTAGATTTCGGGCTGGTCTTCTGAGGGCCAGAGGCTGCATGGCTGTATGACTCGGATTGGATTTCCGATACCATGCCGTGAGATATCTGAGCGCTCAAATCTTTCTTTCCTGCTGTCATCCGTCAACCCCCATTTTTCGAGACCGCACCAAGCCGATCTACTGGTGTGTGAATAGAAAGCCACACTGGAGTCCTGCTCGGGATGTGTTAACAAATTCTGTCGGAAATCATCATGCGAGAACAGGGAGGAACGTGGGGCACTCACCAATGAAATATCGTCCTGCTCAGCCGACATCTGAGCGTACTGCCTTGATCTGTATTCCAACGACATTAATGGTTCGGCGTCACAATGTCACGGCAAGAACAGTGGACACGTACGATACACATGTCGTGTTTTCAAGAAATACCGATAGCGAGCCCATGCAGCTTCACGAATATTCTTGGGATAGGTGGTGCAGTGCACGCCAAGTAACCCTGTATCGTCAACGCATTGTGAGGAAACACGTCAGAGCGCTGGAAATCTTGAGTGTCTTGCTTTATGAATGCCAGCCAAATGCCCATCTTCGAGAGTTGACACAGGCAGGGGAGGCAGAATGCAAAGAGTGGAGCCGTACCGATAGATGAATGCGGTGAATGGTAGCAGCGTCACGATGGGGATAACCTTATGCACCTGAAAGGTCAAATACAGGATCTGTCATCGCATTCTCCTTCCTCAAGCCGTACATCGCATGGTTCGTTTCGTCGTTACTGTTCTTAGAATTCACAGGCCGGCACTTTCTCGGCATCCTTGAACTCAGTCTTGACCTCCTCAATCACCTCCAGCCAGGCCTTCCCCAGTTTTTCGAAGTCTTCGATCTAGCTCGGGGTCAGGTCTGGTACTCTTGCGACGAACCAAGCGAACTAACCTCATTCCAAACTTGAGCGCTTGCACGTGCCCACCATCGTCCATTATGGAAGCAATGAGTGGAATACGCTTTCTTTTCTCCGAGGAGCTTTCTCTTGAATGCCATATCAATCTCAGGGGTTGGTTTCAGATCGAAAGGTAGCTCGACATTAACCTGTTATCCAGCTCCTTAATCAGCGACAGAACTTTATCTGCATGAGCTGAGACGTACCATGTTGAGGGTATAGATGCCATCGGAGTCCAGTACATTCGTTCCCAAAACTTGGGCCAAACACTTACCGCCCTCGATGGCTAAGTTATGGCAATATTCATTTATCTTCTCTTCTCCGCCAATCCAGGCACGGAATCGTAAGGCTGGAGAAGATAGGCAGTCAGTCACATGGAATACGCCTTGATATTGTAACTCACCTTCGTCCACTGACAGATATGGTGCCAAGTCAATAGTGCTAGTCCCTGCACGAACGGACGTTAGCAAGGAGCTGTGACAAGCACTGGTTTGTGGACGTACAGTCGTATTGCTTGACGAAACTGTCGCTGGGGTTCGCTCTATTCTGAGGAGAGACGTACTTGTCGGACGTCGGTATCGAACACCTTACAATATGCTGGTTCCTGTAATCTAATATTGGCATGGGATTTTGATGTTTCGGACAAAATAACTCACCGCTCTGGGACGTACATCACAGCTACTGATCGCTTTGACATGAGCCATTTATGACAGTTCTGTTATTGCACAGTCAGCCAAGGCCATTCACACCTTGATCCACACGACGAAGGTGGTACGAACCGACACCCAGAAATCCGGTCCAATCTCAGTGAGGTTGATATTCAACTCGTGACCGATCGAGTGAGCGGCATCGACAGCACTGAAGACCCCTTCTTCTTTACAGATCTTGACCATTTCTTTCCATGGAAGCGCACAGCCTGGGAGGGAGGTGATCGTGTCTAGGAGGGCAACACGCTTCTTGTTTGGCACTTTGGGTACGCTTTGAATATGCTTCCTAAATCCCTCGAGGATTTCAGCCGGTCCCGAATTGGGGAAATCGAGCTTGAAGACTGAGAGTTTCGGATGGGGAGGAGCATCATTGAGGTTGACCGCAGTGAGTGAAACGGAGCTGTAGGTTGTAGTCGCTGTGGGATTATCCAAGAATTAGCACCCGTCCCTTTAGTAGACGATGTCAAGAAACTCACTGAGAATGATAGTGTCGCCTTCCTCCCAATCTATATTCCGGAGAATGGTGTTCATACCCATCGATGCGTTAGGTACGAGTACACACTCATTGGTCTTTGCACCGATCAACTTTGCTAGGTTTTCCCTGACGCTGCCGAGGAGAGGAAGATAAGTAACATAGTGGAAGTAATCCGTGTTCCATTCCGATTCTTCAGCGAGCTTCGTAGCTCTGTCAAAGACGACCTTAGGTGTGCACCCATGAGCTCCTGTTGAGGACCTCAGTTTATGAACCCCAAGAACGAAGAAATGACCATACCATTATTAAGGTTGACCAGTTCTGGGTCCATCATGAAGAATTCCTTCATGCGATGGCCAAAAGGAGGGGGTGTTGTTTCGTAAATGGTGGGCATATTTGTTATATTCCTTGCAATCGCCTGGGGTCCCCCAGCTCATAAAAAAAAAACGCTATATACCCAAAGGTCAGATGGTGATTGCGAAGGTACACAGTTCAGTGACTCACTCAGTGATGTCATGCTTGGCGGAGATTTGAACCAGGAGAAGGTAAGTAGAAGATCCAATTTCAGGTAGAGAACGCTTTTAAACTTGACCGTGCAATCGGGTGGGCTCAATTGCTAGACACCAGGAATCGAGCAGTTTTAGCCGTCTTAGGATGGCCGTCGCACATCAGTCGACGAGTTATGAGTAGCTTTCTATTGCTGGAGATAGGGGCATTCAACTCGGTACCGTTGTGTCAAAATCGAGTCGAATCTCTAAGCCCCGTTGGGCAACTTCTCCGCATCCTGGAATTCAGCCTTGACCTCCTCGATAACCTCTAGCCAGGCCTTGCCCAGCTTCTCAAAATCTCCGACCTGATGGATCGCGTCAGCCTCAGGATTGAACCAGCAGAGATGTACAAACCTCGTTCCAGACTTGTGCGCTGGCCCTGGTCCACCAGCGCCCGTTATGGAAGAAATGAGCAGAATAAATCTTCCTGTCTATGATCAACTTGTTCTTGAAGGCAAGATCAATCTCGAGTGTCGGCTTCAAGTTAAACGGAAGCTCGACATTGACCTAAAAGTGCACACAGTGATTCGTTAGCTCAAGTGCCCATGATCACACTTGGTTCAAATGAACCAGCTCACCATCGTCAGAGTGAAATCACCCTCGGGATCGAGGACTTTGGTCCCCATCACTTCCGCAAGGCGAGCACCGCCCTCGATCGCGAGTTTATGACAATAGTCATAAATCTTCTCCTCGCCTCCGAGCCATTCCCGGAATTTGAGAGTTACATATGAAAAGTGGCAGGTAAGTGACTGCGTAAAATTTGAGATGAAAGGGGCTGGAACAGACCTTCGCCTACGGAGAGGTATGAAGACCAGTCTATTGTACCGTTCCCTGGCAGCGTTTCAGATAAGCAGAACCTCGCAAGAACAGGGTATAATACCTACATTCGTATTGCTCGACGAAGTTGTACCCTTTCCTGTCCTTTGGAGAGAGGTAGGTATGAGACGTCGGGATAGATGTTCGGACAACATTTTGGTTCCTATGGACAGCATATATTCAGCCCGAGGCCGTGAAAGACATATGAGCGCATTCATTTTACCTTTCTGGAACGTACATGACGCTGACAGCGCGTTTAGCCATGAGCCACTTGTGGCAGTTCTATGAAAAACATCAGTTCGCTTTTTCATGCAGACCCCAGCAAAGGAGATAGGACAGCCAAAACTCACTGAAATCCAGAAATCTGGCCCGATTTCGGTCAAGTTGATATTTTGCTCTTGGCCGATGGAATGTGCGGCGTCAATGACGCTCCAAACGCCTTCTTGTTTGCATATTTGGACCATCCCCCTCCAGGGGAGTGGGCAGCCAGGGTTAGAGACAATGGCATCAATAATCGCGACGCGTTTCTTGTTCGGAGCTTTAGGAAGCCCTTGGAGGTGCTTGCGGAAATTCTCAATGATTTCACTATGTGAAGTGGGGAAATCGAGTTTGAAAACAGAGATTGCTGGATGAGGAGCAGCGTCTCCAATGCTGACGGCAGTGCGTGATACGGAGCCATAGGAGGTGGTTGCTAGAGGCTTGCTTGTCAGTTCAGTGCATCCGCAGGCGTTCACTTGTACTCACTTGTGATGATGATATCTCCTTCCTCCCAGTCGAAATTGCGAAGAACGGTATTAATTCCCATGGAAGCGTTGGGTACTAACACGCATTCGTCTGCCTTTGCACCAATGAGTGCGGCTAGTTTGGTGCGAATTTCAGCCAGCAATGGCTGGTAGAAGATTCGCATAAAATAGTCCGGGTTTCGTTCAGCCTTCAGAGCCAATTCATGCGCAGCTTCGAATACAGGCCTGGGTGTTGTTCCATAAGATCCTATATACCGGTCAGCTTCCTCTTAAGGTTCATTAACTTCCAAAAAGCAGTCACCATTATTGAGGTTGGTGTATTCTGGATCCATGAGGAAAAACTCTTTCATGGCGTGCCCAAAGGCGGGCGGTGCTTCTTGGTAGTACATTGTAGTCGCCGTCATCGTCGAAGATAAGATTCCACATGGTCGATATGGCTGGTGGCATCTTTTTTATGGCTCAGAAAGATGAGCCGACCGACCAAGTGCCATCGACGCGTGACTCGACTGCCAAGGGTAGTGATTAGTCAGAAACACGGTTTCGGGGCGGATTTCCGAAAACAATTATCGACGCGCTCATTTCGCGTTTTCACAGGATAAGGACGCGTCGCGGGTCAAAGGAGGGTCAAAGGATGCCTTTGGCTATGGTGGCTATCTTTAAACGAATAGCACTTTTCCTATTCTAGGCCGTAACAGCAGTAAGGCGGTCCGAAAGACCGACTGCAAATGCTTCCGTCAAAAGTCCTTGGGACTCGGGCTGTCATCGATGGATTGCTATAGGCCATTTTATGGGGTAATGTTGTTATTTCCTTGGAACGGCAGTTTGCTTACAACAATTTACACAAATGTAGCTAGGTGCCTCAGCGCTAATGAGGTATTTTTCTCCTTGGTTTTGTCGCTGGTCCGAGGAAATGAGCAAGAAACGAGTCTAACTACATATCACCGCCGACCCCCTCACGTGTGCCTCAGCGCCTAAGACTCGTAAAAGAGGGTTGGAATGGTTGGGGGTGTGAGAACGGTGGTGGTACACGTGTACACATTTAAAGAGTATATAGTGGACCATCTGTCGCTGGTTTCCTATCAACTGATCACCGTCAGCCCCCCCAGTAAATCCTATACAGCCAAGTACGCTCTTCGTGGTCATTATATACCAATCCCTGTTTAACACGTCGACTAAGTCCCTATATCTATATCAGCATGGGAAGGAAGGGGAAAAGCGCTAAGCACCTTCTCGATGAATTCATCAACGAGATTCCGGCAGAAAAACTTACGGGTTTTACCCCATCCATTGGTACAATCTACCCGGCCAATCCTGATGAGAATGATCACTTCAGGCTGGATAACCAAGGCGTTCGTCCTTACTTTACCCACTTTATCAATCTTCTGACATTATACTTGTAGAAGAATACCAAACTCAACTCGGATGGAGAAGAGACATACAATCTCCAAATCCAAGCCAATGATCAATCGAAATCAACATCAATCCGGCAAATAGCCCCGAGGACCGTCGCGGGGCCTGTTAAAGCTACGTCTAATGCCAACCCTGAAGCTGTGAGGCAGGCATTCAGAGATAATAAGCTCATTTAGTTTAGTAACAGGTAAAGATTGATAGTGTAGAGAATCGGGCCGTTATCTCGTTACCTCGTGGATTTTGGTATCATGATATCGCAGAATGTTGCTAGTGTAACGTTTATATAGCCGAATACACCGTGCTTCAATAAGTACGGATTCTCAACGAATTAGTTTTTTTGAGGTAGGCGTCAGCCGAGGAACCGCCAACAAGTACCTCTGAATTCAAGTGGCCGTGACTCGTTGAGTTGTACCGTGACACAGACACTTTGTCCAGACTCGTTCAGCTACGGCTTGATTCTTTACGGCATCGCCCTCGTAACACACCCGGTGGCTTGATTTCAACGTCTAGCACAAATTATGGCGCTCGGGAAGATGCACTGGCGGGAGGATACCATCCATGCAGAGCCCGCTTGGTCCGTTGATCCAGATATCTCTGTCGTCCAAGCGATTTCTCGCCATCATCTCCTTCAGCGCTCTGATACCTCGGATGAAGAGCTGACTGTGACCTTCTTGGGGCAGGGTTCTTTCAATCGGGCCTATACAGTCGACGTTAAAGCACCGTCCGGCGTGAAATCGTACATATTTCGCGCGAGTCTTCCCGTCGAGCCAAGCGACAAACTGCGAAGTGAGGTCGCCACCCTGGACTACATTAAACGACACACGGATATCCCAGTTCCTGCTATAATTGCCTACGATGATTCTTCTGACAATGCACTCGGGTTCGAATGGATGATTATGGAAAAGATCCCTGGAGTGCCAATCAGCAATCTCTGGCGTGGTTTATCTGACGGCTCAAAAGCTGATATTACTCGCGAGATCGCCTCGTACGTCTTGCAGATGCGCAAGAACTGCTTATTTCACGAAATCGGGGCCCTCTATCACATTGCCGAAAACCAAGAATTTACCATCGGACCCATAGTCACCCAATTCGCGTTCATGGGGCCAAGGAGGCAGCTTTTCTCTCGCAATCGTGGACCATATCCTCACGATAGCGATCTCATACAAGCTTTCGTTGAGATGCAAGTCTCTGATACTCACCTCATCCAAACGATGTCACCAGATGATCCCAATTTTGATGAGGATCTCTTCGAGGACGCGGACAGCATTCTACGTACAGTAGAAGAGTTGCGCTCCCTAATCCCTCAGATCTTCCCAAAAGACGACATAAGCGACTCTATTCGCACAGTCCTCATGCACCCCGATCTTTCACATCGTAATATCATGATCGACCCCGATACACTCCAGATCACCGGTGTCATAGATTGGGAATGTACGAATGCCAGTCCGGAATGGGAACATCCATATCCCCAATGTCTCACTGGCCCTGAGGTCAAAAAAGAAGCAGATCGAGTTGAGTTTGATGACACGGATCCACTACGAAACGAGCTCTGGGACGACTGGGAGAAGATGCAACTTCGGAAGGTATTTGATGAGGTTGCTGGACCACCGCCCTCAGCAGGAGATCCATTAGCGCCAATCAAGCGTGAGTTCTTAGGTGCACTAGCATTTGCTGAACAATCGGAAGTTTGGGTGATGAGATGGATAAAAGAAACGCGGGAGAAGTTGACAGCGATTGCGTCCGCCAGGGTACGTGTTCATGTCTATATTTTTGTTCAAGTCATTGATCTTAGAACCATGCACATACGAAGGCTTCAGCCTCCGGCTAGTCTCTAGATGTTGAAACGTAGCACTCGAATCGCTTTTATTTCGTTTGTCGTTCTCATGAAATTCAAAGCTGCGATAAAGGATCAATCCATCAACTTTCCATACCTCTAGGACTATCAGTGACCTGACCATGACACGGACAAATCCAGTGGCGTGAGGTTTCACTCCAAGAACTGATCAACTTGACGATGTTGTAGCGACGGCCTGTTGCCCATCAAGCCACCGTGAATACAGACCGCTCAACGTCTGAATCGAGACGGCAACTGCCTTTTCTTCCTCGAACTCTTAGGACTCCCCCGGTCGTCGATGTCATCTCCTGCCGCTGCAGGTGATCGGCGCTCGCCCACTGAGGGTGTTTTTGCAGCAGGTGGTGTTAGGGTGGCCGGTAATGTGAATGTGCCAATCGTTTGTTCAATTTGGTGGATCCTTATGTCCATCAATTCTGATGAGAACTGTGTCTCAATACACGCCGCAAAATGGGGGTTTGGGGAAGAGTTGAACCCTCCCAAAGCGTGTTGATATTGTTTGCGAAGAGCTAGTCGAGCCTCCCATAGGCTTATAGTAGCATCCAATCCGAGCAACGCAACTTCTTCCAGGGTGATGCTTTCCTTTCGGTCGATGAGTTGTTCATAACAGGCTCGAAGCCAACCGATGTGGTTGTTTCTTCTCGCTTGACAGATCTCTTCGACGATGCCGCGGACAGGAGAGGACGTATCTTCCTTTTCCGCTGAAATCTCCGTTGGAACCTTACGAACCAGCGCGGAAGGAGTGGAAAAGCGCGTATGATACACATCATAGGTAGGCTGGTAAGCTGCATCCTGTGCACGCGCGATCTTAATCATTGCATCGATGCCAATTGAAGCTTCATGATGTCTCGTAAACTTTGCTGACCCTTCAGCAAAAGAGATGCAGCCCTCGCGATACCAAGCGGGTACGCCACAATGTCGACCAAGGACAATCTTTTCCTCTGGCAGGAGGGGAGCTGGAGTGGGTGATAAGCCATCCCGCCAGGATCGGATCTCCTCCAAAGCTTGCTTCTGGTATTGAAACATGCGCCAGCCAGACGTAAGCTTCAGGGTGGAGATCCATGCCTCTCGGGAAAGCTTCACAGAGTTTCTGGGCGTGACCATAAGCCAGGTTTCTCCCGCAAAGCAAGCTCAACTCACAATGGGTATAGAAATTCCATCAAGCCACCAAATTCGATAGCTGACACGTCAGCCTGGGTGTAAGCACGATCCGCCTCTTGTGGCAGGATGAGCGTGGAGCCCTCGGAGGCCAGGTGGAATCCCCAAGGTGGAACCAGAAATTTGGTATCATCAAACTAGTGGGATGTCAAGGGAAAATCTGACAGAGCAAGCTCTGAGAACTTACTTCAAAATTGACCATGTCAAGGTAATATTCATTGTCCTTCATGGGCACCTCGCCCTCATGAAGAATATGACTGGCCTCTTCGTCCTCCGGCAAAGGGATGATTTGCTCTGATCCCAGGAGTGCTGTTATTTCGGTTGGTTTGACCTTTGACATTGACCCGAAATCTAGAGTCATGGCTGGTAATTCATCTTGATTTGGTGGGGCATTGGGTAGCTTGATCGCAACGATGAGAACATTGTTTGACTGTAGAAAGTAATTTAGAGGAGCTATTAGATCGGTTGAGCAACTTACCACCGTGAACGACACATCGTTGGTCATTGAAGAGAGGAGGGACGTATCTCTCGTGTTTTCATGCAAACGAGGACCATTGACCTCTTCCAGCGGGTCAGTGGTGGGTTTCGATAATTCTCGACTTTCGGTATCCATTCTATTCATTCCGGGACAGCGCAGTAGTGCTGGTCCTGGGCGCAGTTACTGCAGTACGACAAACAGGTGAATGTTGAGCTGTTGTTTGTCGTCCACTGGCAGCATGGCCTCATTGCCTACCCGGGCCCATACCGTGCCAACAGTACTTTGAGATTGACTGCATAGTCCCTCCGTGGCGTCGAGAAAGCACGTAGCGTTGATAACGTACATGTTTGATAAGAGCAAGACTATCGCTGAACGCTCTGCATTTTTACGCAGTCTCAATCAAAGTCACAGTGTGCAGTGGTTCACGGTTGAGCGCTTGAGCGACAGGTGTATAGGTCCGGAGTTCGCCGAGGGTTGGGCGCGTCATCACCCATAAACAACGCGTATCCTCAAAACTGAATAGCTTGGGGTTTTCGCCTCTGAGTGGATGCAAAGTTACACAGCTCTCGCGTCAGTAAACATATAATAAGGGTTTGGCGAAGGCGTCCGAGGAACTGAGAGGACCATGGAGAAACTCGGATATTTCTGAAAGCCGGCATGTACACCCGTTGTAAGTTTCTAAGCGACATTGGATAACTTCTCCGCATCCTTGAACTCAGCCTTGACCTCCTCGATGACCTCCAACCAGGCCTTACCCAACTTTTCGAAGTCTCCAAGCTATCGTGTTCCATATCAGCTCCATCGCAGTTGGGCAGAACACGGACTTCACAAACCTCATTCCAGACTTGAGCACTAGCTCTGGTCCACCAACGTCCGTTATGGAAGAAATGTGCGGAATAAATCTTCCTCTCCACAATGAGCTTCTGTTTGAACGCCAAATCGATCTCCACCGTTGGTTTCAGGTCGATTGGCAGCTCGACGTTAATCTATGAAAAGGGTACAAGAACATAAGCTCGCACGCTCGTTACTGAGTTAAGAGTGAAACGAACCATATTCAAGGTAAAGTCTCCCTCGGGATCGAGGACCTTAGTCCCCAAGACTTCCGCGAGGCGAACGCCGCCTTTAATCGCAAGGTTGTGGCAGTATTCATAGATCTTCTCCTCACCACCGAGCCACTCCCGGAATTTCAGAGCTGAAAACGGAAGTGATATGTGAGCAAATTCGAGATGGCACGAATGACGACGATGCAACACACCTTCATTGATAGAGAGGTACGAGGACCAGTCCAATGTTCCGTTCCCTAGAAGGATGTCAGAAAAAGGGGCATAGTTCGAGACTTGATGGATACTTACACTCGTATTGTTCGACGAAATTGTAGCCTTTCCTGTCTTGAGGAGAGATGTAGGTATGAGAGGTGGGAATCGATGCTCGGACAACATTTTGGTTCCTTTTGAGGACAGATGGTCAGTCATCAACGTTTGCTGAAGCAAGTGACTGTTTCGAACCTTTCCGGAACATACAGAACGCTAACAGCGCGTTTGGCCATGAGCCATTTGTGGCAGTTCTGCGAATCCATCAGCTCAGTGCCCTACGTTCAGATTTTGAGAGAACCCAAGGGTATAGACGTACCGAGACCCAGAAATCTGGTCCGATTTCTGTCAAGTCAATATTCTGCTCTTGACCGATAGCGTGAGCGGCATCAATGACGCTCCAGACACCTTCTTCCTTGCAAATTTTGACCATTTCCTTCCAAGGGAGTGCACACCCAGGGTTAGAAACAATGGCATCTATGAGTGCGACACGTTTCTTATTCGGAGCCTTGGGGAGTGCTTGAAGGTGCTTTCGGAAGTTGTCGACGATTTCACCAGGCGAGCTGGGGAAATCGAGCTTGAAAACAGAGACAGTTGGATGAGGAGCAGCATCTCCGATACTAACAGCTGTGCGTGATATAGAGCCATAGGTGGTGGTTGCTGGTGGGGTTTAAGTCAACCTCATTCATCTGAAAAGGATACTAGGCACCCACTCGCGATGATGATATCGCCTTCTTCCCAGTCGAAGTTACGAAGGACAATGTTAATTCCAGTGGACGCATTCGGAACCAAGACGCATTCATCTGTTTTCGCGCCAATGAGTTTTGCAAGTTTCTGGCGGATCTCGACCAACACGGGTTGGTAGAAGATTCGCATGAAATAGTCCGGGTTCCGTTCAGCCTTCAAAGCTAACTCATGCGCAACCTCAAACACGGGTTTTGGCGTTGTTCCATAGGATCCTAGATATCCAGTTAGCTTTCTTGCGTAGTGAACTCAATCATTGTAGCTACCGTTGTTGAGATTCGTGTACTCTGGATCCATAAGGAAAAACTCCTTCATAGCGTGCCCAAAGACAGGTGGTGCTTGCTCGTAGTTCATTGTCGACATTGTAGCTAATGTCTCCGCCGTCAAGAAGGGTCTACATAGCTTGATTGGTCGGTATCAGCTTTAAAGCGAAAGTTGAGTGGCTTGACAGAGTCAAGTGCTATCGGTGCATGACTCGGTGTGTGGCAGTGATTAGTCAGATACACGAATTCGGTATGAAATCCCGAAGACGCGTCTCGTTGCGATTAGAGACGCGTTTTTACGCGCTTTAGGAGCGTAAAGACGTGTTATCATCTATATTCGAGGTAAGAAAAGTCTTTGATACTCAGAGAAACGGATAGATCAAATTCAAACATGGATATCGCAGCACAACTCAGGAAAAGGAGGAAGTCGCAAATTCTTCCGTTAGTATTCCTTCGGGCTCGGGCTCGTCTGGGCTTACAAAGCTCCGCAGATGATTCTGTCAAGTCCAAGAGCGTCTCGGCGATACTGAGCAAGCGATCGAGGTGGACGATCAGAAGAAATCAGCTTTGAATTAGCGCAGTAGGACTCGTGATCCAGGCCTGGTAACGCTGCTGATGAGAAGGGTATGTGACGCCGACCGCAGACGAAGCACTCTATAGTACAATCTTCGTCTCCCCTAAACCTTTAGAATCCATATCTGGCGGGGCATATCCTTCTCCAAGTCGGTTAAGTTGTGGACCTTGTCCCTGAGGACAACCGGGGTTCCAGGCTGCGAATCACGTATCTCTGCCATGCAGAGGACAGTTGCGAACAACCTTGCAGGAGAAAATCGAGTCAGCCTACAGAGAAATGAGTCAATAGAGTTATAAACTGACTTGTATCTGTCTGGGCCCATAGGGACGACGTCCCACTGGTAGGCTTCGCTAGATGTAACGACTGAGACTCCATCAGCTGGATCTTTCGCAATTGAGAGGTATTGTCCGGTCTTCTTGTTGGTGATGTCGAAGGCGTAGAGTCCAACGCGCTGGAAATGCCACTGTTGACTCAAGCTCCCGCTATCAATGGTGTTTGCGATGACTAGTAGGAGAGAGATGGTGAGCTTGTGCGTGATTGAAACTGAGAACAGGCGTCCTACCAGTATAGCCGTCAGAAGCTACATCCAGGGCCATTTGGTACCTCTGGTTTATCAAGCCTCCAGACGCATCGAGTTGGCATTCGATAGACATTGAGATCGAAAAGCGTTGGGAGATACCAGAGTTATCAGAGTGAATGCTTTAGCTGCAGGAAGAGACTCCGAGAGGGTGAAGGACCGTGAAGCTTTATATCCCAACGTTTGTCAGGGGTGAGCAAACGTTGAACGCCAATGGGTTCCAAGTTCCGAATAGCGGAAATAATGTCGAGCTCCTGGTGTAAACTTTGGAAGAAATTTGCGGAAGCGAAGGCATCACCGCCGAAGAAAGTGCTCATTGACAGTTTTTTTCTCTTTGTCGACAGAGAATCCAAATTCATTCACGGAGTTTGACAACTCTCGACTTCGTCACGCACATGTAAGACCAAAAGAGACGACACATAGTGCAGTTTGTGCACTGACGAGTATGCTAGCCCATGAATGAGATAACCGTCGGGTACCGTGAGTCTCCTTGAATTTCGGAGGTTCAATTTCTGAAATCCAAACTTGAACGCCACAGTCACGGTACCACTTCACGATCTCGCATCGCAACTGCCAGCTGGCCTGGAACAACCAGCGGCCCCTTCATATCCTTCACCTGCCCCTCTGGGCACAATAACGTCGCTCTGCAGATCAAGGCCTCGAAAGAAGAAATGATGGCCCAAGATCGGCTTCTCGACATCGAGCTTATCAAGTGTCCAGTCAATGCAGCGCCTTCTCAATAACTTCCGGCTGTCAATTTACTTGACTTGTCACAATTTTCACCACTTGACAGCTCTCACTGAGCTCATATGCCACTCCAGCCTCCAAAGATAGTAGAGAGTTGGGAGCCCTCCAGTATTCCGCCGATTATCCTCTCGCAGCTTTGATCAGCAATGCGCATCCTCAGGCTGGCTTCTGGCGCCCACAGCAACGTCAGCTGTCCGTCTAACTGTCCACTACCTCGACAACTAGAATCGAGCCCATAGGCTTCCAATTTCCGTGCCGGCAAAGAAGCAGGAAAGTGCTATCTGTCGGTGGAATAGCGAGCCGAACAAGCCTGCCCGACCGCAGAAGGCCCATCCAATGCCGTCATGACATTCAAACGGCGGAGTTACCTTCCTGAACCTCTATTAGACGGCGAAGCCGGTGAGAATATAAATATCAAGACCTCCAAAATTTTGCTCATTTACAATGTCAGCCACCATGGAGAATGGCAGAAGTCAGCAGATGCTCACCGAACGAGCGACCCGCATCGACACCCTCATTGAAAAGTACAGCTTCCTCTCCGTGTCAGCCGCAGAGAAACAGGTACAAGCACCAGCACCCAAGGTCAAAGTCGTTCTACTCACGGGGACGACAGGGAACCTTGGCTCGGATCTTCTTGCCACCCTCCTCTGTGACCCTACTGTTGCCAAAGTGTACGCCCTGAATCGCAAATCGAAGTCTGGGACATCAAGGGAGAGGATTGGAGACCAGTTTTCTGAGAAGAATTTACCCGAAGATATGCTGGATTCTCCCAAGGTTGTCCTGTTGGAAGGAGACCTTGGGAATGCGAAATTGGGGCTGACAGATGCTCAGTACGAGGAGGTATGTGTTTGCCACTTGTCCATGATTCTGCGTGCTAAAAGGGCTATTAGCTCTGCCGAGAAGTCACGATAATTGTCCACAATGCATGGCCTGTAGGCTACATCCAACCGCTCTCCCGCTTCGAACCATCTCTTCTCGGACTTTACAGTCTTATAACCCTTGGTCGTGCGCTTCCGAAGGAGAAAAACCCACGATTCGTATTCATTTCTTCGACTGCCTCGGCTTTTCTATGGAGAGTATACGAGAAGGAGCAACCTATTCCAGAAGAGTTACTGAGTAATCATGGGGTTGCGATTGGGCTTGGGTATGCCGAGAGCAAGTATATTGGGGAACACGTTCGTGAATCTCTTCAGAAGTACTCACGCTCGGACTTACTCTACTTCTGCGCCAGATTGTAGCTCGAAGCGGACTTAACGCAACATCCCTCCGTGTAACACAGCTTTGTGGGCGAACTTCCGATGGCGCTTGGCCCATCTCTGAATGGCTGCCCATGATGGTTAAGCTCATCCAAGAACTCAAGTCAGTACCCGCTGTCATGATCACCGTGCGTATTCTCTTGCCTATCGACCCTCAAAATTTCAAGCTAATGTCCCGTCTCTCATTTGTAGAAGCGAATTTCCTGGCTACCTACGGATGCGGCAGCAGATATCATCCGAGATATTGCCTTGTCTCCACTGGAACTCCCTCCGATGCTCAACCTTGCACATCCTCGACCTTCGGGGTGGCATGCGCTTCACCCTCTTTTTAGGCATCTTGTCTGGAAACGACACGAGCCCTCCAAGGTACTGCACACCCTAGAATGGACGAAGCTGGTCGAGAAAGAAGTCAAGGAGAGGATGGGTTCTGGAGCTGCCAAGGTCTGTTCACTCGCCCGTCGTTCTGAAGAAGATCACTGATGAAATCTCCTTTAGTTTATCAATCGCCTCTTCGGACTCCTCGCCATCATCGTCCCGTTTAATCCCGTTTTTGACGACAATATCGTCGAGGATTTCCCCGCTAGTGTTGCAAGTACAGTTAAAGCGCAGGAGATAAGCCCGACATTGCGGAATCTGCCAGAGTTGACGACGAGGGACTTTGAGAGATGGGCACAATATTGGATTAGTGTCGGATTTATCGAGCCGCGGCCCGCAGAGAGGGAGGCAAAACTCTAAGCCTGTGCTAGAGCAACACGTTGTTATTGACTGCTTCCGACAACGAGTACTCCAGAACTGCTCTTTCCTAAATTCGTTCCAGATTGGGCACACATACATTACACCCTACGCATAATCCGAGTTAGATACAGTGACATTGATCTCACTTCCTTCAGTGTTGTCGACGAACTGGTCCTCTAATTTTTACCGTCGTTAAAATTATTGCTTTTGAACGACAGCCGCTGGAACCCTTTCCCGGCCAACTTGAACGCTGTTTTTCCAGAGTTGTTGCATTCGGATGGTCAATGGTCATCAGGTGGACCATTTAGGCGCGACTAATGGGGCTTTGAATGCTTTTGTCCTTAACCATCATCATTCTCCCTGCACTCTTATTTTACATTCCCTCGTATGGGCAGGAATCATAAGACGTTCAGCCGAACAGAACTGTACCACAGAATCTGACCTCACAGGGTCTGTTATTGCTGCCTTTCATCTCCCTCGAGTGCTACCTATCAGTGCGGCGTAACCTCAGCCTGTGGCCAAGCATCAACACGCTGAGTTGTCTCTCAGAAAGGAATCGGGCTCACCAAGCATCATGTCAGGACTCGGGACGGCGACGACCATGCCAAATCTGTATCGGTGGACGCGAGCCATGACCATGACGTCGGGTCGCCCGATTTCAAGTTTGTGCTAAACGTCTTAAAAGGCAAATTGTTACGACTATGCTAGCTACCGAACCCTCTCGAAATGTTGACCTATCTCGCCAAGCTAATCGTCCCAAAGGACGACAAATACTTCGACGGCTGGAGGCTCAAGCCTTGGATTGCTTTCAATATAGTTGGTCTACCGATCTTCGGATGTATAGGCGCCTACTACGTGAAATTTGATTGGCGTACGTTTTACTTTATGCTGGGTTATGGTTACTGGACCGCATTCGGTTCGTTTGTTCTCCACCCATCCTACTATCTACTTACTAACTTCTCTTGTGGCTTGTTAAGCTATCACTGCTGGCTATCATCGCTACTATTCTCATCGTTCCTTCAACGCCTCAACCATCGTTCAACTATGGTTCGCGCTTGGAGGAGTGGCTACTTGTCTAGGTTCTATTCGTTACTGGTGTCAAGAACATCGAGCACATCACCGCTATGTTGACACGAACAAAGACCCATATAATGCCACGTCTGGTCTTTTCTGGAGCCATATGGGTTGGGCGATGGTCAAGCCTCCGAAAGGAATGAGACGATCTGGACGGGTAGACATTGATGACCTGACAAACGATAGCATCGCTAGATGGCAGGAACGATACCAGCATCCCCTCACGTTCTTGATGGGTTTCGTCATACCTACAGCCATTCCTTGGTTTTTCTGGGGAGACCTTAAGGGCGGGATTGTCTATGCTACTATTATCCGCATCTCCATCGTACTTCATGTGGGTGTTGACCACCATAACCCTATGGTGTTTGCTGATTGGATCACTCTTCCTCTAGGTCGCCTTCAGCGTCAATTCATTTGTGCATTGGTATGGAGAGAAGCCATTCGATGATGAACATACACCAAGAGACAATCATTTCCTTGCCATCCTCACTATTGGTGAAGCATACCATAACTATCACCACCATTTTCCGATGGATTACCGGACTGGTATTCGATGGTATGATCTTGATCCTACCAAATGGCTCATCTGGGTGCTCTACAAGTGTCGTCTTGTCAGCTGTCTGAAGGCATGTCAGGCCCTAGTGGAATCTTCAACCGTGGCTGAGGTCATACTCTTGCAGAGATTCCCTGAGAACGAGGTTCAGAAGGCGCGACTGAACGTAGAACTCAAGAAACTACACGAGGTCCAAGATACAATCGAGTGGCCCGTCGAGAAAGAGCAGGTGCCAGTCATCGAATGGTCTTCATGTCAGTAATTTGCCTTCTCTATTCATCTATATCAGATTCGTAATCACTTCCCCAGACCAGGAACAAGCAAACTCGCATCCATTGGTGCTCGTCGGTGGATTCATTCACGACGTTTCTGGATTCCTAGAAGAGCACCCGGGAGGAAGCGGCCTGATTCAGGGCTTCATCGGAAAAGATGCTTCTTCTGCGTTCTTTGGTGGCGTCTATGATCACTCGAACGCTGCGCACGACGTAAGCCTAGTACCATCATCCTTCGATAGCCCAGATTGCTAATGCATGCGCCAGCTCCTAGCGATGAAGAGGGTTGGCGTACTTGATGGAGGTTACGCCACAGGGGATCTAGACGACAGTCCCACTGGCATTGCGTACCCTGCGCGAAAGCTCAAGATCTCTGCTGAAGACTCAAATCCGTAAGCTACGCCGATTGGGAAGGCAGAACAGGCGGTCATCACATATTCTATCATCACTTTGTCCACTCTCGATATTTCAGCTATGCATGTTCTATACGACTCATTGTACACATTATTGGTATTCTTCTTTCAATTGTCACTGTAAATCGCCTCAGAGCACTGTGATGACCTGCTGGCCAATCCACCTGCTCCCAGGCTCGACCTTCGCGAAACCACGAACATATCCCGGTTCGACGCAGACAAACTTTTCCCTATAGCTAATTGTTAGCATATCATTCATGTAAGGCTGGGGAACGACGAACCATCCGCCATCTTCCATGTCACCGATCTTACTACCAGCATCAGCTTGCGGGTTCCAAACGACGACATCCTTGAACTCTACTGCCTTGATGTGGACGCCACCACTTCCCCATTTGACGGTATAATCACCTCCGGCACCCTCGTAGACGGAGTCCGTGAATTTCAAGACATCTACTTCTTGCCTCGTCTCCGTCTTATGAGCCTCAGCGGAAGGCGCAGTCTTATCAAAGTACTGGAGCCCGTTCAAAGGCGAGATCCGGACCTCGGAGGAAGGTGCTCGGTGGTATGTATGAAGCAGGGCCTGGAATTCCAGAGGAGAAGGAGCATCGGAAGGGTTGGTGACGTGAAGATCTGTGCTAAGTTGGTGTTCTGCGAGAGTGACAACATAGGCGAGGCTGAAGGGACGATTGTACACCTCGCGGATTTTGTCGGTGGCGTCAAGAGCTACGAGTAATAATCGTCAGTCCGAGCTCGAAAGTGAAAGAAGAAAAGTGTTAAAACCTACTCAGTCTTATGCTGACACCAGCTTCGTTGTCCATGACTGTGCTGTCGAACTTCCAGACCTCGTTTCGAGCAAATCCATGCTGAGCGAGCTTGGTATGCTCAGGATGGGTGGGTGCACCGAAGCAAGGGAAAACGACAGGGATTCCGCCGCGTACTGGCTTAGATCCGTCCAGAGCAGCTTTAGAGGAGACAAAGAGACGATCTTCCGGAGTCGACGACGACTTGGATGGAGCTTTCCATGATATAACCGTAGCTCCATATAACAGAATTTCTACAGATGCACCCTAGCATTGAAATAGCGAAATCAGTATCGCCTAAGCTGTTTCATTGCGCGTTTTGAGGTACCTTTGGGTGACTCAATGTAAGCTTGCCTTGAGATTCTTCGACTGGCATGGTTTTTACTGACGGAAGTGGGGTCGATGAGAGTATGCGTCAAGATCATGAGCTCGAGGCTTTATATAGGATCTTATCTAATCTATTGGGTACCGGCCCGAACGGTCCGCCCACTTCAGGGCTGGCATTTGGGCGTTTTCCTTTCACAAGTTGACCGCGACCACCACCTTGCAAGACCGAGCCTGGCGCCAATGCCCTCTGTTCCCGATATATCGAGGGAAAAAGAGATGGGAGCTGTATACTTGAAGGCTCTTATGTCGTCTGCAGGTGGCCAAACCTGCGGAGGGGTACGCGTCTATGCTTCACCCAGCTAGGAAGCGTGGCAGCTGCGCCTTTGGAGCTTCCAGGCCAATTGCTGGCCTTAGCGTCAACCTTTGAACAACAATGCTGCAACTAAGACGTAATTTCTACCTGATCCTGTGCATTGAAATTCACGAACTATATGCGTCACCATCAAGCACGCTTCCCTTAACCACTGGGCCGGATTCGCCGATTGAACCTGTTCCTCTGCGTTTGAAGATGCCATATACACCCACTATTCACCCAAATTCGTGCTCCCCGTCATGGGCGGCCCGATTTCCTCGTATGAGTACTCGGCATTACTATTGAGGATAGGCGTTGAGCCTATTAGGGCCCGAGGCGCCACATCTGGTTGGTACGCTTGTTCATTCCTGTTGAACCGAAATTAACATTCCGCAATCGTAATCGCAGGCTTCAAGTGAGAACTATCGAGGTAATTAATCCCTTGACATTTCTTCAAGTTTCACAATTGAAAGGAAGCTCAATGTAGATGTGCACTCAACGATGCGGACGTGGGCTTGGTCGTCTGCGCCAATGGTCCGTTTCATCATTGGCGATGCTGGAGCACGAGGCTCTCAAGCGAATTGAGATTTGACGCCTTGAATCCAGCTAAACTTATACTGGTTCCATGTCCAACAAGATTTGGGGCAACAAATCAGGGTATGGACACCTGACGATACCCTGCAGAAAACGCGGCATTGTATCTCGTCGAGAGTCGATGAAGAGATTGACATCGAGAATATTCCACCAGGCTAGAACTTTTCTAGATAATCTTGGGCCTCTCTAAAAGCCGAGCCGTAGATGAAGAGTCTTCTCTCGCAATCCCATATTGCTCTCTTTTCCCCACAAGAAAGAAATCCACACTCACTGCAACATATTCATGCGCCTAGACGAATTACTCGCAAGACCTCTCATCCCGAACGATGATAAGCGCTTCGATGGATGGAGGATCGAGCCTCTTATCGCCCTCGGTATCATCGGGCTACCGATCGTCAGCGTCGTGGGCATGCTCCACGTCGAGCTGACTCGTCCCACATTCTGGTGGGCCGTTTCATATTACTTCTTGACAGGCGGAGGTATGTCCTCTTCTTTCCATCCTTTCGAACTTTTACTCATATCTCATGCATAGCGATTACCTGCTGCTATCACCGCTACTGGGCACATCGATCTTACAATAGTGTGGGATTGGTCCAATGGTGTTCCGCCATCATAGGGGCTGGCGCTTGTGAAGGCACTATCAAGTCATGGTCCCAAGAGCATCGTGCTCATCATCGGTACACCGATACAGATAAGGATCCCTACAACGCCAGGTTGGGACTACTCTGGAGTCATGTCGGTTGGGTCATGGTTCGACCACCTCCTGGCGTCCAACGATCTGGTTGGGTCGATATCGACGACCTTAGGAAGAATAGGGTGGTTCAGTGGCAGCACAAATACTACAAACCCCTGGCTGCTTTCATGGGGTTCATATTCCCGACTCTTGTCGCGGGTTACTACTGGGGTGATTGGAAGGGAGGATTCCTTTATGCAGGTGTGACTAGAATGATCATTCTCCATCACGTAGGTCGACCCATCATTTGGCTCTTCACGCTTCTGGTGACTGATATTATTATGACAAGTCCACCTTTTCGATCAATTCGTTTGCCCATTACTTTGGCGAGAAGACCTTTGACGACGAGCACACGCCGAGGGATACCACGAACCCTTTCTATGCTTTCTTCAGTGGCGGAGAAGCTTATCACAACTTCCATCATCAATTTCCTATGGACTATCGAAACGGAGTCAAGTGGTACCATTATGACCCGAGCAAATGGTTCATCTTGCTGCTAAATCTCCTTGGCCTGGCTAGCAATCTCAAGGCAAGCGCTCCCGGGCCTGTGCAATTCCATCATCTGACATCGTTATAGACCTTCCCTCAGAACGAGATCAAGAAAGCAGAATTTACGATGAAATTGAAGAAACTGAAAGCACTTCAAGATGGTTTGAAGTGGCCAATGAAATCTGCTGAACTACCCCTCGTCTCGTGGGAAGAATGTTAGTGTCTGGAGTACTCTTTCACCTGCTCGCGATTAACGGATTCTATTTAGATCAGAAACACGCGGAAGATACTCCATTGCTCCTCATCGGTGGCTTCATTCACCACGTCGCTGATTTCTTGGACGAGCATCCTGGAGGAGCTCAGGTCATCCAGGGTTTTATCGGAAAGGATGCAACTGCAGCTTTTGTTGGTGGCATTTATGACCATTCTAATGCAGCACATAATGTAAGTAGGAGTTGCAACCGAAAGCCTTATAGGATAACTCACGCAACATGTTGATGATATCCAGTTACTTGGCATGAAACGGGTTGGGGTGCTCGACGGCGGATATGAGAATGATGGCCATGAGCATGGTCACGTAGGACTAACCAGTGGGCATAGGCTCAGGATCACTTCTTACGAGTGAGGATGGACGGAGGGTGGTTAGCTAGCAAAGAGGCGATGAAATGAGTGTATTTGGTAGAGTAGCAGGGTATCGTTGTATTCTAGGATGGCGCATTATCAAGATGTATAGTATTATGTTTACTCGAAGAGAGTGCAAGAGCATGCAGTCCAACTTGGTGCGTAGAGTAAAAAGGTGAAAGGGCTCGGTAGGGTATGGAGGTCAAGCCTGGAAAAGTGACTCGGACATAGTGAATGTCGTCGTGTAGTTGCACCTCAGAGCTTTGCCTCCATCTGTGCCGTGGCATGTGGTTCAATGAAACCGATGCTAGTCCAATATTTCACTGATCTCTCGAAATCCCTGGTCCTCAGCTCTGGTAGATTCCTTAAAGTAGCGCTTATCTCCTGTGCCTTTTCTGTACTCGCTGCGGGAGCAGGGAAATCGTCAATGGTGTAGTCGTCCCAGGTTGAGTTATCGGGCATGATGATATTGCGGAAGGCCAAGAGACGGTCTATCATCTACATGCATTTCCATAAACAGCAATTTCTGGACGTAACAGAGGGGAGAACGAACCTTTGCAGCAACAGGACCCATTCTGGTGATTGCCTCCTTCTGGGCCAACTCTGTCCATTCGAGGGTAGGTACAACTTTGGAAGGCTGATGACCCCACACAAGATTTCGGACAACTGGGTGCAAGGCATGCCAGCCTGTCGGACGGGGGTGTACGAGGTTAAGTGTGGGAGGGAGATGCAAGGGGGACAGCGCGATGTCCCGTATTATGTCTGCTGCTGCATCTGCTGGAAGCCAAGATAATCGTTTCTAGGGAGGGATGGTGAGCTACAAGCGAGAAACCAATGGCAAGAAAGGGCCACATACAATGATTGAGAGGGTGGGTATTGATTTCATTTCTTGCATGAGCTTCAGCATCATTGGCATCAGCTCGAATGCAGGCCAGACTCCATCGGAAGTCCGTCCACATAGCTGAGTTACGCGGAGAGATGTAGCGTTGAGTCCACTTCTCGAAACAATCTGTGAAGTAACATTGAGTTCAGCTATTGACGCATCTACTTCAAGAAGGGAGAGGACCAACATGTTCCGCAATGTATTTGCTCTCAGCGTAACCAATACCAATCGCTACCCCATGGTTACTCAGCAACTCTTCTGGAATAGGCCGGTCTTTCTCGTATAACCTCCAGAGAAAAGCTGACGCAGTTGATGAGATGAACACGAAACGAGGATTCTTTTCTCGGGGCAATGATCGTCCAAGACGGATGAGGTTATAGAGACCAAGAAGTGAGGGCTCAAAGTACGCAAGGGGTTGAACGTAGCCCATTGCCCAGGCGTTGTGAACAATCACAGTGACCTCTTTGCACACCTATACACGGTCTCAGCATGGTCACGACGACAAGAAGGGAAGTACGTACATCCTCATACTGAGCGTCGGTCAGTCCTAATTTTGCATCTCCGAGGTCGCCTTCCAAGAGAACGACCTTTGGCGAGTCCAATAAGTCCTCCGGGAGCCCTTTCTCAACAAACTGCGTCCCAATCCTTTCCCTCGACGACCCAGTGCTTGATTTGCTGGCACGGTTCAATGTGTAAACTTTGGTGACAGTAGGGTCTACGAGGAGGGTGGCAAGGATATCCGAGCCGAGGTTTCCTGTTGTCCCTGTGAGAAGCACAACTTTGACTTTGGGTGCTGGAGCTGAAAAATGGGCCTGTTTGACGGGAGTCGGGGGTAGTTGGAAGCTATACTTCTCAATGAGGGCGTCGATGTGAGTAGCCCGTTCGAGGAGCATTTGTTGGGTTCGTCCACTTTTCATGGTCGGCATTCTTGTTGGCTTTGACGAGGCGGTCTTTGGTTGGGAAACGACAGACTACCCTTAGCAGCGTTCCATTTATTTCGTCACTATCCAGGCGACCCTTATTCGGGTACCTAGTAGGGCCGAAACTTCAACTCGAAAGTGGGCCCATTTGCCGAGTTGATTCTTCCCCAAGAGTCAGTCAGAGCTCACACTGCTGCGTCCGCCATACAGCAGAATTTGAGAGATGTCAGAAAAATTCTGATTGTACCGTCCCTTTCCGCGACCACTGGAACATTCGTCGACTGAGCCTGCCATGATGGAGAGGAACCTTGTCCAAGGTTCAATCAAAGGCATCCGAGCCCCGAATAGTAGCTTCTGAATTCCGCCCCTTTAGTTGTGTTGCGTTAGGTAGGGAAGAACGATAGAGGAGGAGGAAAGGCTGGCTGAGGACTGATGATGAGCGTTTAGCACCGTGACTAAGTCGTGATGGTGGTGGTTCGCATCTAACTCAGCAACACGGCGTGAAGGTGACAACTAGTTTAGGCAGACGGAATTTCGGATGATATTTCCAATGTACATAGGGGATGGAGACCATATAAAAGAGGAACATAATAACCGGAATTCCTACCAAGCTCCCAATTTCACCCATCTCCCGGATAAAGCAAGGCGTCAGGGTCCTCTCTAAAGGCGTATCTGACTGTAGATGCCATTTAGAATCAGCCCAAGCATCCTCGGAATCTTGTAACGGAATACTTACTCAAGGTATGGTCGCCTGCATCATGCATAACCCCGAAGTAATCTTCAGAATGGAACGCTCTCGTTGGCCATAGTCTCTCATTATCCCATGGTGTTTCCTGGCCAAATGGGACAACGGCCTGTCTGTACCCATGTTCTCTTGACTCAGCCATCGTCACTGCCCAGAGGTGGTTCCGTTTTGAATCCCATGTAAGGGACTGAACTGCGTTATTGCCTGTTGCTAGTTCATAGACTGGACCTCGAGCACGGACATCCCATAGCCGGATGCGTTCTTGCTGGCCTGCTCCTGTAAAGATAGCTAGGGGTGGCGTTGCTATTCAGCAATCGTGGTGCGAAGAAGGCAGAATTGAAGAAAACATACTCGGAATTCCGTCAGGGTTGGCATATGCAGCAGCTGTGCATCCCTCATGTCCGACTTGTATGGTCAAGATGGGTAGCGGCTTCCTTGTATCCCAGAGCCTGACGAAGCCATCCAAGCAAGCGGTCGTAAACGTCTGAGGTTGACCTGCAACCGTTGAGATCTGTTGAACGGCGCCTCCATGTCCGATGTATCGGGACAAGAACTTCCCTGTCTCTAAGTCAAGACTGACGAATGAATAGCTGTTCGTCGTCTCGTAGTCGTTGCCACTAAGCATGACCCCTGACTTGAATGGGTGTGATCTCCATATCCCTGGAGCAAAGTGAGAATCCTCGAATGTGGTGGTAGTAGGGACTTTCCCCGCCCAGGTTTCGAGGGGTTCGTGTATCACATTTTCGCCATCAACAAGTTCGCTTTCGACGTCCCATACCCCAGCTGTTCCCTTTCCTGCGCGAATGAGCTTGCCTGCTACACCAGGGATAGTCGCTATTGGACCGTGCCAAGCCTTGGATGGAAAGCTTTCAACGGGTAACCCAAGGATGGAGTAGTCGTCGTGACCCCAACGAAAGGCTGCAATTTCGTGATCATCTGCGAGGAACATGAGCCTCCTGGATTCATCGACATCGAGGCCAGTGATAGGCCGGTAGAAGTTTCCGCGTGGATTGAGGGAAACCAGCGAGGTGGCCTCTGGAAAGTCACTGAATTCCAGGGCTTCGTCCGCTAAGTCGTAACAATCGTAGAACCATGTTCGGGTATCAGACCCTTGGAAGGTCCTGACAAGGACTTCTGCATTGGGAGACAGAAGCATAAGAGACGAGTCCGAATTGTCGATGGGTTCCTCGATGATTTCACAGCGAGCAGTATATACTGCACTGGCGATCACCTGCTCGTGGGTAGGGGCTATATCCACATCCTCCTTGAAGCGGGATAATTTGGTCGTAAGAAGATGGGGGCGGAAAGACTGTGCCCATGGAGGTGGTGCTTTCATCAGCTGCGAGCTTTCTAGTGGCCTGATGAAGTCTGTTATTGCATGGTCGGTGGGAGGTTTATTCTATGTAAAAACGTCGGTGTATACCTGGTCCAAACTCTTGAGTGAGTTGCGAGTGAAGCATGGTACCGATCTGTTGCCAGAGGTTTCCTGCGTTGGAGGAGAGAGTAAGATCAGCAGATGTGTGCTTTCAGGATGATAAACTAACCCATGCCCGTCTCAAAGGGGAGGTCTTCCAATAATGGACAATCGGCCGAATGGGCGAATGAGTTGCTCATGGCGATATCGTCGCCATATTCTACATCCTTCGCTTGATCAATAAACGCCGCAGCTTTCACTACCAGGGTATCGAAATTGGAGCAGCCCTCGGATTGCCTAACAAAGGCACAGAGGTCACGGAGGAGGCGCTGGATAATCTTCTCCTGCAGGTCGTACTTGTCTATTCCTCGATATTGTTCCGGGCCATGGTAGTCTTCTTCCATATATTCGTCGTCTGCTTCCCCTCCTTCATCTTCATCAGCCATTTCAACGTCCCTCTCTCCTACACCGTACTTGCTCTCGAATGGTAAGCGTTTCCAGGAGTCAAACGGCCCTCTCAGCAGCCCAAGTTCGGCGCAAACAGCATCAAAGCGTACCGTGTCGTATGCCGGGCTCATGCCTTGCTGGATCTTTCGCGGGTGATCGTCGCAGGGTGAGGGGAAGGGAGGAAGCATCCAAGATTGACGCAGTGGTCAAGATATATGGGCCACGTTCCATGAATGATCATCATCATGAGCCCAGTTGGTCATATCATTGACACGCACCCCATCCGCGTAGTCTCCATGGATATGCCGGAAGAAGGTTGGTCAAGAAGATGTTAGTCACTGGTGATGAATCTTAGGATCCTCGTGATTGGCTTGCCGTTTGCCAATGCCGAGTTGTCAATGTGTATTCTGATGATAGGAAAACATTGATCGATATTTTTTTGATAATGTTGTTTGATAATAGGATTGTACTCCTCCTTGGCACTTATAGTAGTTGCCTGTATTATTCTCGCTAGTAATGGTTGATGGGGTAGATAGTGGAATCAGGCGCTTCTTTGAATGCGTATCTAACTGTTAAATCGTATCAGCTCTTGTTCTGAATCGAAGCTGAAGAGAGTACTTACACAACGCACTACCACCAGCATCGTACATTGTTCCATAATAATCCTCAAACTGGTAAGCCCTTGTCGGCCATTTTCTATCTTCATCCCAGTCCGTTTCCTGACCAGGAGGGACTTGAGCTGGTCGAAGTCCATGCATCCTCGAATCGGACGTGGTTGCAGCCCAGAGGTGGTGGCGTGTGGCATCCCAGGCCAGTGACTGCACTGCATTGTTGCCAGTGGCTAGCTCGTACACAGGTGTGCGAGCGCGGATGTCCCAGAGGCGAATGTTCTCTTCTCGTCCTGCCCCAGTGAATATGGCTATAGAAAAGAGGCATTAGCAAAAGGGAGAAAGAATGTTGGTAGGAACGTACTGGGAATACCATCAGGGTTAGCGTATGCGGCAGCTGTGCAGCCCTCATGTCCAACTTGAATCGTTAAGATGGGCATAGGCGTCCTGGTATCCCACAACCTGACAAATCCGTCCAGGCAGGCAGTGGTGAACGTCTGAGGTTGACCACCAACCGTAGAAATCTGTTGAACGGCTCCTCCATGCCCAATGTATCTCTGCACGATATTTCCCGTCTCCAGGTCAAGTCCATGAAAGGCGAACCTTTTGGTACTTTCGTAATCCATACCAGCAAGCATGACGCCAGCTTGTGACGGGTGCGCCTTCCAGATAGAAGGCTTGAATTTTGGGTCCTGGAACGTGATGGTGGCATCGTGAGGACTCCCAGCCGAACCCTCAATGTTCTTCTTGTCGCTCCTCCACGTGTCTTTTTTGTCCAAACGGTCTCCAATTCTATCCTCCCCATCCTCTCCATGAGTAGGTGCACTGTCCAAATTCCACACTCCAGCAGATCCTTTACCCGCTCGGATGAGTTTTCCTTCTCCAGCTGCGACTGTTGTGATAGGACCATCCCACTCGCCAGACTTGAACGTGTGCACAGGGAAGGCATTGTGGTAGGGCAATCCCCCGGGAGATCCCCATTGAAACGACTTGATACGAGTTGGCTCTGCAGTGAAGAAGAGTTTCCTTGTCTCTTCGAAGCACTGCTGAGTGAAATGGTCTCTGTGACCAGGATCACCGTTAGATCCCTCAAATCCTTTAGCTCTCGGAAGTTGATCAACCATATCTCCTTGCAAGAGATAGTACTTTAGCATTGAGACTGAATATTTGGAACCACCAACGTAGCCACGAATCAGGATTCTAGCATCGGAGGATATTTCCATGAAACATGGTCGGATGGCGCTAGATTCGAGGATCTCGCAGCGAGCAGTGTATACTGCGCTGGCAATGCGCTGGTCGTGGGATGGGGTAATCTCGACGTCGTCTTTGAAACGAGCAAATTTCGTTGAAAGGGGATGGGGGCGGAAAGTCTCCGACCAAGGAATAGGTCGTTTCATAAAATCCGTGCCTTCGAGTGAGTTGAAGTGTTCTATCGAAGTGATTGAGTCAATAAAAAAGTGTATGCTAAAGACTATTGAACAAACCTTCTCCGAATTGCCGCGACATGAAGGATTGAAAGGATTGACCCAATTCCTGCCAGTAATTGCCTAACAATCAACAAATCAGCAAGTGAGAACGAAAAGTACCCTAAAGACAGGTCACCTACCCGTGCCTTCATGAAAGGGGTCCCCGCTAAGCATAGGGAACTGGTTCGAATGCGACCACGATTTGTCCATAGCGGTAGTGCCACTGCAAGCCATTTTACCGGCTCGGTCAATGATACTTTCGACCTTCGGAAGAAGCTCGTTAATGTCAGAGCAGTCTTGCGATTCTCGGACGAGGCTAGACAAGTCCCGAAGGATACGTTGCACAATTCTTGCTTTCAGGTCATATTTGTCGATGCCATTGTAGTACTCGTCATCGCCGTCGCTATCATCGTCCTCTTCGTCATCATCATCGTCCCTTTCTTCATCGTCTAGCCCTCCTTCCTGATCCTGGTCGTCGTTCGAGTCGGCTTCCTCGTCCGAGTCTTCGTCTATCTCAATCACTTCAATATCTTCATATGGCAACCTCTTCCATTCGCCAAAGGGACCTTTTAAGAGGTCCAACTCAGCTACAAGAGCTGAAAGACGCGAAGAGTCGAACGTTGTGGCCATCCAGTAGCCTGGTTGAGGTGGGTGGACAAAGCAAGGCGCGTCCGTTGGGACAATAATGCCAAAACATCAAAAATCGGTCACGCCTGGCGCAAAGGGCACAGAATCCGCAGATGCATGCCAGTTCGACGTCCAGATGGCACTAGCTTAGCCTTCAACATTGCCTGCGAGCTGAGAAGGCGGCGAGGACTCCATCAAGGTGATGGTAACAGGTTAACTCGAGTACTTCTCAGGTTATCAAGTCACGTCCATGAGATAAATAAAGGCCTATAAGTATAGCAGTATTCCTTATGTACAAGTTACGCGTTTTTCACGGGTGTATAATAATATTGGGATCTTCTTTGAAAGCATATCGGACTGTAAACGCCAAAATATGAGCATGAGCCACCAGTGGTGAGCATTACACTCACAAAGTTGACCTCCTCCAGCATGGTACGCAGCGCCAAAGTAGTCTTCCCAGTGATATGCCGTTGCAGGCCATATCGGTCCATTATCCCAGTCCTCATCATCACTCTCAAAAAATGTATGTCTTCTATCACTGTCGTTCGCCGTTTCCAGTATAGTTGCTGCCCATAAGTGGTTACGCTTGTAGTCCTAAGCCAGAGATTCAACAGCGTTGTTTCCTGTTGAAAGGTCATACACTGGTGTCCTGGCTCTAACGTCCCAAAGGCGAGTGTGTTCTCCACGGGTAGCACCAGTGAAGATCGCTGGAAGGACCAGCCTCAGCGAATATTAACCGAAACGACGAATAGAGAAACAACACACTTGGTATCCCATCGGGATTAGCATACGCAGCGGCCATGCAAGGATCCGATCCAGTGGGGATGGTCAAGGCTGGTAGGACCATCCTGGTATCCCATAGCCGAACAAAACCGTCCAAGCAAGAAGTGACGAAAGTCTGTGCTTGGCCTGGTACAGTCGAAATCTGGGTTGTACCTCCCCCATGACCCAAATATCTCGTTACGAACTTCCCAGTCTCCAAGTCGATAGCAACAAAGGAGAAGCCCTTGTCAATTCCCTGCTGCTCGTAGTCGTCGCTCGCGAGCATGACACTATTTTGAGAGGGATCTGAATGCCATGTTCCGGGTATGAATTTGCGATCCTGGAAGGTGATTTTACCGTCTGGGGGGCTTCCACCTGATAGCTCGATTTCCTCTGGATCGTCCCTCCATGTACCATCGATAGAAAACTCCTCTCCGATGAGCTCTGTTCCGTCTTCACCATGAGTAGGTGCCGTATCGAGTTTCCAGATTCCAGCTGATCCTTTGCCAGCCCGGATGACCTTGCCCTCACCAGAAGCAATGGTAGTGAGAGGGCCATCCCAGTCCTTGGAATCAAAGGTATGCACCGGAACCGCTCCAGAGTCCTCTTCATCAGTGGCATCCCATCTAAAAGATTTGATACGGTATGTATCTGCTGAAAAGACTAGACTCCTGGTTTCCTCGATGGCGATGTGTGTGATGCAGTCAGAATGGCCTGGTTCATTACCAAGAACCCCTCTCGAAGGCGGCATGTCAATTTCGTTGCCTGCACGCCCAAGAAGGTGGAATTGAATCCTAGAACTGCGACCTTTGTAACCATCATCATACGCTTGAAGGAGGATCTCGCAGTTAGGGGATAATGATATGCGGCTGGGATCAAACGCGTCTTCAAGGATTTCGCATCGAGCAGAGTAAACGGCGCTAGCACCAGCTTGATCAGGTGTAGGTGTAACCTCCACCGAATCTCTGAAGCGGGATAGTGGTGTGGAGAGTGGGTGGGGACGGAAGCTTTCTGACCAAGGAGGGGTACGTTTGGGAATTTTGGACGCATCTAAGATAACCGTTAGAGCGGCGAAGACCGAGAAAATAACAGCGTACCCTCAGGCTCTCCGGGCCTCATAAGAATTCTTCGAAATTTCTCGACTGTGTTATACATGTATTGGTCTGAATACCGTTGATGTCAGAATACGAGTGACCCTGGTAGATAAGACCATAGAACTCACCGAGTCCATTGGTGATTCGTTTCCGCCTGACCAAAGGATGCTCCTTTGAATGAGCTAGAGACCGACTCATAGAGTCTTCCTCTTTCCCTGCACATCGCCTACCAACAGCTTTGTGTATAACTTTCTCCAGCTCCGGTAAAATCTCCTGGAAATCAGTACAGCCAGATTGTTCAGATTCCCTAGCAAGCGAGTAGAGATCTCGTATGATGCGATCTAATATGAAGTCCTTGCGCTCATGGTTGTCTAGATTGAACCCTGATGGAGGACCCTCGTTGTCGCTGGTTTCCTCATCAGTATCAGGATTGAAAGCCTGCTCGGGAGTCAATCCACCATCCGGTATGGGTGGCCTCTCCCTTCCCATCGACAGATGGCTCCAGTCTTTAGGTGGGCCTTTCAGAAGCTTGAGCTCCTCTTTCAAAGTTTCAAAGCGTGCCACGTCAAAAGTTGGGGCCATTGGTAAGGGTGAGAGAAGGGTACAAAGAAGCAGGCGCTGAGCTTGAAGAATTATGAATCGAGACCACGGTCACATGAAGGTCAGGAGGACTGAGAAAGAACCCGGCCAACCTCGTGCAATCATGGAACGGTGTATATGACGTTCACCTGGGCCATAGGCTATACATTTTAGTGCTGCGTTCGATGTTCTGTTATCCAAGAATTGGCTTAGCGAAGTCGTAATTATTCATTGTACAAAAATGTATCCATTTTTTCTGCATTCTGATCTACCTCACGGATGGACATTAACATCGGGGTATTCTTTGAAAGCATATCGGACTGTAGAGGGAAAAAGTAAGCGTGAGTCGTAGCTTGGAGCAAGAGCCAGCCTTGCAAAATCATACTCACACAATTGACCGCTTTTAGCTCTATAGGCAACCCCAAAGTAGTCTTCCCAGTGGTGTACATTTTCAGGCCACCTCCGGCTGGTTGCATAGGCCATGTACTCCTGTGTGTCAAGATTTGATTTCGACCTCAGATCACTGTCTGATATGGCTCTAGTTGCTGCCCACAATTGATTGCGCGTGTGGTCCCAAGCTAAAGATTTAACAGCGTTGTTCCCCGTTGAAAGGTCATACACGGGGGTTCTGGCTCTTATATCCCAAAGGCGGATGTGTTCTCCACGAGTAGCCCCCGTAAAGATCGCTGAGGAAAGGCTGAATCAGCAGATGGCTATTGGACCATTGAGCAATAAACATACTTGGTAGTCCGTCGGGATTGGCATACGCAACAGCCCTGCAAGAATCCAATCCGGTGGCGATAGTTAAGGCTGGTATAAGCATCCTCGTATCCCAAAGGCGAACATAGCCTTCCAGGCAACAGGTGGCGAAAGTCTGTGCTTGTCCTTGTACGGTCGAGATCTGAGAGACAGCTGTCCCATGACCGAAGAATCTGTTCGAAAATTTCCCAGTCTCCAAGTCAATGGAAACAAACCGAAAGGACCCTTTGGTGTATGAGCGGCCCTCGTCGTAAGTTGCAGCTGTGAGCATGACGCCATCTTGTGACGGATGTGGATGCCACTTTCCAGGTATAAATTCGGGGTCTTGGAAAGTGATGGTAGCATCTACAGGGCTTCTTCCTGAGAACTCGATGTATTCTGTTTCGTCTCTTGAAGTACCTTTAGTACGGAACTCACCGATGTGCGCTCTCCCTCCGTTGCCATGGGTAGGCGCAGTGTCAAGTTTCCAGACTCCAGCTGATCCTTCACCGGCTCGGATGACCTTGCCCTCACCAGAGGCAACAGTAGCCAAAGGGCCAGCCCAATTGCCAGAGTCAAATGTATGCGTCGGCATCGCCCCACGGTTGAAGTTATAGCAAAAAGACTTGATGCAATGTTGTTCAGCTGAAAACAATAGCATTCTCTTTTCTTCTGTGGTGATATGGGAGATAACATCAGAATGACCTGGGTCATCGCCCTGAACACTTTCTGCAGGTGGCATAGCCGACTGATAGCCTCCTTTCCCAAGGAAGTGAAATTGCAGCGAGTAGCCAGTCCTCGTCCTCCTGAAACCGTTGTGGTAGGCGTGAAGGAGAACTTCGGCGTTGGGAGACAGTGACATGCTGCTTATTTCGATCCCGTGTTTCAGGACCTCGCAGCGAGCAGAATAAATGGCACTCGCGATGCGTTCATCAGGTGAAGGTGTCATCTCCACACAATCCCTGAACCGAGAAAATGGAGTTGAGAAAGGATGGGGGCGGAAAATCTCAGACCAAGGAAGGGTACGCTTCGGTATTGCCTCATCTAACGCCGAATTAGATGATAAGATGACTTAGTGAGAAGAGCAACTTACCCTCGGGGTTGCGTCTCATCGTGTGCACCACATAGTTATATATGGGTGGCCCTGGAGGCACATATTGTTAGATTGCAAGGCTCTGGTCAATGAGGCTACAGGACGTACCAATGCCCCTTGCAACATGTTTCCGTCTCACCAGAGGATACTCCTTTGAATGGGTTAGAGACCGAGTCAATGATGGCGGGCCGCCAGCGCGTAGTGAACACCACATTTCCGCAATCTCATTGACGGCCTTCTCGAACTCGAGTATATACTCCTTGGAATCATCACAAGGAGAATCCTCAGATTCTCGAGCAAGTGAGTAAAGATCTCGGAGGATGCGCTGCAAGACGAAACAACGACGATCGAGGCCATCAAGCTTCCGCCTAAGGGGCGGTCTCGGACCCTCGCCGTCGCTCCCTTCCTCGTCGGTATCAGGATCAAAAGGGAGAAAGGCATTGGCCCCATTGCCTTCAATCGGAGGCGCTTCTTTTCCCATGGACAAATGAGTCCAGTCTTGTTCCCGGTCTCGCAGGAGCTTGTACTCTGCTTTCAAAGCTTCAAACCGCGCAACGTCGAAGTTTGGTGGCATTGTTGAGGGTGAGGGAAGGGTTGCGAAGCAGATAGACGCCGAATCTGGAATCAAGACTAAGGTCACATGAAGGTCAGGAGGACTAAGAAAAGAAGCCTGTCAACCCCGTGTAATCGTGGATCTGTGTATATGTCGTTCACCTGGGCCTTAAGCTGGACATTTTGGCGCTGCATTTAATGTTCTGGCGCCCGAGAATGAGGGTAGAGAAATTGTGATTATTTACTGTACAAAAAGGCATCCACCGTTTCCGCATTCTGATCCACCTCACAGATGGATATCGACATCGGGGTATTCTTTGAATGCATACCGGACTGTAGAGGCAAAAGTAAGCGTGAGCCGTGACTCGGGGCGAGGACCGGCCTTTCAAAGTCGTACTCACACAATCGACCGCTTTTGGCTCGATAGGCAACCCCGAAGTAGTCTTCCCAGTGGTGTACATTTGAAGGCCACCTCCGGCTACCCGAAATAAAATGGTACTCCTTTTCTTCAAGATGCAATCTTAAGCTCAGATCGCTGTCTGATACGGCTCTAGTTGCTGCCCACAACTGATTGCGCTTGTGGTCCCAGGCTAGAGATTCAACAGCGTTGTTCCCCGTTGAAAGGTCGTACACGGGGGTTCTGGCTCGTATATCCCAAAGGCGGATGTGTTCTCCACGAGTAGCCCCCGTAAAGATTGCTGAGGATAGGCTGCGTCAGCAAATGGCTATCGAATCATTGAACGGAGAAATGAACACACTTGGAAGCCCGTCAGGATTGGCATACGCAACAGCTTCACAAACATCCAATCCGGTGGTGATAGTTAATGCTGGTAGGACCATCCTCGTGTCCCAAAGACGAACGTAGCCTTCAAAGCAACAAGTGACAAAAGTCTGTGGTTGACCTGATACGGTCGAGATCTGAGAGACACCCGTCCCGTGGCCAAAGAATCTGTTTGAAAACTTCCCAGTCTCCAAGTCGACGGAAACAAACCGAAAGGACCTTGGGGTGTATGCGTGGTCCTCATCGTAGGTTGCAGCTGTGAGCATGACACCATCTTGCGACGGATGCGGATGCCACCTTCCGGGTATGAATTTCGGGTCCTGGAAAGTGATGGTAGCGTCTACAGGGCTTCCACCTGAGAACTCGATGTATCCTGTTTCGTCCCTCGAAGTACCGTCTATAGAGAACTCCCCTCCGATGTGCGTTCTCCCTCCGTTGCCGTGGGTAGGGGCAGTGTCAAGGTTCCAGACACCAGCTGATCCTTCGCCAGCGCGAATGACTTTGCCCTCGCCAGAGGTAACGGTAGCCAAAGGGCCGTCCCAACTGCCGGAGTCAAACGTATGCGTCGGGAACGCATCACGGTTTGTGTCATAGCAGAAAGACTTGATGCGGCGTCGCTCAGCTGAAAACAGCAGCATCCTCTTCTCTTCTGTAGTGATATGTGAGATAACATCAGAATGACCTGGGTCATTACCTCGAACACTTTCGGCAGGTGGCATCCGAGAATCATGGTCTGCTTCCCCAAGGAAGCGGAATTGTAGCCAGTGGTTGTTACTCCTATAACCGTCGTCATAGGCGAGAAGGAGGACTTCGGCGTTGGGAGAGAGTGTCATACTGCTTATTTCAATCCCGTGTTCCAGGACCTCGCAGCGAGCAGAATAAATAGCACTCGCGATGCGTTCATCAGGTGAAGGTGTCACCTCCACACAATCTCTGAACCGGGAGCATGGAGTTGAGAAAGGATGGGGGCGGAATATCTCAGACCAGGGAAGGGTACGCTTCGGCATTCTTGACCCATCTGACGCCTAATTAGATGATGAGACAGTGTAGTGAGACGGGCAACTTACCCTCAGGCTGGTCCTTGCGCTGTATCCTTTCCAGCGCGTAATTGTATAGAGATGGCCCTGGATACGCCGAGTGTAAGAATGCAAGACTCCAGTCAATGAGGCTACAGAACGTACCAAGGCCCCTGTCAATATGCTTCCGTCTCACCAGAGGATACTCCTTCGAATGAGTGAGAGATCGAGTCAATGATGCTGGGCCACCAGCGCGTAGTGAACACCATCTATGCCCAACCTCGTTGACAACCTTCTCGAACTCGGGCAAATGCTCCTCGAAATCATCACAAGGGGAATTCTCAGATTCCCTAGCAAGCGAATAAAAATCTCGAAGGATGCGCTGCAAGACGAAACAACGACGATCGAGGCCATCAAGCTTCCGCCAAAGGGGCGGTCTCGGACCCTCGTCGTCGCTCCCTTCTTCATCGGTATCAGGATCAAATGGCCCGTATGCTCCATCGCCTTCAATCGGAGGCGCCTCCTTCCCCATAGATAAATGGCTCCAGTCTTGTTCTGGACCTTGCAGAAGCTTGTACTCTGCTTTCAAAGCTTCGAAACGGGCAACGTCAAACTTTGGGGGCATTGTTGGGGGAGAGAGAAGGGTTACGAAGCAGATAGACGCCGAATCTGCAATCATGACCACGGTCACATGAAGGTCAGGAGGACTAAGGAAAGAAGCCTGTCAACCCCGTGTAATCGTGAATCTGTGTATATGTCGTTCACCTGTGCTTTCTTGAGAGATTTGTTGCTGCTTTCGATGTTCTTGCGCTCCAAAATGACGATAGCAAAGGTAAAATTTGAACGTGGTATCTTCATTCGTTCTCGTTCTTGTCGCCCGAAGCTTGTCAGCATGCACAGGATCTAATCGTTCCAGAAGCTGAAGGATGTTGCTGTAAGACAAAAAGGTGTATTCTTGGCTGAGCAAATACAACGAAGGTCAATACAAGCAGCAAGATCGGACCAGTACATGTCACAGATGTCCTTGGGGTTGACTCGCGTCTATTCATAAATGGGGTATCTGGTAGGATCAGGCTCTTCCTTGAAGGCATATCTGACTGTAAAGATGAGGAAAGATTCAGCTTTCCATTCCGATCAGAAAAATAAGGAAACCTTACGCAGCAAGCTCCCATTGGAATCATACATTGTCCCAAAGTAGTCCTCGAAATGGTGCGCTCTCGTCGGCCACCTCTTGCCATCATCCCAATGCGATTCCTGGCCAGGTGGCACTTTGGCTTGTCGATACCCATGCATCCTTGAATCTGCCGTGGTCGCAGCCCAAAGCTGGTTGCGTTTGGAGTCCCAAGCAAGAGACTGCACAGCGTTGTTTCCCGTGGCGAGTTCGTAGACTGGCGTGAGAGCTCGAACATCCCAGAGCCTGATCTGTTCTTCTTGACCTGCTCCAGTGAAGATAGCTACAGAACAATATCATCAGCACATGCCCCAACGAGAGGCTGGAGAAAGACATACTTGGAATGCCGTCAGGGTTAGCGTATGCCGTAGCCAAGCAGCCATCCATCCCAACTCGAATGGACAACACAGGCAACGGAGTCCTGGTATCCCAAAGCCTGACCAACCCGTCCAAACAGGCAGTGGTGAACGTCTGGGGTTGACCATCAACAGTAGAAATCTGCTGAACGGCACCTCCATGACCGAGGTACCTCTGCACGATCTTCCCAGTCTCCAGGTCAAGACCACGAAAAGCAAAGCTTTTGGTTCGGTCGAAGTTCTCGCCCGCCAACATGACACCAGGCTGAGAAGGGTGTGGCTTCCAAATTGACGGCTTGAAGTCAGGGTCTTCAAATGCGATAGTAGAGTCATGGGGACTTCCAGCTGAGTCTTCAATGTACTCAGGATCGTCCCTCCAGGTGTTCTCATCGAGAACATCTCCAATCCTGTCTTTGCCTGATTTGCCATGGGTGGGTGCAGTGTCCAAGTTCCAAACACCAGCGGATCCTTTCCCGGCTCGAATCAGTTTGCCCTCTCCAGCAGCAATACCGGTGATGGGGCCATCCCATTTTGCAGAATTGAACGTATGCACCGGCATGGCCCATTTGTTCGGCGCTCCACCACCAACAGGAGCCCATTGGAATGATTTGATGCGTGTCCATTCTGCAGTGAAGAACATTTTCCTCGTTTCCTCAAAGCACTGGAAACGGAAATGGTCGGCATGACCAGGATCATCCAATTGGCCTCGGAATGATCTGAAGCGCGGAAGTTCTTCATCTGTACCCTCTTCGACGACGTGATAGTTTAGCAACGAGGTACGGTTTTTGTATCCGCCAGCGTAGCCATGCATGACAACTTCAGCATCGGACGATAATTCCATGAAACAGGGATATCGAATACGACTTTTGACAACTTCGCAGCGTGCAGTGTAGATCGCATTAGCTGTGGGTTGTTCATGGGAGGGAGTGATCTCCACATCGTCCTTGAAGCGAGCGAACTTGGTGGAGAGGGGATGGGGGCGGAAGCTCTCCGACCAAGGCTTAGGAGGGTTCATGAGGTGCGATCCTTCTAGTGAATTGATATTCTCTACAACAGAAAGGCACTGGTTAGATAAAATGTAGGGGAAGAAATAATGAAGTAGGACGAACCTCTACCGAGGCTCTCAGCCATGAAGGCCTCGAGCATCTTACCAATTTCTTGCCAGAAATTACCTAAAGACCAGAAAAAAATTATCAGTGGCTGACAGCAAACTAGAAACATATAAACCACGTACCCATACCCTTCGCAAAAGGTCTACTTTCAAGCATAGGACACTCGTCTGAATGAGCCCAGGACTTGCTCATAGCAGTACGCGCAGATGCACAGTCCACAGCACCACCCTGGTCGACGAGCTTCTCGACCTTGATTAGCAGCTCGCTGAAGTCAGAGCAGCCTTGAGAGTCGCGAACGAGAGTGCATAAATCTTCGAGGATACGCTGCACGATTTTTGGTCGCAGGTCATACATATTCATGCCGTTATAAGTTTCGTCGCCCTCTTCGTCGTAATCATTCTCGCCGTCATCTTCATCTTCCCAGCCCTCCTCCTCCTCCATATCTTCGCCTTCGCCTTCTTCATCCTCGTCGTCATAGTCCTCCTGGTCTATGTCTTCGTCTTCTTCCTCATCCGCGTCCCCCCAGTCAACAACTCCCATAACCTCTTTTCTTCCCTCCACATCGGCGAATTTTTCACCAGCAACGTCTGCAACAGGAGCAGGTATAGCGACTTCGTCGTCGCTTTCATCGCTTTCATCGTCTCTCTCTGACGACTCTGCTCTTTTGAAGGGCAACCTCTTCCAATCACTGAACGGGCCTTCCAGGAGGTCCAGCTCAGCTGAAAGAGCTTCAAGACGCGCAGAATCATATGTCGTCGCCATTCCTTCTTCCGTTTGTAGCAGGTGGCGGTTGGAAACGTAGAAAGACGTGTTGAGTGGGACGATTTCAAATAATCAAATTTTAGGTCAACAAGGTCACGACCAGGGCGCAACGCAAGGACCATAGGGTCCACAAGCCATCGGCGGATGTTTGATAAGTATCAGACGGCATTTGGCTATCCACAAGTGGTGATTAAGCAAAAAGGATACACTGGTGTAGAGCGGATGCTCGGTGTGGACGATGGTACTGGTCTAACCTGAAAGGCGCCCAAACTTTGACTGAGATTCTCAGGCTGTCATGTCACATTTACACGCGAAAACAACTACTATACAGAGAATTCCTATGCGCGGTATCGTAATACTAGTAGTAAAATTCTTCTTCAGTCTCTGGACAAATCCTAACATTAGGTGCCTCCTTGAAGGCATATCTAACTGGAAATGCGAAACGTGCATTAGTCTTCTGCAAACGTCAATTTGGAAAAAAGGCACATACACAATCGATTATCACCAGCATTATACACAGCACCAAAGTAATCTTCCCAATGGTTCGCTTTCGTAGGCCACATCATTCCCTCTTCCCAATCGTCTTCTTCATCCTTAGGTGGAGTTGCCTCTCGGTAACCTTGCCCGTGTGAGTCTGCTGAAGTCGCAGCCCACAAGGAATTGCGCTTGTGATCCCAAACCAAGGATTCTACAGCGTTATTGCCTGTAGAGAGATCGTAGACGGGAGTTTGGGCCCTGACATCCCAGAGCCGGATGTGTTCTCCTCGAATAGCGCCAGTGAAAATGGCTACAATGCGACAAGATAAGTACACGTTGAGCAGAGAAGTATGCTAATAACTCACTCGGGATTCCGTCTGGATTGGCGTACACAGCAGCCATGCATGGATCTTGTCCCGTAGCAGGAATAGTCAGAGCCGGAAGCACCATCCTCGTATCCCAAAGTCGAACAAACCCGTCCTGGCAAGCCGTCAAGAAAGTCTGCGCTTGACCAGGAACAGTCGATATCTGTGAGATCCCTCCTCCATGTCCAAGGTATCTCGTGATGAACTTCCCGCTCTCCAAGTCAATGGAAACGAGCGAGAAGCAAGTCGCTAGCTTATATTGACTCGCGCCTGTGAGCATGATACCATCTTCCGATGGATGCGGCTGCCATGTTCCAGGTGTAAAGCCGCGATCCTGTAAAGTAATGGTAGCATTTGCGCGACTACCGCTCGAGGGTTCAGCATCATCTGGGTCGTCTCTCCAGTCGTCATCGTCGTCGGTATCCATGGTTCGTCCAATGATCTCTGTCCCGTCAGCGCCATGAGTAGGTGCAGTGTCGAGATCCCAAATTCCTGCAGTTCCGCTCCCAGCTCGGATGATCTTCCCAGGACCAGACGCAATGGTGATCAGAGGACCCTCCCATTTATCAGAGTCGAATGTATGCACAGGTCTAGCAGTAGGTTCGAGGTCCTCCATGTCGTCGTCTTCGTCGTCTTCATCCGTAGGCTCAGTCCCCCATCGGAAGGATTTAATGCGACTATTATCAGCGCAAAAAATCAACTGCCGGGTTTCTTCAATGGCGATATCAGAAATCCGGGATGCAAGTCCTGGTTCGTTGTTCTCCACGCCTCCCAAGGTCGGCATGTCAGATTCGAATGTTGCCGAATCCAGGAGGTGATATTGCATAGACGAATTTCGATAATTCCAACCGGTATGGAAGGCCTCGAGGAGAATGTTCGCGCTGGGAGATATCATCATGCTACAAAGGCCAATCCTATGTTCCATGATCTCGCAGCGTGCGGAGTAAACGGCGCTGGCAATGGCTTCATCGGGAGTAGGGGTAACTTCCACCGACTCTCTGAATCGAGAGAAAGGTGTAGAGAGAGGGTGGGGCCGGAAGCTTCCAGCCCAAGGTGGAGTGCGCGTGGGTACCATCTCGGGAAGATCTGAATCAGAAGTGGATGAGATGAGGACGTTAAACAACTCAAGAGAAGACTTGACTTACGCCGCCCAGCTGATCGTGACATTAGCTGCTGCAATTGATTCACAGTGTCATACATATCAGAACCTAGAAGTAGGCGTCGTCAGAATGCAGAGGACGTGAACATAAGACTGGAAGGACATACCCAACCCTTTCACAATACGTTTTTGCCTAACGAGAGGATGCTCCTTTGAATGTGCCAGAGACCGATGCAACGAGGTTTCGCTGTCCGTGCACCATTTATGGGCTGCGAGGTTGACAGCTTTCTCGAGTTCGGGGAGGTGATCTCGGAAATCGGAGCAGTTTTCGCTCTCCCTGGCCAGGGTGTATAGCTCGCGCGAGATCCTCATAAGAATGAAGCTCTTTCGCTGATAATCCCTTAATTCACCTGGTGGGGGAGGCTCCTCGTCGTCGGTATCATCCTCGTCGGTATCCAAATCGAATATGCCTTGGATGGTCTTCACTTTGGTATCTCGCTTGTCAATGTATTCGCGTCCCATTGATAGTTGACTCCAGTTCTCCGCTGGGCCACGAACAAGCTCGAGCTCTCTTTGCAGAGCTTGCAGTCGCGCTGTGTCAAACATTGGGGTCATCTTCGGGTTTGAATAGAGTCAAAGGGCCCAATTTAGGGAGCGAGTGGCGTGCAGGTCAGGAGGTTGGGTCAGAGGAGCTAGGGAATTACCAAGCCCTGCTGGTGATGGACTCCTCGTTCCCGGTGTTCACCTGCTCTTCTTGCTCGACGCCTATGACCAGTGCATTCAGAGTTCAGAACCCCTGACTCGGGCACACTGGTGAAGAGCGGATTACTGGTGCAGGTGATGGTACGAGTGTAACCAGAAAGGCGCCCAAACTTCTCCTGAGGTTCTCAGGCTGTTATGCCACATTTACGCGAAAACACCTATTGTACAAGAACTTCTTATGTGCGGTACTAGAAATAAAACTCTTCCTCAGTCTGTGGACAAATCCTAACATTCGGTGCTTCCTTGAAAGCATATCTCACTGCGAATATGGAACGTGCATTAGTCTTCTGCGAACGCCAACCCGGAAAAAGCACATACACAATCGATTATCACCAGCATTATACACAGCACCAAAGTAATCTTCCCAGTGGTTCGCTTTCGTAGGCCACATCATCCCTTCTTCCCAATCATCGTCCTCATCCTTAGGTGGAGTTGCCTCTCGATATCCTTGCTCGTGTGAGTCCGCTGTAGTCGCAGCCCACAAGGAATTGTGCTTGTAGTCCCAAATTAACGATTCCACAGCGTTATTGCCTGTGGAGAGATCATACACAGGAGTTTGGGCCCTGACATCCCAGAGCCGGATGTGTTCCCCTCGAATAGCTCCGGTGAATATAGCTACACCGCGACCAGATGAGCATGTGCAAGGAAATAGAACTGTTGGTGACTTACTTGGGATTCCGTCTGGATTGGCGTACGCAGCAGCCATACATGGATCTTGCCCAGTAGCAGGAATCGTTAAAGCCGGAAGCACCATCCTCGTATCCCAAAGTCGTACGAAACCGTCCTGGCAAGCCGTCACGAAAGTCTGCGCTTGACCAGGAACAGTCGATATCTGAGTGATCCCTCCTCCATGACCAAGATATCTGGTGACGAATTTCCCACTTTCCAAATCAATGGAAACGAGCGAGAAGCACGTCGCTAGCTTATATTGACTCGCGCCCGTGAGCATAATCCCAACCTCCGATGGGTGCGGCTGCCATGTCCCAGGTGTAAAGGTACGATCTTGGAAAGTAATAGTAGCATTTGCACGACTCCCGCTGGAGGGTTCGATCTCTTCTGGGTCGTCTCTCATTGTATCTTCGGTGTCGATTTCTCGTCCAATGATCTTCGACCCATCGGCACCATGAGTAGGTGCAGTGTCAATATTCCAAACACCTGCGCTTCCAGTTCCAGCCCGGATGACTTTTCCGGTATCAGACCCAATGGTCGTTAGAGGGCCTTCCCATTTATCCGATTTGAACGTATGCACGGGTCGAGCAGTAGGTTCGAGGTCCTCCATGTCGTCGTCTTCGTCGTCTTCCTCTGTAGGTTCAGTCCCCCATCGGAAGGATTTGATGCGACTATTATCAGCGCAAAAAATCAACTGCCGGGTTTCTTCGATGGCAATATCAGAAATCCGGGAAGCAAGTCCTGGTTCGTTGTTCTCCACGCCTCCCAAGGTTGGCATGTCGGATTCGAACGCTGCCGAATCCAGGAGGTGATACTGCATAGAGGAATTTCGATAATTCCAACCGGTATGGAAGGCTTCGAGGAGAATGTTTGCGCTGGGGGATATCATCATGCTACAAAGGCCGATCCTATGTTCCATGATTTCGCAGCGTGCGGAGTAAACAGCACTGGCGATAGCTTCATCGGGAGTAGGGGTAACCTCCACAGACTCTCTGAACCGAGAGAAGGGCGTAGAAAGAGGATGGGGACGGAAGCTTCCAGCCCAAGGGGGAGTGCGTGTGGGTACCATCTCGGGAAGATCTAGACCAGAAGCGGATAAGTTAGGGACAATAAACAACTTAAGAGAAGACTCGACTTACGCCGCCCAGCTGATTGTGACATTAGCTGCTGCAATTGATTCACGGTCTCATACATATCAGAACCTATAAGTAGGTGTCGTCAGAATGCAGAGGACGTGAGCATCAAACTGGAAGGACATACCCAACCCTTTCACAATACGTTTTTGCCTAACGAGAGGATGCTCCTTTGAATGTGCCAGAGACCGATGCAACGAGGTTTCGCTGTCCGTGCACCATTTATGAGCTGCGAGGTTGACAGCTTTCTCGAGTTCGGGGAGGTGATCTTGGAAATCGGGGCAGTTTTCGTTTTCCCTGGCCAGAGTGTACAGTTCACGCGAGATCCTCATAAGAATGAAGCTCTTCCGCTGATAATCCCTTAGTTCGCCTGGTGGGGGTGGCTCCTCGTCGTCGCTGTCATCCTCGTCGTCGCTGTCATCCTCGTCGTCGCTGTCATCCTCGTCGGTATCCAAATCGAAAATGCCTTGGATGGTCTTCACTTTGTTATCTCGCTTGTCAATGTATTCGCGTCCCATTGATAGATGGCTCCAGTTCTCCGCTGGGCCACGGACAAGTTCGAGCTCGCCTTGCAGAGCTTTCAGGCGCCCTGCGTCAAACATTGGGGCCATCCTCGAGTTTGAATAGAGTCAAAGGGCTCAATTTAAGGAAAGAGTGGCGTGCAGGTCAGGAGGTTGGGGAGGAGCCAGGCAATTACCGAGCCTGAGCCCTGCTGGTGATGGACTCGTCGTTCCCGTTGTTCACCTGCCCTTCCCTCTCGACGGCTACGACCAGTGCATTTGGAGTTCTGGCAGCACAAATCTTGACGCCTTGTTGGCCAGCACAATCTGGCATCATCGTTCATTTCGATTAACCTTGTGGTCACAGCCCTGGCGGCCTGCATGGGACCCGAGTGATCAGGAATTTCCTTGGAATGTCCACAATCGCCTCGAGGCTGCTGCGTGGATCTGCCACGTATTGGTATTCTCAATGTCACTTGATGTTATCTTGAACACAAAGAGGGCCCACAAACGACACATGCACCCTACACGAGTCTTTAAGCGCCTTTGAGCCCTACCAGGACTTTGCACGCCAACTTTGGACAAAGTACCCTATTTCGAGGCCTAAAATTATGTAACCTGCCGCGTGTTTTCCTCGAACAGTTTTACACTTTTGGGGCTGTTTCGCGATGATCCGGGCAGAACTCTCAGAAGAGTAATTTTGGCCCTGATCCCGACAATTTGACATTGTTCACAATCCTCGAATCCCGTAATGGGCGTTAGCACAGAAGCTTCGACCAGAATACACCGGACCGACCGTTTCAAATGCTTTCTCTGTTTTTGTAATCTGTGGGCACGATGTCGATAGATTGGAGAGATAAGAGGCAGCCCGCAGCCCAGAAGCAAACCAAAAACCGCGAACTTCGACGAAACGAGCTCAAGCTCCGGTATTACTCTCAAACATCGGTAATTACCCGCAACAGCTTTTCGTGAATGCCTGCAGGAAGCCTCGTGTCTTCGCCTTCCCGATATAAAAATTCCATCAACAGGGACTTATCGGAGATGTCACGAACACGTGTAGGGGTTAACCCTGCATTCAAAAAGAAGAGGAATCCGAGTTCACTGTCCACACCGATATCCTCTTCTCCTCTTCCCCTTCCTCCCCTTCTCTTTCCTTAGGACTCAAAGCCGGCTTTGAAATGTCTTTTGCAAGTTTGACACGGCATGACATCTACTATATCAATGGAGGAGATCTATACTTTTTGGTGAGCGCCTTCTTTGAATTCCTGATGACACAAAACCTCATTGTACTTCTCCCCTTGTTCAGGTCCAAACTGTGACCTTCAGAGTACATAGGTATTTCTTCGAAAGAGAATCCCCACGATTCAAGGGGCTCCTGTCAGCGCCCGCTTCACCCGGAGCCCAGCGCCAGGGAACCTCGGACTCGAATGCCATTGTTCTCGATAACGTCGCACCAGACGAGTTCGCAAAATTCCTATGGGTCTTCTACAACCCGTACGTTTTCACCTTCATCATTCTCAACTCTAGCTCAACCTCCCATTTACCAGACGTTATTCCCTTTACCACACAACGCCTGAAGATTGGACCACCATCCTTGACCTTTCATGGCGGTGGCAGTTTGGTGAGGTGAAGGCATTGGCTGTTCGAGAATTGGAGAAGTTGATGATGCTCGACGTCGATCGAGTCTCCATCTACCACAAATTCGACGTGGACAGGAGTCTTTTGATTCCTCGCTACGCAGCATTGTGTGCACGAGAAGCACCATTATCACTGGAGGAAGGATTGAAGTTGGGGCTTGAGACGTCTCTTATGATCGCGAGGACTCGAGAGCTCGCCCGAGTGACACCAGGGAAAAGCGGTGCAAGAAGTCCAACTGCTTCGCCTGTGTCGGGATCAGAGCTAGAGGCTCTAGTCAGGGATCTATTTGATATCAAGGGACCTTCGGAGAGTTACGAGTCTGGTTAGTAGACGTCCTGTTTCAGTGACTGTATTATTACTTCTTGGACAGCATGGAGCTGATTGGATTTTTGGTGTCGTTTCATTATTAGGCTATTCTCCTATTGGCGAGAACTCGAATGCAGCAACTTCTTTCGCTGCAGCTGGCCAGGCATTTGGTGCTCCCACTGCGGCTGCTTCTGCACCCGCACCCGCACCACCTGTTACGCCCAAGAAGCAGAAGAACAAGGGCGACAAGGTCAGCGCTGCCCTCAATGGGAACAACGACATCAACTCCCCTCCTCGCCCTAAAACACCTCCCCCCACTGCTTCCACTAAACCCGCGGCTCCAGTCGTCCCCGCGATCAACACCAGCAGTGATCTTCTCAACCTCGAGACTCCTGCTACCGCTAACCCCTCTACCAACCCCTCTGCTAACGGTGATGCTGCGCCTCCTGCAGATGCTGCAGGTGCAGCTGACGCCGACGCTTCTACCACCGAACCCGTTGATGGCCAAGCTACCACCACTGAAGGCGAGGCCAAGTCTACCACCGAGGAGAAGAATGACGAGAAGGAGGGTAAAGCTGGCAAGGACGGCAAGACCGAACCTGAGGGTGAGGCCTCCGCCATCTCCAAAACTAGTGCAGCCAATGAGGCCGAGGAGACCAACACTAGCCGCTCTGCAAGCCCGACTAGGGGCTCCTGGCTCAAGAGGACTGGCAAGGGCAGGAACAAGTAATGATGCATGGGATGACTTCAGGATCGTACTACACCTGGACACACTAGGAGTCTAGGACTTGTTACTGGCCAGGTGGGGCTTTCAGTTGGTTCACATGATTGTTTAGATTTGCTACTACTACTACATGCACTTGTTGTCTTGATGAGATTTGCGTCATGGAATAGAATCACGATCATGCTACGTCTATCTTTAGCTTATTGCGACTTGAGACGTGAATGAGGCAAAGCGTGTTGATCCATCCGAACTCTTCGGGAAGTCGAATTTCTCGGGTTGGAATTTCTTCATAAAGCCTATAAGAGTTGATTTCATACATCTGTGCGCAGCTGCGTTGTTGGGTGAGGGTCTTCGCCTAACCGTAGACATTTCGGATTCTCATCGTCACTTCACTATTATAATACTGGAGTACGCTCGCCGATCACCTGCTGACTGGTCCTGCTTGGGTTTCGAATGAAGTGGAAAGCTTGCGGATGAGCATAATTCAAACAATTCTAGATAAGGCCTGTCGAAGCACTTCTCCTGCCTGATGGGCCACTCTCAGACTACTTAATAATCTGGGAACTTGGGCCGATTGAGCGAGCAGGAAGGGTAGAACCGGTAGGCCCTTCTGCTTACCGCTGCGACCAGAGGCATCGAGGCAAACCTGCTCCAGCTCACTTGATACGGCGTAATTGTACGTCTCAGAGGTGAGAATATGAAGATTTAGAACCATTAAGCGTTCAAGCCAATGTGATGGATCTGATCGGGGGGTCCCAGGTTGAACCGATAGCGACGTGTGGGCAAAAATCAGGCTGATATTGGAAAGCTTGCGTCCAATGCTACCAACAGCGTTCTATGGACGAGTAGCCATTGCCAGCATAGCAGGTCACACCACCCTTTTGAATACCACCGTTCTGGGTCATGCGTTCACCCGTAATCGTTCACGGAAGTGGGTCAAGCGACCGGCCGCATAAAATATTTTGCAGAGATAGCACCAACGCAGGTTCTCATATCTGTGACATGCTTTGCGAAATGTATTCTCTGCCGTTAACGGGGACGAGCATATTGCGTAAATCGCTGCTCTAGGAAATTTGAGCAGGTTTAGGTTCCTGAGTGGTAGGGCGATCTGCCCACGCTTCACCGCTCGCCATGATTTGACATGAACTGACATGAACTCGGCGGAATTCTGAATGGAACACCGGCAATGATGTACGTTCGAGGGAGGGATTCGGCAAATGTGTTCATTGTAGCTGTCTATTACTTCCCCACACTCTAAAAAATATTTGTGGCTGACCACGCAAACCGCGCTCATTTCGTCCAATTGTCGGACCCGGAGATCCCCATTCATTTATTTTTCGGTAGCTTGTAGACCAGTTTGACATGAGCTAAAAATATGGAAGACGTCAAAGAATGAACCAGATGGGCAGAGGAATTCCAATTGAATGGACACTTCGTAGGAATATCGCAACAGAGATGGCCGGACATCCTATCCAGCCAAATCAGACACCTAAATCTCCGAATGCTTCTTCCTGCCAATAGAAAACATGTTAGCCCCGGCATCTTGCAGAACGCGTTGAACATCGTTTACCACATTCATGATCGCAGATAACGAGAGGTAGCACCGAGGTAGTCATTACGACGAGAATTGCACCCGTTGTTCATGACCGATGGCTCGCAGTCTTCAACTGAATTGTTGCGTCGAGGATGGAGCATGCGAACGCTCCGGAGCCTTGGGTCTGATTCGACTTCTTTCGGTTTCGGGAGGTGTAGATCGCGGCAGATAGCTTGGAGCAACTGTTAGCCAAGCCCGAGGAATATTCTTTAGGAACACCCACGTTGTGGATATCTTCCCTGCGAGTGAGCATTCTTTCGCACTGACTGTAAGTAGGTCGCTAGGCAATTGTGCGCGCTGGAAAAAACGCCCATATTAGGCCTTTACCACGGGTTGTGGTTTCTTTCATGCCGTTAACGTTAGGCAAATATGTGGACTGGTAGTCCCGGTAGATCACTTCGCTGCTTCGGGGTCATCGAGCCAGGCACGGAGAGTTGAACCGGAGACTTCACCTGGTGTACCGGCTCGAGAGCCAGTTCGATTGCCTGTTTTGGAAATGTGACCTCGCGAACTGCAGAGCACAAACTATCATCGTCTTTTCTGGCGGGCCTAATCAGATGCTAATCAAGACAAAGCTATCTGTATGTGGAAAGGGGCCTGGCGTAGACGCTCACCTGATTGATGTGCAGCGAGGTGTACAGGTGGTCCTCGACCTGGCCCACTTGTGAATGTCAGAATCACCACATTTAGGTGGCGACGTCATGTCCATGCTATCTGTCCTCAGATGTGATAACAGAGTGGACGATATACAGAGATCGACGTCGGCGGCCGTACTCTTTCGTCGCTTTCGATCAGAGCTTCGTACGTCTCGGGACCGATTGGGAGGCAAACACAGTTGCCAGTTTCCTTGGTCGTGACGTCTTTGTGACGAACAGTCAATCGATGCTTGAATACCTTGACATGTGTATCGATCACCACAATAGAGTCGTTTCCTCGACAGACGGTTGTATGCGTTCTTCATCGTCAAAACGCGTCGGTATATGTGTCAGATTGACGGTCATCGATAAATGTTCGATTTTCGCTCGATGGAAACCCATTCAATTTGAGAATCGTTCCATAGAAAGAAGGCGGCAACTGTTACAGGTGAGAGTATTAGACTTCAAGAAAATCTGGTTCTTCATCAACGCAGTGGTCAAGGAGAGTAAAGAAGGAGGCAGCTGGGAATCCAACAACGTTATTGTAATCCCCTTCGATCTTGCGAATCAACAATCCCCCTAAGCCCTGGCAGGTGTCAACGATGTTCTGGAGATAGAGAGATGTGGGGCCCTACCTGTATCGCAAATCCGCCAGCTCTGTCGATGCCCTCGCCGCTGTCGACGTACGCCTGAAGCACATGTTCGGGATTATCAGCGAAGTAGACCAATGTGCGTTCGTCGATAGATCTACAAAGTTCCTTGAGTAAGAACAACGATCAAGCGTTTGTAGACCTACTTTATCTGGTAGCCAGGAGCAACGAGAACAGGCCATGCTGTTAATGCGTTTTCAGAACAGGTGGTCGGCCTGGTGGTGGTGCTGGGTGTACACACCAATTGTGACACCAGTGACAACTTCACAGACATTCCCGTTCATGTCGAGGAGCATGCGCATGTTATCCTCCTTTGACGCTGGCTTCTCCAGCAGGTCCTGAGTCGATGATGGGAGCAGAGAATACGACACACCAGAGGTCGAAGGCTGGGCGTGCGTGAACACCACCGTGTCAGCTGTAAGAGCATAAGACCGTGAAACTAGCAGTCAGTATTATTCATACCCGCTATGACCAAGTCGGGTGGGTTATCTGGATCTTCTCTCTGCAGGAAACATTAAGTTTTCTGTGACAACTGCGCGCAGTGAGGTGCTTACAACAAGCCGCTCGTAGACTTCCACAGCCTTCTCTGTGGCTGTTGATACAGGGTACTCGTGAATATCTGCAAAGTCATTTGGGCTCAGGTTCTCCGCGAATGTCGATGGTACGATGTCCGGTGCAATGCCCTTGAGCTTGCGTGAAAGATCTGGTGATTGCAGATTATGTAGTAGCGTACAAACGTCTGCAAAATCTCTCGCCGCCTAGGGCTGTTGGAAGCAAGTACAATACGTTTGCCCTTGAGTTTCTCGATGGCAGGTAGCTTCAAGGCGTGAGACAAGATCTGCTTTGACGCGCTCATCGTGGTGGTCGTTGAAGACACGAATATTGACGGCCATCACGTGTCCGCCTCGACAGCTTTGGACGCGTCGACATCGTTCTTCCCAGCGTCCTCAACATCGTCCAGCATGCGATAGTTTGGTCGTGCGCTTGGACACTGGCAGTCTGTCATGCGATTCAGGGCTACCGTTGAGAATGTGCCGACCTTCTTCAGTGAGTTCTCTGCTCTGGACGAACAACTGGGCCAAGCCACTCACGACTCGTCCAGAAATTATACAATCCATCGAAAAATTGCAGAAGAAATGCATAATCAAGTTCGCGGAGGCCAACATGCACATTATCTGCAACAATGACGCGAATGAGGGGGGCATTCAAGTTTGGTCGTGAGTTTGCTCTCCTGCACCATCATAGAAATATCTTACTGAAGCGGTTCAGGCAAATCAAAGTGGATTCTCTCTTCGTTGGCTACCGCATACAGTCCAACTCAAATAATGAGATTACCATGATAATTCCCTCAGAAGCCTTGCTTGCTGCTCTGAGATCCGCGTCGTCCTCTGCCGCCTCAACATACGAAACCGAGGAAGTCGTGATGAAGCTCGCGAAGAAAAATGGGCAAGCCGTCTTGACATTCGAGATAACTGGTCTCACGCGCGTCGGGAGGAAGGTCAAGGTCTCTCATGACGTGAAGATTGAGGTTATGCGTCCGCCAGATGTGGCCAGGCTCAATGAGCCACTCTGCCCAGAACCTGATGTACGTACACCCCCTTGCAAATCACCCATCTGCCCTGGCTTATCTAGTCCCCTAGGTCCATATCCTGCTGCCCCCTTTACAGAAGCTGAGAACAGTCGTCGAGCGACTCCGAATTATGTCGGACGTTCTCTCCATCCGGGCCAATAACAGTGGGTGCCTTCGCGTATCTATCAACACGGAGGCAGTAAAAGTCGATACCGAGTGGAAAAACTGCGCCAACCCAAAGAGTAAGCAGTGTCCAGTTAAGCTGCATTCGAGAACATCGGAGATTGATAGAACTAATTTAGCTGCCTCGCATAATGACGACCAAGACGATGAACCACGGGATCCCAATCAGCTCTTCACTGTGCTCGTATCATTACGCAGCTTCTTGAAGTTTCTGAACAGCCATGTGGTTTCCACCACCACAATTGCTTGTAAGTGTACCTGGCCTGACAAAGTATGATTTCTGATCATGACGCACGTCTAATTCAGGTATATGCCAACACCACTGTATGATTTTGTACGTTTATATCGGAGATGTAGCAGACGCTGGTGGTGTCCTGACATTCTATATCCCTGCTATCATTAATAACGAGGGTTGAGAACATACGATGTAAATCTCCTATCTCCTACTGCTGTAAAGTCACTCGTCCCTACTCTACCCCCTTTGGTGAGGCTTGGTCATGTACCATATATTTCTCCGCAATTGAAATTCTGGGCGCAAGTCGTCCTATGAACAATGCAATATGGTGTTGTCGGCAAACGTGCCTCATGAGTCAGGCACTTTTAGTCGAAAATGGCCTGGTGTACCCGCCAGTTACTTCCCAAATAAGGTCGTGTGTGTACTGTTCTTTCATCCCCTGAGACCGAGGTCAATAAAGCAAGAAAAGAATCGAGAAAAATTGCTCACCTGAGATCTCACTCGTCTTTCGTCCCTCCAGTATTAGCTGACATTCGTCTTGTTGCCCCGAGAAAGGCGCGTAGGAGGTACAGAAAGCAGATGATGATTGTCATTGCTGTCCCTGCCTCGACATAGGCGACGTCCGATGGATTCCCAACGGGTACACGGATGCTGACGCTCACATTGGTACCGACGTGTGTTTGCAGAGGATATAGCGTCATGCCCAGTCCATCAAACAGAGCAGACACCTCTGTTGGCACGCGTGGCGCGTCGTCCTTTCTCGACCTTGACCCGGACCCGGGGAAGTCTATGCCGAAATCCTCTCGTGAGCCCCTGATGGATTCGAAAAGGGCACCAACCCAGCTCACCTGAACTTGGACAAACCATAAAACCGGTTGGGCAGTCTATTCGTCCACTATGGTAACCAAGGGAAGAGTGTTTTCCCGGAGACTCGTAGCGAAGGTGGATGGGAAGCTGGAGCTCGACGCTCGATACCCCGTCTGGTATAGGTATGTCCAGCAAGACGGTGGAGTTCTCGTTGGGCATAGCCATGACCGGCAGCTCTAGGTTGGACGGACCCCAATGCTTGAAAGTATAGTATTGTTCATAGTTTGCCAGTTCATAAGGGTCAATAAACGCCAATGGTGGCAGTATCAAGTATGCTTTGGCTGAGCAACCAGAATTGACGTGAGCATGAAGCTCCTCCGTGGGCACAGAAATGTGGAGGGTAGGGTGATGGCTTTGACCATTCTGCACCATGCATTCAAGAGTACCCATGATTTGTTACAGCTGCCGGAATAGGATGTTCCAGTGATTCCTGGTCAAGGTACGGGGAATAGATGTCCGTGGCAGTGTAGAGCTGGGGACTTCACGAACAAACAGGAACAACGGAAGATCTTGACCTCATCGCCATTCTGAAATGCAGGATGCAAGTCTGGCCCAACTTTTCCAATCGGTCTAGATATTCACGAGGGAAGTTCTTTGGTAGGAAAGTGATAGTATTATTGAATCCATTATATAGGAGCGAAGATACTAAATACTCTGATCATTAATAGCGTAGAAACAATGAAGATAATCAATATGCGAACGAGGGAGAATAGCTAGGAAGTACCAACATTGACTACCGCCCGGTAAAGATCCCAGGAAGATCCTTCATCTCCAGCACATGAACGCCAGCATCGTCCATCTCCTGCTCAACCTCCGACTCAATACGGTGCGCTGGGATAATTCCTCCCCCATGAAGGACTTCGATCCGATTCCGTGTGGCATGCCCTCCCCGGATTAGCAACACCTCGTTCCCGCGCGCCAAAGCAGCGAGGCATGTATCCCTTATCGAGTAATCACTGTGGAATCCCGCCACAACGATCTCAACACAGGAAGGTATGATTTCCGATAACGACGTTCCTACGAAAGCGTTATTCTTCATCTTGTCTACGATGAGTTCCCTGTCCATAGGAGGAAAAAGGAGTTGCCAGCCTGCTGAGCCTGGCTCGTCTGGATCTCCTGGTGCACCCGTGTTACGCACGTGGACGATAAGCGGCGGAGGTTTGGCATTCCTGGCTTGCTTGAGGATGCGTTCGATGTTGCTTCTAACATGAACCGAGCCTTCAATCCCCATATTCAGGTCGGAAATCATTGCCACTTGGATATCTAATAGCAAGAGAACTCTTCCCGATGAGGCGACAATATCAGACGCTGTCTTGGAATCGATTTGAGATGGCGCCATGAGTTTCGAAACGGCACTTTTAGGTTGGTTCGCTGTGGAGAGTATTCTAAGTATCAGAATCAAGCAAAAAATATGGGGAGAACCTATGAAATTTATAGTGAGGCACCGATGCTAGAGGGTGAGTTAGACGCCTATGCTTGTTGATTGAAGGAGAAAACGTATCCTGCCCTTCACCTACAGATTGAATTGGCTGGCCGAACGAAATTGGGCAGCCACGTGGCTTGTGCCAGCCTCCATGTGACTGCTGTGATATGCCGAGATGCTCTAATTTTGATCGCATCATTCAAGGCTTTGGTCAACTTGCAAGCCTCAAGGCTTGAGCTTGAGCTCGCGGTCGAGGACTATTTCATCATTGCGAGAATAAGAAGAAACCGTATGGAGAATTGTGACTAACGAGCCGGTGGCGACAAATCGTAAGGAGCCTGAGCCCCTGTCTGTGAATTAGAGGAAGGTGAGCAGGCAAATAAAGATCCGTGATTATTCAATTTGGGTTGGGATGATATCAGTGACGCACTCACCGGAATGATAACAATCTCCGGTAATACTCGGAGAGTCAGTTGATTATCGAAAGCAGCCAGAGGTTGGCGGTGGACTGCCTCGCGAAAACCGAGCTGACCGCAAGCCTGAGCTTGGACGACGAGCGAGAGAGTCAGGGCCGGAGACACCGCCAACTTCCGCCTTGCGGACAAACCAACAGAGAGTTTATCGTGGCAGCATTTTAGCTACCGAATTGCTCCCATCTACGGCAATGAGGCATGCTCGCCTCGTTTTTCCCTTCACAGTCGACTGCGGTAGATCCAGGAACCTCGTCATAGGGAACATCAGAAAGGTCCAAGGAAACAGACGAGAACAGAATACTGCGTGGGACAGGCATGACGTCGAGTAAATTGTATGGCTTTCATATCGGGTGCTCAGTATTCAAAAAAACTTCATCGAGGATAAGTGGACGTGAAGATCAATCTGGCGGGAAGGGATCGAGGCGAAGGAGGGTCTAGGTAGAGAACGCAACCAAAAGAGAACTATATAGATTGCAAAAGCACCCCAGATCGAAGTAAAGTCTCCATTCAAGTCTCTTTTACTATAGTGATGTCATTTCCGCTATCTACCCGAGGATGTGGCGCCGAGAAAACGGAAGTGAGGTGAATGGAGATGTTTGTTCAATACACTTCAATACATTGAAGAAGTCAAGCGGACTCTGGAAAACCAAGCGGAGGATCCTTAGCTCAGCCTGAGTCCGCGAATCCGAGGAATTGTACGTACAGACACTGTCTGGGGCGTTCCAGACGCGCTTTAAGCTTTACATTCTTTTTTGTGTCTCGGCCAATCGACTTTTTGACACTGTCTTCCAGGTCCAGGTTGGCAGTACTTGGCCTTTTTGCATCTTCCACACTGTAAGAGCTTCGCGTCCTCTCTCCCACACAATTTACAACACGCATCTCCTCTGGCGGCCCGCCTCTTGTCTTCTTTCGCCAACACCGCCGTCAATCCTGGGTCCCTACCACGCTCAACGATTTTCCTGACAGTCCATCCATCCGTGTCCGCGATATCAACGTTTCCTCCGTGAGAGAGGAACCACTCGAAGGCAGCCTTGGCTCTACCAAGCTTCTCTTTATCCGTTCGGGTCCAGATCTGGGTGATCTCTTGGGCAACGGTACATCCATATCTGTTTCTGTGATTGACGTCTCCCCCAGCGTCGTAGAGCATCTGAGCGTATTCGAAGTCGAACCCAGGTTTGGTGCTAATAGCGTGGGATATAGCAGTGGTCCCAGACAGCTCTGCACTATCAACCAGAACCTTGACCTCGTCCAAGAAGTACCGTGCAATTGCGAGATACTTTGATCTTTCAGTTTGAAAGAGGATGGTGAACTGGAGAAGAAGGTTATACAGGGTGACTTCGGTAGGGCCCCAACGCATTCTTGCGTATTCATCGGCGGTTGTCTTCTCTGCATCAGTACGGGTAGCTTCTTTGTTAGAAAGTCTGAGCATAGCCAGATTCCTGGTGGTACGACTGGCTGTATCGGACCGAAGCTGGTCGATTGAAGCACCTTCGCACAACATCTGACCGAATGGATCCAGGTCACGACTGGGAATCATACATTCGGAGGTGCAGTAGGTTCGGAGTCTTTGAGATTCCATTCCTTTGAGCATTTCAGTCGACTTCTTAAGCTCCGCGATAGACCTGCATTGCGGATGAATTGACTCTCAGTAGTTGGACTGAGTTGGAGGTGTCAATGTCTCGCACCGTCCTTGACTCGGATTGTCGTGAGCCCGAGTGATCAGATCCATGGCCGCCCTGATTTGCGGGTCCATGTTGCTTTTCACGTCCATTTCTGACACTTCAGGAAGCTGAAACTTGCGAACCGTTGAGAAACCGTTGGTGGAACGTGTGGAAGGTGTGGGCCAACGCGTCTCGCAAATTGACGTTCCAGCGTCACGTGGACGCGTATCCCCCGAATTCCGATAAATATGGCTACGGTCGCTATCGCTGCTCATCGGGGAGACAAAATGAGCTTTAACAACAAAATATTAGGTAAAAGTCCTCCAATGTATTGGCATAAAGCAACACAAACAGAAACGATAAACTATAGACATGCAAAGGACTAAAAAAACAACGATGGATCAGAAAACATCTAATATCGAGAGCAGCGGTAAAATTACAAGCGAAATGAGAAATCTATGATACAATTTCCTTAAACTCGCCACTTTGGATCATTTCTGCAACAATGTCTAAGCCTCCGACGAATTCACCTTTGACGATGAGCTGAGGGAAAGTTGGCCACTCGTTCAATACCTTGAGTCCTGCAAAGTTCTATTAGCGGGAGTTGGGTATATGAACAGAGAGATGGATATACCTTGGCGAACGTTCTCGTCGTTCAGAATATCAAAACTCGTGAATTCTACCTCGTTATCCCTTAGCAATCCGACGATCTTCCGCGAAAATCCACAGCGAGGTGCGTCAGGATTGCCTTTCATGAAAAGAACGACATCAGACTGGTTCATTATCTTCCTCATTCTTGCATTCAACTCTTCTTCGGTCTCTTGCTTTTCCGGTATATCCATGGTGAGTGCAACTTCCGACGGAGCCGCAGGCGCTTGATCCGTTTTGGACAATGGTCGCTGGTGTCCGGGAGTTCGCCCATGCTTCTCGACAGCTTTGGTCAAGGCTGATGCATCAGCTCCGACTATTTTTTCAAGGAGAGTATGCCCCTAGCGTAGATGATAAGGCCGAAAACTCCTGAAAGCAAAGACTTTGCGCACCCGAAGAAGGATGAAAACCGGCACTGACTCAACATCGAACGACTCCGTAATCTCCTCTTGGGATTCCGCATCAATCTATGTTAATATTCCTGAGTACACTCGCCGTGATATATACTCGAATACATACATTCAGAAACAGGACTGAAGAGTACTTCTTCGCTAGTTCATTGACGACCTCGTTCATCTGTTTGCATGGTTCCGCGAAAGATGCCCAGAAGTTCAGCACGGATACGCGGTTGAGATCTTTGTCGAGCAGAGATTTAAAGTTGTCAGACGAGGATACATCGAAGAGATTCTGTTCAGCTGCCATCGGTCCCAACGAGCTCAAGAATGTTGACGACGATGAGTAAGATTTTGATCAGCCGAGTGCCAGCAAAGCCGTTATCGGATAAGATTCAGCAACGATGGCGCAATCGGCCTCCGGATCTAGCCGGCCATTCAACTTGCCGTGAACGCGTCAAAATCACGACGCGTCCCCTCATTCTGCCGAATTCCTCCCAAGGATTCGGGTTCTGGTATTTCTTTCTCCAGTAAAAACCTTTATCTTTGAATTATTCACCATTCAGGGAAAATGGTTCAAGAATAGGCTGCGGAGAAACTCAGAAGTTCTGCCTGAAGTAAACCAGATCAGGCTGTAGCCAACTCCCACAACTGAAGAACGTTCACGAAAGCTATCCAAATTTACTTTCTTGTCACGGTCAGGTTCGTTCAGGCGGATCGTCCCCGAGGCTACTCATGATTTCTTTGTCACATTTCCCTCGGTGTATGTGGGTCGCCGCTTGATTACCGAAAAGCTCAAAGGTCAGTATCCAGGAACTGGAATTAGCGCTAGACCTTCTAAGGTCTCATTGGATGACGAAAGACCTTCTCTCCGCTGACATGCGGCAACTTCGACGCCTTTCTACCGCGTGGGTAACGAGACCGTAGTTACCATTGACGTGTCCCAGCCTCTTCAGGCAGGCAACTAAAGTTCATCCCGCATAATTCCAGGGTCGCACCTGCCCATCAGCGAGGTGAGGTGCGCATCCCTTTCATAATGGGCGTGATCCAGGAAGAAATTGTGAACAGCGATGAGACGATTCTACCGTATATGGGAGGAAGGCCTTGTCCAGAACCCCTCGGCGTGTTCTTGAATTTGAAGTATGTTCTTCCACGAGAATGTTCTCTGTATTGTTGACGAACGCAGGGTAGAATAAATCCGTACCTCCTTGCCATTCGGAAATGAGTTCGTGGGCGTCTGGAGTAAACATCCCACCCCGCCAAGATGATGTGACTCGGCCTGGACTGGAAGACCGTGCAAGTCCATACTTGGCCGTTGCCTCGTCCTTGTTAACCGGGCCGTAGGTCCCAACCGTCGGTTGAAGACTATCTCTCGGTCATCTGCAGGGAAGAGTCAATTCAATTCAATTCAGTTCACGTCACCCAAGCTCTGAAGTCTGGATATCGCCGCACGTGGATAACGGCTCTGGACTCTTTTGTTGTTCGAGGAACATATTCAAGCCGCCCATGTTCAGTTTTCAAGGGGCGATATGGCGATTAGGACCTTAGCTGGATGGATAAACGATACCTCCATTTTTGCTCAAGTGTAGCCTACTGTATAGACGTGCAATGACACCGGTTGGTTTGCCACTGTCCAGGCTAAATGTCAATGCTCCTGGACATCCCAATCAATAGTTAGGTATGAGTGGCGAGCCAGTCCGCCGCCCTCTCGACTAAGATCTCCTTGAGCCCCGACACGGACAACCCTTTCGATTTAAGGAAAGCCTAAAGGCGGAGATAAGCAACATGGGAACCAAACAATAACGTTGCACCCACCTTGAGTTCAGGGACTCGTAGCTATTAGCGGACGAACCGGGCGTGAATCAGTGACAATCGAGAGAATACACAGAATCTGCCAGACTCACCTTGCCGAGGCTTCCTTCGTTGTAAAGGCTCCGGATTTCAGTGTCATCTGAGAACGCAGGCTCTTCATCTTCCTGGTGTCGAACTCAGAAATGAACTCATAGACTATACCAAAAGAGATCACGAACCGCTTTCCGTTTGGTGCCTGCGCTTTTACCCTTAGCCTTCGCCGGAGCAGAGTCGACGACATTGGCCGATGGATCTTTGGCGAGGACGGCTTTCCACTCCAACATCAAATTTCCAGCACGCTATGTCAGAAAATAGGGGTCATTCGAAGACGTCCAACGGCAGGGAATTTCGGATTACCTTGTGAATGATTTCTTCTTTTGGGAGCGTCAAATCCTCGAATTCTCCAGAATCGAACTCCTCTCGGAATGCACTGGCCTCGAGCTGAGCATTGTGGAACGCTAGCGCTGTTTAGGATACACGTGAAATGACCGATTCAGGAAATCTCGAGAACGAAATGAAAGCAAATCGTACCAGGGTTGGGATGAGAATCAGGTGGGTATGCTCCGTTCTTAATGGCGAGTTTATCTATCCAGGCACGAGCCGCCTCTGTGAGCGCATCGGAGGCTACTCAAGTTCAGCCTCAAGAAGTACGGAGACTGCCTTGGTCGCATACCTCGGGCACCCTCCTCGACCCCGGCACTACGCACATCATCTGCAAATGGCAAAGGAATGAGGTGAAAGCCAGGCGGGTCAACCATGAATCCCGAATCGTCGGTCTTCTCTTCCTGATTTGGGGGGGAACATGTGAGTTATGCACGTAATCGTATGAGAACAGCTGACCTGGGGTAGTAATGCGCAAAAGGTGGGTGACGCATTTCGCCTCGTCAAGGCAAGCACAAGCCCGATTTTCTTCTTCTTTACCAGTGACTTGAGGAGAGCACTGAAAGTGCGCTTACTGCCCGAGAATGTCTGATCATGGGAATCAGTCCGAGTGCAATCTCGCAAACAAGCGATACTGACCATCTCGTCCGGATATATGAACATCGAATGCTTGATGTTATCCTCGAAGGCCAATTCTGCCCGGTCCTTGAAACCCAGGAGTTTGAGACCTAAGTTAGTGTTAGAAACGTTGTACCGCTTCGGACACGACTATTACCTGGCGTGAGGCCCAGCGTCCGGAATGACTTGATTTCCTCAGCGGAATAGAAAGGCTGAAAGTCGTGAACCTCCGTCCTACGGAGAGATGCAGACGGCCTACCTTTTGCCCCATCCTGACCTGCCGAATACTAGTTACGCCATCCTCATCATTGGGATCATCTTTCAACGGAGCACCCAGAGAGCCACCGTATACGGCGCGTGATGAGGGGATCTCGACTTGCCGGGCCTAGCGACTGAGTATCAGCAGCCTGCGTTAGGATGGAGAATATGCGGTCATCCTACCTCGTCGAGGTAAACCGTACGTGATGAGGCGACTTCCATTCTATCACCCAGATCAACAAAGTATTTGTATGAACCTTTCTTTTGTTCCGTAACCAAGCCATATCTAGGAGAGAAATTAGGCCTAATGTCAGTTACAGAAGGCGGAACGGGAATGTTCATCGTACCCTTTGATGCCAATAACAAACCCGTCTCCAAGCTTGAGCGGTATACTGAACTGAGCGCGCTTGGGAACTTCGCGGAACCTCATCTGAGCCAGAAGGTCCTCCACGCGAGAGATTGAGATCGACTCTGGAAGAACGGAGGGATTGGCAGCGTCGATCTCGTCCTCGTCGATGACATTGTTGGGTAACAGGACCGACTGGGGAAATGGTCAGCATATATTAATGGCAGATATAGGAGACATACGGAGTAGAACTTGGTAATATCGAAAGCTTTGTCCTCAGTTGATATGAAGAAGGGCTCCAGATTCACCCCAGCTTGCGACAAATCCTGGTAGAGTCAGTTCTAACGGTTCTCGGCTAAAAATGACGGATAGTCACAATTAAGGTCGTTCGCGCTGAGGTTATGAGCTGTTTGCTTCCTGTCCCCGGGTGAGGGTCATCTTCATCAGTGATAAGGAAAACTCGCTTGGTTGAGGTTTTTGGGGCGCTAGACCGATGGTTAGGATCATGGTCAGGGTGCTGGTGGAAGGTCATACCTATCCCTCATCACCCAGTTACAACTAGTAAAAACATCACCCATGGGAACTCGTTTATTCTCTAAGGGTGGAAACTCCTTGCGTAACGCTGTTGGATCCTCTCGGAAATCTGGACAAGCAGTCAGTAAGTGCACTGGCGCACGCATATCATCTCCCAAATCGCTCGCCTTCCAAGAGCTGCATGATTTCTTTGACTTTTGGCGCATTCAAGGGCTCAATTCGTTGATAAATGAACGTATTCTTCTTAATTTCTGAGCCTTGTTCCCTGTTGAGGTCATTCTTCCTGGTCTAGCACAGCCTCAGTTGGACGGATGAAGCAGTTGGCTTTGCGCCACATACTGTGTTGAATAGCAAGATGCCTGCACAATCATTTGGTCCGACGACAATTTTCTTCTTTTGGATTTGCATAGCAGCTTCCAATGCTTTGAAAAGGTGACAAGTCTGAACATCTTCGTAGTCTGGATCCTCTCTCAACTCTTGCATTGATTCTGAGCAGTCGATACAGAAGAGTACTACATCTTTCTTTCCTTCAAACATCTAATGGTGAAGGAATCAATTCTGCAACACGGAGCTGGATCTGTCAAAGACGCACCGAAAAGTCTTGAAGCTCTTCCTCCTCCTCCTCGTCGATGACATTCCAATCGTCGTAAGGTGGCATTGCTGAAAGTTTGGCGTCCTATTGACTTTGGTTGGCCTGGCTTCGATATCGTTGGCTCTGAGGGCTCCAACGATCCACGGCAGTTGGTTGTTAAAGCAAAAGAGTCAAAGTGGCCAAGTCACGGTCGGTCGCGGTGGCTAATGTCACGCCACGCGCCTGTCACACGTGTGACCGGCATCCAGTCATTGGCGTCTTCAAGAGCTCCGAGCCAACCACAACTCACCATGACGGATCGGTTCTCGGTACCATTGCGAGAGGTGACCATAGAGCAACTGAAAGCGCTTCCAGATATACCTGAACCCAAGATCAAGACGGATTATGATGTAGAATTTTGGAAAACTACGCAATCTTACCAGGACTACGGGATATTTCTTCGTCGATTGAGCGAAGCTGTTGTTGGTGTATCCCTGCCATGGACTCATCCGTCCCTTAGCCCTGTAGGTATTGTCGCATTTGGAGGGGATTTAGCTATACCTGAATCCTGTAACTTAGGCTATATCACGAATGATCGACTTGCTGGATACTTTGGATCATTGGGTGGAGGAGATCCCACCTCAAGCTACGCCACAACGTTTTGGGAACCTTGCATTCCGAACTTGGGGCACGCGTCTAGAGGAGGTTTGTCCTCCTTCTATTCCTAATTCTATCGTCTAACAAATGGTTGGTCACGAAAGAGGGCTGACATACTATTGGATATACTACTTGGCCCGGAACATGCAGCACTATCTCCACATGTTCGACCCCTATTCATGACATCCTTTGGCTCATTCACTCGCATGGACTACGGAACAGGACACGAAGCATCGTTTGCGTTTTTCTTATTGGCTTTGACTCTCGGTCGATTTTTCATGCCTGTGGAAGAGGAGGAACGTGCTTTGGTTTTCGTTGTCTTTATACGCTACATGCAAGTATGTTGGAAGATTCAGGACGCCTATCGACTCGAACCTGCGGGAAGCCACGGTGTCTGGGGCCTTGACGACTCGTCCTTTCTTGGTTATATTTTTGGTAGCGCTCAGTTGAGGGGTATAGCATTTTTGCGTTTTCTCACTATCCACATTGCTCATATCGGTTCCTTCTCTAGACCAAACGGATATACCTGTTGCTTCTATATTGCAGCCGTCACTTCCTCCGACGAACCTCTATTTCATGCTGATTGAGCGTATCCGTCAAGTGAAATTCGGACCGTTCCATGAGCACTCGGCGCAGCTGTACTCAATCGCGGTGAACGTGCCTAATTGGAGGAAAGTGAACTCAGGGTTGTTCAAGATGTACGAGGTAAGCGCTCAAGGGTCCCCGAAGAAATCGTAGTTTTGGATTGCTAATATGATATCACGATTTTAGGCTGAAGTGCTGGGCAAAAGGGTTGTCGTACAGCACCTGCCTCTTGGGGGTTTATTACAGTGGACCGAACCAGGTTCGATTGCGCATCAAACCGGCCCTCCTCGGTCGTAAATGTCCTCCGTGCTCTCTTACCCAGACTGAGATAAGACAGCATATTGAGTAAATAGCTTCCAAGGCACGAATGCACCATAGTTGGGGAGCAAGCATCATTTGCTAACGATACCGAAGATAACCCGACGATGAAAGAGGCTTCCAAGATGCATGTCTACTTCTCCACCGATCTTCATCGACGTGGATTGGACTATTTCCGCCTGTCACAGCGCGAGAACAATGTTACTTTTTAGGTCGCCTTGCGGCCTGTCGCGCGAATGTTGAGCTAGGTTCCCGCGGCTGTCATTTATCAGGAAGGTAGTGGGGCACTCGGCAAATCAGCTCTAGATCAAATAGAGTTCCATATACTTAGCAAAGCAACAAAGATCATCATACCATGACTGTTCGTTCTGTGCTGCGTGGACTCGGCCATGACAACAACACACTCGAATAGCGATTCCGCCGAGATGTACACTAACTAGAAAGGAGTTAATTCATCATCCTCGAGGTCCCTTTCCCTCTGTCGGCATAATTCCTGACGAATCGATCCCTTGCCGCTCGAGCCTCAGGTAACAAACGGATACGGACGGTGTATTCAATTGAGACTGAATAGCTGTACGTACCTTCTTTGTGTCGATTCGACGCTGCATGAGAGACCTGGGTGAAGATTCGACTATGAATCTTGTGCTCAAGGCTGCCGTTACGGCAAGATTTGGTTACTGAGCTCATGTGCCTTTCAGTCCCGCAAAGGGTTAGACTGAATAGGAGGATAAACTGCTTTACCGATGGCAAAGTCGGGGACCCAACTCTATCAGGTGGTATCCTCGATCGAAATTAGAATGTCCCTGATTAACGGCGTCAACTAGTGCGGCAGGCTCAAACGTCCACTAATGGGGCCAGCGAGTACCGAGCATGCTATGGGTAATCATTCTATATCCGTATGGTTGGTTGCCTACCATACACTCTATCGACGAACTGACAATGGAGCGACCGCTCATGGATATCAACAATCATGCCAAGAAGCGTTCATCTGTAGAACATTGTTGGTTCAACCCCTGTCACGAAACCCAACGTCTGATGAAGAGCCTTGAGGTTCGACGCAACTGAATGGAAGGGGATGATAACGGTATGTTTTTCACAGAGACAACGGAAAACATATGTAAGAAATTTGCAACCTACCATTGTGACCACCTAAACCTAGTTAGGTTGCTGAGGAGTACAAGGGAGCTTTAACGACGTTAATGTGGAGTTCGGCCTCCCAGGGCAATGATGGGAGATCTCGAATAGTATCCCGGAGAACATGGTCATTCCACTTTCACCTCGATGAAATGGCGCAGATACCTCGACGCCATCGGGGATTCGATGTGCGCAGACAACTCTTGGGGGTGAAACGGTGATTCATAACAATGATGTCAATTGCAAGCAGTACATAGACATGCTTACAGACCAACGTACTTCGCGAACCAAGCCGGCGCCTCGACGAAAAACTGATCGAAAAAGACGTCGATGGGTCCATCAATGACAGCCGGTCTAAAAGCATGGTGTCGAGATGTTTGCCTCGAGTCTTTTGTCGCTGGGAACATAACTTCCCGGAACGGAAAGATGCTTGTACACGCAAATGTGTCCTCACTTGTCTCTTCAAGCCAACTGCCTCTATATAGGCCCGCAGTTGTTTTCAATGTCGGATGGATTTCCCCGAGACTTGTGGAGGTGTCCGGATCCTATCGATAACGCTATACCCTGATTGTGCTTTCCAAATGTAGGTTGTCGAGGCAAGTAGTGAGTGACTAGTGAAAATCCTGACACCGGATAGCTCCTCAGATTGGCGCACAGATTTCATTACATTAATTGAGTCATTCCATAGCAGATTTTTTGTGAAGCCTCGAGGCATGTAGAGGAACCAATGGTTGACGACCAGGTGGTGGTATGACGATGAGCTGTGCAGGACCGGCAGCAGCCGAACATAGCCATCACTGTCATCGATGGGGTTTACCCGACCAAGAAAAACTGTGCATCTTCAACCACAACCACCTCATCGCCCTACGCAACGACGAGCTACTCAAAGAGGACCACAAGAACCCATTGTTATAAGTCTCTGGCGTCGTCGTCACTTGCTACGCGACCTCAGAACCCAAAAGGCCACCATTTCTGACCAAGAACGTAACGAAGATCTTCGATTGTTGACCCGAGAGTGAGTTCGCAATTCCAAGAGAAAATGGGCGTCTCATTGACGCTTTATCGTTGGCGAATAAGGTGGTCATCTGTTAGAGGTCAGTGCAAGCGCGCCGTTTAGCTCGATCTATAGCTAAACTCCCGCAACTAGGAGAACCCCCCTGAGAACCCGCTTAAAAGTCTAGCATCGCATCGAGTCCTTCAAAACACGTTCCGCATCTCTCTTGGATCTCTCTCTCTTGGTACTTATACCCCTTTCCATACGCCCTTAAGCTCTTTCCTCGCTGAACAGGGAGCGAGGAACCCACCTCTGACTGACGTTTTCCCTCTGCTACCGGCTCTTCCCCGCCCGGTTCTTCGACAACCGCGGCGGCAGGATAACTATTGACATCCCAACTCCTAACCTCACTTCCCCTCCCTCATCCATCCTCGATACCCTCTCCACTATCGATTCGGCCGAAATTTCACCGTGCTCTGATCCAATTCCAATGTCCCAAGTTGAAGTTCTTCCTGCTACTTGTCCAATCGATTTCTCTCTAGATGGATCTCACTTTTACGACTCTTTCCGTGAAAATTATGGCTTTAACGCGACCAAACCGCTTGCCGATGGGCTAATCGCCCAGTCTGCCGTCCCTGCCGACAAAACTGTTCTACCAAGCGAGGAAACACATCTGTTTCCATCTCTCCCTCCTCTTCTTCGAGGACATTCTGACGTTCACCTTCGGGCCGGTATCATGAACGCTGCCCATCTTACCGCCGATAACGTACCGAATGCAGAAAAGGCGTTCTTTGTGGCCGATCTGAGCCAGGTTTATCGCCAACATCAAAGGTGGCTCAAATGCCTTCCTGGTATTCAACCTTTTTACGGTAAATTTCCCCTGCTCCTATATGCGTTGGTTTCTGACCGACATTCCGTCCATTTCAGCGATCAAATGCAATCCTGACCCATACGTCATTCGGCTTCTCGCCGCTTTGGGCACAGGTTTTGACTGTGCATCTATCGGCGAGATCTTGCAAGTTCTCAATGTGGGAGGCATCGATTCTTCTCGAATCATCTTCGCCAACCCGTGCAAGGCCACCTCATTCATCCGTAGTGCGGCGAAGCTTGACGTTGATATGATGACGTTCGATAACGCCGATGAACTTCACAAAATCGCGCGCAGCCACCCCGCGGCGAAGCTGGTCATCCGTATTCTCACTGATGACTCGAAAAGCCTCTGTGCCTTTGGCATCAAGTTTGGTGCCCCATTGACCGCCGTTCCTGGACTCTTGGCCAAGGCCAAGGAACTGAATTTAGATGTGATTGGTGTCAGCTTCCATGTCGGAAGCGGTTGCTACGATCCTACCGTCTACAACGATGCTATCATGCGTGCTCGACGCGTCTTCGACATGGGAAAGGAGCTTGGGTACACCTTCAATCTCCTCGATGTTGGCGGAGGTTTTGAAGATGCGCTCTTCGAACAAGCTGCCTCCGTTCTTAACGAAGCCATCGACACTTTCTTTCCTGACCGTTCGCATATCCGCATCATTGCGGAGCCTGGACGCTTCTATGTGTCCAAGGCATTCAAACTCGCTGCGAACATCATCGCTCGGCGCGCACCTCTCCCCGGTACTCAACCTCCACCAAACACCGATCAGCCAGGTGTAATGTGTAAGAACCTTCCTCTCTTGTTCGCCGATGTGCCGCTGTATACTCATTCCTTCTTCTAAATAGATTACATCAATGACGGGGTGTATGGAGCGTTTAACTGCATTCTGTTCGATCATCAAGTCGTTCATCCTTACGTTCTTTCCCTCGGCGGATCTTTCCATGTCCCCAGCTCTGAACCTCAGATGCTTAGTAGCGTGTGGGGACCTACATGCGATTCGATCGATTGCGTTTCCGCCAAGACCAACTTGCCTAGCTCACTCCAGGTGGGTGACTGGCTAGGCTTCGACAACATGGGCGCGTATACGATCTGCGCTGCTAGCCAGTTCAATGGATTTGAACTTAGCAAGGTCATCTACACCGCAGGAGAGCAAGGCGGTATGGAGGTGATTAGAACTCTCGCTGCATTCGCTGGAGATGGGCACGGAATGGGCGAGAACTAGAATCAGATACTCCTATTGTTATTCTTGATTTAGACTCGGACAGCGTGATTATTGGTATCACATTATTTTACGGAACGGGAGTGTGACAGACGAAGGCCGGGTGGAGGAGACCGGAAGGAGAAAGAATAACATTCGGAACTTGTATGATGATCCCGAGGGACGCCGACCAGAACGGTTGAAGGTTTTGGATCGCATGGACTCGCGCCATCAGCTCCTCAGTTCTGCTTCACGTGCAAGAATCGGTACCGACCCGCGATAAGGGCGGCCCGCATGCTTAGGACCATTTATTCATGCGAATTCTCGGGCACGTTTCTCAGGACGACGACGGCGCATGACCCTTCGACGCCGCAATCATCATTGTGATCGAGGATCAGAGCATTTCAGGTACAACTCTCGATCGCCAAATGTTCACAAATCTCGTGCGAATTTCGCCAATGATGCTTCCGTTCCCCGGTTCGACGGTCATCCTTGCGATTGAACCACCCTCTTGTTGCAAAGTTTACAGTCGTTTCGATCATAACAAATGCCGTATTGCTACCTCCTACAAGTTTCTGATTCTGCTGTTGGAAAGCCCTTTATTATCGCCTCAACAGCTGACCTTGCAACGGCTTCAACGGTTAATCCGATATTATTTTTGCGCTCGCACCCTTGGTGGGCCACCAATGTCATATGAAATGACGAATTGTCCTCTTGGGCTTCCTTGACAGACTCGACGACCCTTGGGCTAGCGCTGGAGATACTCTCATGATCGCGACGGTCGCTGAACCCTCGACGATTCGACCGGCATACCGTTCATATACCAGGGCCGCCTTAGGAGGATTTCCCGAGAAAAAATTTAGATGTTACTATCTCTGGTTACAAATTCCCATTATTGTCCGATCATTGTGTTGTTGCCGAGGATGAGCAATGCGAGGGTCGTTTCCTATTCCGTCGACTGGACAACAGAATCTGGAGAAATGAACTGCTTGCCTTTCTAGGAGCTAATGGTGATCAGTTTGATCTCTTGGTTCGTCCCACTTTGGAGCCTGTTTCCCCATCTATCCAGGAGTATCAGTATTTCCATCGGGCAAACTGAACCGCCCAAATTGAGTGACAAGGCGACATTTGTCCTGTACCCCTCTGCTCAGATCGTTCGCTTACGGGGCCCGCAAGCAGATTATATCGAAACGGTTATCTTTCCCTTTCTCGGCTTTGTGTCGGCCCAGGCCAGACACTCGGCGCGGTGTAAATGCAGATCTACCTATCAACGATTTCCCCGCTTCTTACCTCACAGCATTCTCTATATAAGCCCGAGGCGGTCAATCTATTGACACCTTTTCCTTCCAGGACTCGACATGCTGCAGGTACGTGCTGGGTGCCCTCCGCATCCGTCACCCCACCGGTTCTCACTTCGCATCCACAGGAAACACTACCAACTTCGCCCCCTGCTGTGGGGTCCCGTTTCCGACCATACGCTAGCCCCAACCACCATGTAACAAAAGGACGATACATTACCAGCAACGATCCACGAGGCTATATGTGAGCTTTCCATGCTACTTATCCTTGACCATAGGTCTGACGTGGGATCCTTCAGTCCTGTTTATGAATACCCTCTCAATGGTCAGTGGATCATGATGGATATCGACGACGGGTATATTCTGTGGACCGGGATATGGAAGGGTAAGTACCCCCTCCAGAATTGACGACATCGGGCTGACCTTCTGCCAACAGCTCTTGGCAACTCGAAAGGTGAACTACCTCGAGAATCATCCCGCAGCCATGACTAAACATCATTTAGCCGATATCGTCAAGATGATTGACTCACAGCCCGACCTTGCACCACTGATTCGACGAGTACGGGGTGGATACCTGAAGATTCAGGGTACATGGATGCCATACGAGGTGAGTTGCGCTTTGACGCTTGAAACTCATAGTACAGATGCTAACATGTTATCAGGTTGCCCTACGTCTATCCCGCCGGTAAGATGGCACCAACATATCCTCACACAAGTATTAACGTGTCTTTAGTGTGGCATGGCCTATTCGCGATGACCTTGTTCCTCTTTTTGGGTATGTTGTTATGTCGTTCTATTGTTCTCCCCACATTGTCTAACGATCACCGTTTTTAGGCCCACATTTCCCAGTACCTGCCTTTCACCTGACCAGCCTGGTTATGGCCAAGTCGTGAATACAGGATCTAACCGTCGTCGAGCAAGACGCGCGACAACACAAAGCGCGCCAAATCCTGTTGGCGCCACGACCGAAACTCACGCCGGGTGGATGGTTACAACAAATACTGAAGCTGGCCCTTCACAACCTCCACATTCATCGCCTCGTGCTTACTCGCTCTCGAGCCAATTTCAGTCGATGAGAGATCGCGAGACCAGACCCCATCATTCTTATCGCCACCCTAGCCCACCTTCGAGTTATCGTCCCGCACATACACATGCTCCCTCCGAGTCGACTAGTCCCTCTCTCGTCTCAAGGGAACGTAGCGCCTCTGTGAGGTACTCGCCTTATGTTGCTCACTCGCCATATCCTGCGTCTCGTCGCCTATCCCCCAACCAACTTTCGCTCGATATACCCGCGTTGTCGATCAAAGATCGTGGTCCATCGTCAGCGGGTGCCACTACCAGCATCATCGAAAACAAGATCAACCTTCCTCCTCTGAAAGCACCTACACAGCTGTCGTCTAGCCTTGGTGGAGCTCCTTATGCCTTACCACCCATTTCCGCGATGGAAGATCTGCGAGGTATCCATGCCAGTGATTCAGCCGCCGTTCTCAGGCGCCTTAGAGATGATGATGATTCTGGTCCATCCAGCCTCAGCCACGAAGACGAATCTGAGAGGCTGAGGCGGCGGTCATTTTCCTTCCAACCGTACAGGTGAAAATTGCGCTCAAATAAATTTACGCGCTCGCTAATGCATTACAAAAAAAAAATTCAGATCACCTGTCCTTCAATCGGCGGTTCGAGCACAAGAGGCCCCTCGCTCATACCCCAATAGTGCATATCGCTCACGTACCCCGGTGTACAGTAGCGACGAGAGTGACAACGGCAGGCACCGTCACTCTGGACATCGAGGACACCCAGGAAGTCTGAGTCTGTCTGTTCCCTCCGATGCATCACACGATGGCATGTCAACCTGCGACCCCTCCCCTATCTCACCAGCAACACCTCGTTCTGCTACTTCCACTGGCTATCCGGGCTTTCTGTCGCCACATCACCAACCTGCTCTGCTGAAGAGTAGACGGGTGTCAGAAAGTTTCCATCCCCTGTCTGTTCCAACCGGGGAATGGGCTGGCTCTCGACGACCCTCTGATGCGCTTCCTGCCATCGAATCTGCGTTTCCCCGTCGGCATTCGGATGCTGACAGCGAGATGGCACATCCTCATCGACCTTGGTGATACTATGTGACCCGTTAGACTTTCTTCTTCTTCTTCTGGTAGCTTCGTTCAGGACTCGTTTTCGTTCTTTCTATGATACCCAATCAGCAATGACACCTCGGTTTCCTTCCTATACATCCTTCGTTCAACCTATCATGTCAGCTGTCGCACTTTCGTACTGTATTGCACCCCACATGTTTACCTACACCACCAATAATGACCGTTTTAGGCACATTTTCCCTCGAACATATATAAAACTGCCGCATGTCATGAGACCGATCGACATTGCCGTTCGACATGGGCTTTCCTGGGCTAATTGTTTACGTTGGCATATCCGCGGACATGGTATGAACTACATATCAAAGCATTTGATTCAGCCCAGCTTCCCCTTGCTTCAAGATGACGCCGGGGAAATCCCAGCAAGTAAGCATCGAATGATCGAGAGGTGGCAGATGCACCAACGTATTTGGGTCGTTCCCATCATTTTTCTGCCTATTGACACTTCGATCAAGTTTGTCAAGTTATCGGATTTATAGACAATTCTCGATTCTAGAAGGTCGTTGCTGCATTCGGAGGTGCTCAACATAGCAGATAGTCAAGTCTCCTAAGAGATAGTTGGTTGATGGGTTAGGATCTGAACCGGGTGCTCATCGTCGAGTTGCACGCAAGAATTGCCTGCCCAATTCAATGGTAAAGGGTGTCTTATCGTCGCTGTGCCATAGAATATTAAGCAGAGTGCAGAAGACACCTGCGATAGCCGACAATAACTTTCGGAGCCGCAGACATCTGAGAAGCCAGGAAGCGCCTCTCGGAGTAACCGACCGAACGGCAACCCCACGTTCTTTGAGGTACCTTCGCACCACGTTGTTTTGAACAAAGTCTTTCATCCGAGACCGTGTCGGAAACACGTCTAGCAGCTGGTGTAGACTGGTGCAGAGTATATCTGGATTTTCTCCGTAGAATCGCACACCAGAGTGGTACCGGATGTAAGATCCCAGAACTGCCAATGGGCGACATCTTGGGTATGTTGCGTTCGCATGATTCCGTTAAACGCATCACAGCAGGCAATGAACGATAGGTGGAAAGGACGTGTGTTTGTCTCCTTGCATGAAACTACAAAACAGGTTGCGGCGCATAGCCTAAACGTCCACAAATGACTGATATAAATAAGTCGAGATTGATTGCTACCAGTCGGGGGATCATGATTTCAACCTAGATCATATATCGATCAGAGCCTGTGCCAAAATGTCAATATTGGGAGGCCTGTCATGGGGTATTTGGATTTACGTACCCAATAAACTTCATCAAAACGTATCCGAGGGTCGAGACCACCTAAAGGTGACTATTTGAGCAATCCATTTGACTACGTGGCATTGAAGTTGCAGGCTCACCATCATGGATATAATACTCGCGGGTACCCCATTCTTCAGGAAATCCACGTTTGACAGGTAAAGATCACCGAGCTCATCCTCCTGAGTCGCCCTGGGGAGTAAAAAAAAAATGAGCAATCAGCCGAGGCTTGAGCGAATGACTGGCGATATCGTAACTGACGCTGTCTGGTTAGGGAAACCTGATACAGGCATACCCATCCCGGTAGAACATATGAGCCCAGTAATGAAGATCAGGAGGTTTGAATGATTCCCAGGAAGGTTGTCTCCTAGTTCTTTCGCGATAGGTACAAGTAGTACGCTTGCAATTGTGTGGCTGATGAATGTCGATATAACCTGCACGTGAAGGAGTATCAGCGATCTGTTCGCACAGAGATAGCAAGGGAAAACGAACCAAGACAACGGGTGAGAGGAGAAGAACGACGGTGTAAATCTCGAAATGTCCGAGGCTTGCTCGAAGATACTCATCCACGACCTTCAGAAGCCCGCTAGACATGACACCTTTGCCAAGGGCAATGCCACCCATGGCCAAGAAGACAATCGTCCATGCAAACTGTTCAAAGTCATCCTAAAGGAGAACGTGCGGTGGTGAGCGGGCCGCTATATGAACTGTCACGATAAACTGCCGCACCTTCTTCAAAACGCCAGTCGAGAAAAAGGCGACGAGGGGAAGAAGCGCAATGATCCCCATATCCCCAACAATATCCATAATCGAGTGTGCGACACACCAAAGGCCAATGGTGATGACACACACGATGGTCACCCACCACTGCTTGTGTGTGAACGGTTCCCTGACTGCACGGAGCTGTCTGATCTCAATCGTCCCTTCTCCATCGGGTGAACGAGATGGTCGGTACGACCACAACAATAATCCCCAAATGAGCAGAATGGAAACCAGTGACACTGGGATAGCGACGATAAACCAATTCGCCCAGTCGATGCGAGGGTCCATTCCCTCCAGCGCGATCAAGTTCTGGGGAGAGGAGATGGGAGAACTCTGACCCCCGATATTCGCCGCGAGGGCAATAGCGAGCTGCAACGAACCAGTCAGTTCAGATTGTCAATGTAACCATTTTCGAGTGCCTGCTCACAATCAGACATGGCCCGAAGGACGATTTGGGGGGTAAGGTCCGAAGAATTGGCTGATTAGAGGTAATGGTGCCTTAGCGTATGCAAGCAATAACCACGACGTGAGCCACTTACACGAATCAAGGTAAAGCATAGCGTAGGTGCAGCAACGTTACTAGAACACGAGAACACATGAGATCCGGAGCTGTAAATGGAATGTGAAAAAGGATCACCTTATCCACATGCTCGCAAAACAGGAGACGCCCATAAAGGCAAGAAGCACGGTGCTGGGTCTCGTGCCAGCGAAACTCAATACTTTGGTGATCAACACCCTGTCAATGTTGGTTTTGCTGAGAGCGGAGGAGATTGTGAATCCTCCGATTAAAAGCATAATCGTCGGTGAAAACATGATAGAGAATACCCATCTGTTCAAGGAACATGTCAGTAATTGCTTTCGTTCCGTTTCTCCATCCGACGTACTTGGTGGCGTCTTTCGGCACTAGAGGAGCCCCGTCGTCATCACAGACCACTCGCAGGAGGACCAGTAGCAAAGGCACAAACATCGAGGTAACGAAGAGAGGGATGGCCTACAATAAAATCCGACATTAGATATTGCTGCAGATAGACCGTGAACAAACGTACCTCAGTGGCCCAAAGGAATGTGCAAAACATGAGAATGGCGAAACATCGGTTGGCTTCAACCTTCTCAACAACAGGGACATTGAGCAGAAGAACCAAGATCAACCCAGCAATAATCTTGAGTATCATCTTCTTCGTCACCCGTATCGTGCCCAGCGGTGTTGGTATGAAAAACAGGCCAGGACCAGGAGCTCTGAGTAGGGCACCCATTGCTGTAGGCTCTTCCTCCATATCGCCACGTCTCTGCTGGCCGATCATCTGCCTCCAGACGGTGTCCCTCTCCCAGGCGATGTTCTCTCGTTGATGAAGCTTAAGCTGTTGGATAGCCAACCGCCTGTCGCCACGAGTGACGCATTTGGCGTAAAGGTCGATGATGTTGTTAATGGTCTCGTTGAGACGATCCTTAGTTTCCCGTAGGAAAGGGTAGGCCTTCTCCACCTCGTCGTGCATGAATGTATCTTTCAGCTACATGAACGACATCAGTGAAGGTAGAAGGATAAGAGAGGGTTGGTCCTTACCGTAGATTCTGTGACCTTGTCATATCTGCGAAGAGTAGGACAATCCAGTCAGTCGGGTGCAGGGCAACTTGTACGGAGAACTCACTTCTTCAGAATCTTTCGGAAACCGGAGAAGTTGACCTCGACGTAAGACTTGAGGTTGGTCAAGGAAATGTACAAGGTGGTGATCTTCCGTTTGTACAGCAGTCTGGTGTCGTAGGCGTAGTCCGATCGTGCAGTCCACACCGTATTGTCTGCAATGGTAGAGGACGTGATACTGTCGCCCAACCCTATCTTACTCGCCAGCAATGTAAGAGGATTTTTGCTGTGACCTTCCCCATCCGAAGCTGCTGAGTCTACAGAGGAGATGCTAGCCCGCCTCCTAGATGACTCCGGGTCATAGAAGCTTCCTGTCACTGGAGATCCAATGAGTCCAAGAAGGTAGAAAAAGAGAGAAAGGACGAACTGAGGTTCCTCTGAGCAACACTGACTGACCGCTTGCGGTTTCGACGCGTAGCATCTGGGCTACGAGATATACTGTCATCATCATCTTCATCATCCTCTTCGTCCACATATCTGTCGGCTAATCCCTCTTCTTCACGTTGTGCAATCTCCTTCTGAAGTTCTGCGACCTCGTCCAAAAGGTCCTTCTCTTGTTGTGCATAGAACAGTCGAATCTTGTTGAGTTCTCTCTGAAGCAATGGCTGGAAGATTGCGTCGGTGTTTGAAGGGTCGGCGCCAAGCAGATTGGACTGCTCATTGGCCTCAATATCGTGGTATGTATCGGTATGTTGCTCCTTCTCCAGCTGGTATATATACTTCTTGAGTGCCTCGTAGCTGCTCACAGGTCAGGGTTCTTTCCATAAGGGGGATAGCCACAAAAACACACGCAATATATTCGTCGTACCACTCGGACACTGCATTGAACTTCAAGGACGAACTAGACGACGATTAGCCTCAAAAAAACACCAAAAGACACCAGGATATACCTGAACTTCATATTCGCTGCACTTAAAGGTGTACTCAGCGGTTGTGCTGGGCCTAGAGGACGAAGGGGTATTGACTCCGTTGCTGGACCTGCGCCAGGTGTGGCGTTCCAAGGTGAGGTAACGTGAATGAAGCTCCAAAGGCTATAATGGGTACTGCTGGATCCTTTCCGAGTCCACGGGCTGTGATTGCTGGCGAAGTTTGCTGGCCAGCTGGAGGATGCTAATATGGGCTTGCTCACTGCCTGAGCTACTCGGTCCGATCGTCTGGCGTAACGGGAAATATATTCTCACAGTCAAATGACCGTACCAAATGCCTTTGGCAAGCATGCGCAAACAATCGCCCGTGTTCCATGCCGCCACCCGATTCCGCCTTCCGGGCGGTTCATGGTCTGGATCTTATCCAGTTTTGCGGTTCTGCCGATACTCGAATAAGAAACCTGCAAAACCTGGTGCAGAGACGAGCTATACGTATTTCGGCCTTTCCCCCCTGGTTCGTTTCAGGATGTTTGAGGGCCTGTTAAGATAACTGCCAGTGGCAGGACAATGTTACTAGTTTGCATCCTCGACTTCCCTGTGCTGTAGGTAAGCCAGAGGTCGCATTTCTCGTCATGTCTTCACGACAGTGCACTTCTCTGTGATGCCTACCTTGTGACGTGTCCAGCCTCAGCGCTTCAGCAGTCGGAGATTGCAATACAGGCAATCCAACATTCAGCGCGCCGACTGCTCATGCATGCTTCGTCCTTGGGTTCGAAACCCTTCCCAGCCCCAACATCTGAGCAAATGCGAGGATCATTCAGGTTTGACTTCGTCATCCTTCTCAACCTCGAGGATCTCATCCGAATCACAGGGACGTTCAATGGTAAGCTCCCACAAGAAAACTCCGATCCATGGATTTACTCTCTGGGGATGACGAGGGCGAGGATCAAGGACCTACATTTCAATCAAGGTGAAAACATAAGATTGATACTCGAACTACTAACCACCTGGGCTGGCGCTACGCCTACATCTCATCTCACGGACGGCAGTTGTCCGACTAGCGTCCTTTGTTCGCCTCCATACAATACTCTATTAGTGTCCATTTTTGTTTTCTTCATTTGAACTTTTAGTAAAGCACGTACCATGGACGCCTTTTGTTCACATCAGGAACGATGCATCAAATATTCACACACGCACGCAACACACTTTTGCGATCTCTGCAATCAAAAAATCTAGATGGTTCTTGAGACATCTTATCTTCATTACACCCCTGTTGTCCACAATTTACCGAGAGTATAAGAACATTCTTCATCGGCTAAAGCTAGTCTCCAACTTTTCCTTCGACCCCCACCTGACCTGAGCGCTCTCCCCTCCGGACCGCACTATCTGATCCCACTGATCACTGATCCGTTCCTATCTTGATATAGACTTGAGCCACCGTGCTCATCATACCTATCGTCACATTACTAGAACCCAATATAATTTTATCGATCAACCTTCGATACAGCCTAGAACCTTGACTCGGAACGAAAACATGTACGCACAAAAGGTTGGTACATTCCTACATATTATCGCCGATATTTTGATCTTACAACAGCTTTTGCATATGTATCAACAGTCAGATTGCTCGCCCTCGAGTGTACTCGCAGATCTAGAGGCTCATGGGATCCATCTGAACCGTCTAGCGCTCTCTCCCTCCTCTCCATCGTGTCTCGTTAACAAACGAGGCAATGTTCACTCTGATTACGACTCTGGATACGAGTCGGATGACCCGATGATCATGGACGATAGCTCTGACGACGCTGATACGTTATCTGAACCCTCTCTAAGCCAAGGATCTGCTCCATCTTCAACATGGAACTCTAGGAATCTAATACCCAACCCCAAATTTGACCTACGAGAGGCTTATCTGGCATCTATCAAGGGCGTTACTTTCGAGCACATCGAGGAGGATATCATCCATATATACGACGAGGTACATTCTGGCTGTCGACCGGCTCATTTAGACGCTCTTAATGACTCGTTCTCACAGCCATCAATGGAAGCCGCTATGGATCACTTTTATGGCTATGAACCGGAGGCTGTAGAAACATCATTATCTGGCGATGAGGGAAGCGATAGTGACCTGGAAACCGAGATGATCTCTGAGCCTCCTCAAAAACGATGTCGTGGTCTGTTACCACCTGCTGAAGGTCCGTCATGGAAGGAAGTAGACTTCCAATACGTGTTTGTGAATGGTGATAAACCAGAATATGAGGTAGGCCTTGGCACGTCCGCAATCTGTAGGGATCCGAACTAATACATGCTGTACATCTAGCTCTCTGATGAAGACGACGATCGAGATGCATCCGTCCAACCATGGTCTCGAGCTTCGGGATCTTCTAGGCGGCGAAGAAAGGTCAGAGGTCAGAGGGGAAGAAGTGCAGCTGCCTCCGCAAAAAGAGAACTCCTTTCGCATGTTCGACCAATAACACGACGGCGATTTCAGAGTGTTGATTAAGCGATGTGGATAGGGGCTTGGGATAGTAGGAAAACGGTGGGCGTGCAAGATGCTGACGGAATGCCGTTAGTTGGCACCCCATCGACTAGATATCTTTGGGAAATTATGGACTTTATGAGGCCTTTACCATATCTGGTTTCTAGGATTGGGACACTGTAATTGAATATACCGTAGGACACCATAACCAGTATAGAAGTTGGGTCGTCTACAGCACCAAGATTAGAATTCTATACTTGACTCACGACTCAGTTCGTGGCGAATGACCATCTCCTGCTCGTTCCATCGAGACGAACCCCGCAAATAAGCACCCGGAACAATAAGGTGATCTGCAGAATCTGATGTCAGCCTCGATCCATCTTTTAATAACGCTGGTTGGCTCCCAAGCTTGACGTCGAAACCTTACTAAAGCCCGCGTCGTCCAGCCATTTGGGGATCTGTGGGGACAGAGAAACACTTCTATACTTCATACAACTGGGTGGCGCTCAATTGACCTTTCACCTCGCCTAACCTGGGGTGCTGTGGACTTGGCCGCATTTCATTCACGATATCCTCAATCTGAACGCACCGCATTCACCGAACAGGCTCCATCCTATTCGCTGAATTGTCGTAATGAGGCCTTTTCTGTCCTTCCAGAAGAGCTTCTATTCACGAGGGCGTGGTGCGTGTTTGCTCATGTGCGCTCGGCGCCGATACAGGAGCCGGAGATGACGGAGAAAACTTCTCCCAAACGAGTTAGAGTAAGATAACACCTTCCAATCCAGTCGTATCAATACTCCTTCGGCATCTTCTCGAGAGAATCTTTGGTTAGCCATCGAGCCTATGTATTACTGACACACTGGGAGCATCATGATTATGATTGGACGCGTTGTCCCGTCGCTTGTGATCTGAGGCCGGAGTTCTCCAACCGTCTCATCATGGACAATCCTCCGAACCTGCAGGTACCCAGGGTCCACCAAGCTAGCGTGGACAGGTATCTCAACAAACCTCATGGGCAATGGGGATGTCCCTCTTGACCAGTTACGACCACGTCTCTCCTTCAACCACGACGAGCTCTCTGCCACGTCTTCTCTGTTAGATAGCTAAATCAGCGCAAAATAAGAGTCTAGCGGGTCGTATGATCAACGACTCTTTTGGTGCGTACTTTTCATTGATGATCGAAATCCTGAACTGACATTTCTACGCGAGCAGGTGCTGCGTTCATAGGGATCTTGTTCACGGCTATGTTCGTAAGCTCGGTGGCCTATGTAGACCAACATCCTGACGTGACTTTTGCGCAGTTTGTATGGAATAACAACCTTACAGGTTACGTCATATTCACATGTTCTCAGTCTGAAGGTTGAAACTAATTTTCCTTCTTTCAGACGTTTTACTATTACAACCATTATCCCAAAGACCGCAAAGAGACGAAAACAGTTGTATGTTGCAACCTTGAGCGTTCCGCCAAGCGGAGTACTGACGGCTCTTGTTCTAGGTTGCAGCAGTATGGTGGGTTTCGTTTCCTTGCCCAGAGTCAGGGTGTCAGGTATTAATTGCATAACAGGACCCTCGATACCGTGCATCTCGTTTTTGGTGAGCCCGATCCTCAAACGTTCCCCTTTCAAGCAACTCACATCCTTTATAGTCGCAATCGCCATGTACCATTACTTGGTACGTCGCCTCAAGGTTTAATCTGCCCTCAAAACCGAACACCCCTCTAGATTGATAATTACAACAATCCGGACGCGCTGGACGATGGACACTGGTGAGCCCATGGAACGGCATTTCCTCCTGATAGTCATCGTGACTTACGCGACTTTCAGGTCCCTTTTCGTGAGTCCTGCCTCTACCTGCTGACTACAGGCACTTATTGCTCCCCTTGATACGCCAAGGCCTCCCTGGCCGCTAATGTGGGTTGCATGTTCAATTTCCTCTCGAGAAGATGCTGAAACGGCGCCATTTGCAGATTGCTATAGCTTTCCTCAGTCATTGGTCAGTATTTCCATCTCTAGATATCGCAAAAAGCCAACCTGCTGACTCGGGCCCAGGTATTTCACAGTGCAGATATTCCGACGTTAGTCTTCCCCACTACGTTCAAGCTCCAGAGCCCTGGCTAATCAGACGACAGTGTGCAGAAACGGAATACGATGGATTGTGCTGATATCTATCGTACGTACAGAGCTTTCAAATTCTTCTAATCCTTGCCTAAAGGACCGCTTATAGGGCATATTGAACTTTGTACATCTTGGTTTCGGTATCGGTGAGTCGCTGCTGGGCGCTCATCCTGCAATTATCTGACATCAATGGCGCAGAAACTGTAATATTACTGTCAGTTGAAATATCAGCGGTCTGTCACTGTCGCTGACGGCTTGTATAGCGTTCAGAAGAGGAAGTTCAGTAAATTGGGCTCCATCTCAGTACGTGTTCATCCATTGCATAAATCCGGTGGCTGACACGTCTGTCGCAGAAAGTTGCCTTTATCCCTTTTGCATCACTTGCCATTGCATCAGATGTCATTATCGCTGCTGCTCTGTGCATTCTACTCTATGACAATAAAAGGGGCATGAGAAAGTGCGTTCCATCTTCGCTGCCTTGACGCGTTGCGCTCATCTATCATGCTTCTCAAGAACACGGACACTCGTCAACACGCTGATCGCGTATGCAATAAATCGATGTCTTCTAACGTCGTGAGTACAAGAATCATTGGCATGTCATTGACAAGCAGCAACTGATGTTCTGACAGCTTGGTGGCCGTTGCTGAGTTCATTGTAGTGAGTGCATCCGATGCTCGAGTATCACCACTCCCTCACGTCTTTTCGCAGTACCAGACACGACCCCACAGCCTGTGGTTCCTCGCCATTGACTTTGTGATAGGAGAACGTAAGTTTGAACATCTACCACTGACTTCCCCTATTAACTTTGGCGTGTTAGTGTGGGCTAACAGCTTGCTAGCCTCCCTCAACAGCAGGCGGCATCTATTACGTTCAAGAAATACGGTACTGAGCCCTGATGTCAGTGGCTTGGACTTCAACCAATCTGCAGAAGAGGTCAGTCTGTGCGTTGTTTCTTCTTCCGTATTTCAACTCATGATGGTCCTAGGGAACCACGGTACGCGAGCCTGGTTAACGACATTCCTCCTGTTCATAATCTTCGACCGGTTAGGACGAACCACGGATTCGGCTGGAATTACAAGTTCAGTGTTCGCAAGGAACAAGCGCCCTTCCTAGCGAGCCTGCTGGAAGCACGTTCAAAAAGAGTAGTCAGGGAGTTAAGCCATGACTTCGAAGAAAATTAGTGCCTCGAGAGCCTGTATCGCTCAGTGGTGCCTGATATGTTGTTGTATACCCATTGCTGGTTGTATTCTACGATTTGAAAACGACATCAGATACCCTGTACAGATCACACTGGTGTCAGCCACATTTGTTACCCTGTTCTTCAGGTCCCCTTTGTGGTGAACCGCCACTACACACGCTCAACATCACAATGAACACCTGTCTTGCCAAAGCCTGAAGATACTATATCGCGCTTCTCTGCACGTTTCATGTTCCACAATGCCCAAAATATTATAATTCACGGCGGGCAGTTCACCTCAGCCAACGATGTCCTGACAAACTACGACACGCGACCTGGAATTGACGGTGAGTTTCTTCACTCGTTCAGGTCAGAAGCGTGTGTGCTGACTAGATGCTAGCGGCGCAGATGCTTCTAGCTAACGTTGTATCCAGCGCCTTTCACAACTCTCAAGATCGATTTGATCCTCCTAAATGTCACCCCGAGACTCGAGTTGCCATCATCAATGAAATTATCAATTGGCTGGAAAACCTCACATCAACGACCCCGATCCTATGGCTGTATGGCCCACCTGGAGCAGGAAAGTCTGCAATAGCTCAGACCGTGGCAGAGAAATGTCATGGCGTAGCTCTGCTTGGGGCCAGCTTCTTTTTCTCGAGGGCCTCCTCAGAACGGAGTGGCCTGAAAGGCCTGATACCAACTCTCAGTTATCAGCTGACCGAAACTATCCCACAAATGCGGCCTCTAGTCTTCAAAGCAATCGAGGACCACCCACTCATCTTTCAACGGACGCTTGAAGCACAGCTCAAAGCGTTGATCGTAGATCCATTGAATGCGCTTCGACCTCCTCTTTCCCGTCGATTACTTCTGATCATCGATGGCCTTGACGAGTGCAACGGGGCAGAAAAGCAAGTGACCATCCTCAATACGATGATTGGTATGTTCCGCGGAAGTAGCTGGCCACTATTTCTCCTCTGTGCAAGTCGGCCAGAGTCGAGTATCCGTGTGGCCTTCAACGATGATATGTTCGTACGACTCTCGAAAACCATCCCTCTTGCGAATGTTGTCGATTCGCAGGCCGACATACAGAGGTTCTTTCTAGAAGAATTTGATAAGCTGAAACGGACGCACCTGCTTCGGAGGCACATCCCAATCGACTGGCCCAGCCGAGAAGAGATAGGCTGGCTGGTGCAGAAGTCGTCTGGCCAGTTTAGCTACGCGTCGACTGTTATGAAGTTTGTTCAGTCATCGGGTCATCGCCCTGTCCGCCGCCTCCAGGTCATTATGGGGCTGGGTACCGCAGAGAGCAGCGATCTCCCCTTCGCTGGCTTAGACGCAGTCTATCACCATATCCTTTCGGGCGTTGACCCAATCGAGCCGGTGCTCGACATCTTACGGGTGGTGGTGTTTGATCCAGTCAACTACATGACCATTCCTTCGGTCATTGAGGACTTTCTGATGTATGAACCCGGGGAGGTGACGCTGGCTCTGGATGGGCTCCATTCGGTACTCCAGATCCCTCACCCAGATCATCCGGAAGGGGGCACTGGCATCAGGATTATCCATGCATCATTCACAGATTTCCTCAGGGATCGCCAAAGGGCAGGTCCCTTCTATCTAGACGAAAATCTCTCGAAAGCCTTCCTAGCGAATGCATGCCTGCGACGCCTCTCAGCCCCCCACTCACACTCTACAAATCCAGTATCCCTCGAGCGCGCCTATCTCGACTTCACGAGGTACCTCCAGCTCGCAGCCCCTACCGATAGCCTGATGACTGCTTTAAGTCACTTGGATATCTCAGCTACCATAAAAAGTTGGTCTAGCCTCACGTTGGCTGTAGATTTTCCCAACCTTTGGCAGGAAGCGCTGATCGACCTCGTCCAATGGTGCCTCCATCTCGACACAAACACTAATCAGACCTGGCCATATGGCTTTCAACCCACCACAATACAAAACAAGTACGACGATTGGCTCAAATCAACTCTAGACAGACTCCCTTTCTGCGACTGCCTGTTGCAATTACTTGCAATCGTCGTTTGTAAGTCAGGAATAGGCAGCTGTCAATGTGTCTGCGAAGACTCCATGGAAGACGCCATCCAGATCGAACTCGGATTCCTGAATTTAGCGAACTCGTCTCGAGTAGTCTTGGATTACTTCTGCGCCTTTCTGAGGGATGAAAAGCGCGCAGAGGACTATGCGATCACGGAAGATTTCATTGAAGAAGTGGTATACCAGTATGTCAACGATCATCTTGAAGAGATCGAAGTCACCAGGTGAATAATTCCGAATCACGACTTAGTTACTGGCACTGACCTGTTTGACAGATCACCTTTCAAATACATGGAAAACAAGACACGAAGATTCGGGTACCCATCTGTGACAGTTGCCTCCCGCCTCTTGGCCAGCGCACCCCGATGTCGTGAAACTTTCCACCAAATTGAACTAGCAACAAATACTACACCATTCTGGGTATCTCTGTATCTTTGGACCATACGCACTTCCGCGGAGAGTTACATAGAGAGTACCAAACAGCATTGTCATAATGATAATCAGACCGAGTAGCGTAGTCCAGGTTGATATCCAAGAACGATAAGCAGAAGCTACTTCGGTGGTCCGCATTCGTGTTCATAGGTACGAGGAGGCAATGCTGTAAATTCACCAAATGAATCCAATATGTAGGTATGCTTGTGAGGGTGAGTTGAGTGCATAATGATATATGAGAACGAAGTGATGAGAGGGGATAATATGGAGAGGGCCCAATATCATGAGGTATGATAAATCATGGTGTCGTAAAGGTCGTAATGAAGGTCGTAAGGCAGGAAGCTTTTAGAGAAAGATCAACAGAGTCGAGTAATTCATCTCCTCACTGTGCCCGTGCTGGAACTCCCGAGCAGCCCTCTCAGCAACCACCAGCCCCTGCCAACGTTGACCTTCCCAGTCTTGGTAGCGAAGAGCACACTTCTAAGAACAAGGACAACGGCGCAGAGCCCTACGCCAAGCATGAACCGGGTATACGTCTTGCACATGATCGTCGGTGTCCTCTGGTGTGGGACTGCCGCAGAGGATGCACCGTCTTTGGATGATGAGGCGCCAGGGGTGGTGGACTTCGCATTGGTGGACGAAGTGGACGAAGTTGGCCTTTCTGCACTGAACAACGCAGCGATGTGGGCGTAGAACTTGTTGAAGAATTCGTTACCTGCAGCAGCAGCGGCTTCCTTCTCCTTCCTAATCTGCTCCTTCTCCCTCTGCTCATCCTCCATCGCAGTCACCTTCCCCTCAAGGTCAGCCAACCTCTTCCTCATCTCATCCGCCAACATCCTGGTCTCATCCGTCTGTTTCTTGAGCTTGTGGTACGTAGAATCAAGAGCATCCTCAAACGCCTTCCGCTCTTCCCGCTCATCATCCGTATGATCAACGACGATGTAGCCTGAATCTTCACTTGCTCGGGTAAGGTGGGAAATGGCCAATTCGCTCGGTGGAGGTGTGGGTAGCTGGGAACGCGATGGCTCCTCCACATGCTCTTCATGAACTGTAGCTGGTGCTGATGCGGCAGGCAACGCCACTGGAGCCGCAATGGAAGCTGCAGGTACTCTTTTCACGGTCTCCACTCTGGCCTTTCCATCGCCACCATCACTGAACCAGGCAGCTAAACCGCCCTTGCCTGCAGTCTTGGCCTCTTCGCGGGCAAGCAAGTCCTCCATTGACAACTCCTCTTCGTCGGCATCAGCACCGGGTTTGGCGTCCTTGGCAGCTGAGGATGACGAGGCTGGTAAGGTAGCAGCAGGAGGTGAGGCAGGGGATGTCGAAGCGTAGATATCTTCAACGGCAGAGAACAAGCTAGAGGCAGAAGTGTAGCTGCCCTCCACCCTCCTCATCGATCTTGGTTTGCTCCTCTTGGAAGTGGAGCTTGCACTAAGGTCTTCACCAAGCTTTCCGCTGACGGATCTTCCACTAGCAGATCTATTGTGACCCGAGCCTCTCTTGGTTGGTGTGTTTCCCTCTATAGTGGCGAAGATGGAAGGTGGGGCGGAAGGAACACCTTTGACGGTCTCCAGGGGATTCATCGACTCGAATGGGGTAGCACCAGCTACGCTTTCCTTCTTGTTGTCTGCCTCGAGCATGTCCAGCAACTGGTCCATCGTCATCTCGGTATGTGCGCCATCGTGATCCTTGACGCCGAACGGGTCTTCCTCCTCCTCAGGCGACAACGGAGGTGGGCTGCGCAACGAAGGGTGCATTGGCGTCTCCGGTAACGGTCTCCTCGAAGGACTCTTCGATGGCGAGCTAGGCAACGCGGCACCAACCGGGTTGGGCTCAAGCATGCTGCCACCCATACCCATACCCATACTAGCAGCAGCACCGCCACCAACTCCAAAGTCGAAAGAGGACATTGGCAAACTCCCAGAAGAGCTACCAGTATGAGTCTGTTTGACGGGATCCATGTAAGGTCCTGGTGGGGGTGAAGGAAGTGGTCTACCGCCCGCCGCAGCCAATGCACTAGGATAATAGAACGGGTCTCCACTCATGCTGTTGTTGGCGTTGATGCCATTCTCCCTGTCACGATCACGCTGGTCCTGAACGTCACTTCCATTTTCGCTGCCACTAGCACTAGATCGGGACCTGGATCTGCCATGCCCTATGGAGCCTGTCGAGTTACGGTGTGGGTGGGCGTAGGCTTCGTCGATGCCTTTGGTTTCCTCGAGGGAGGAAATGATTCCGTGCACGCGGGAGTTGCCACGGTTGGGTTTGGGCCGGTATTTCTTCTTGCGTTCGGGACCTGCGTCGCTGCCAAAGCTGTCCCTCAAGGAGGAGGTAGATGAGGCTGAAGATACAGAGGCATTGTCGTCGAAGTCTTCGGGTTCTTCGACCTCGTAGGATCGGACAATGCCATCGACATCGGGTGCGGAAGCGTCGGAAGGCCATTGACGATTTAGCCGAGACCGTAAGCTTCGCTGACGAAGTGTACGCGAGGCGTCCAGCAAGAGTTGACGATACTGGTTGGATGTAATACCGTAGCTAGAAACATGGAACAAATTAATTTCTGAGGAAACGTGCAAAGACAACAAATGGAAAACTCACGCATTCAAAACGCCTTCATCCAGCCGCAAGAAAGCACGACCATTGATGTCATTCTCAAGTACAAAATGCTTGACTTCTTCATCAGCCTGACTGTCCAGACGGTCTGCAAGTTCCGCAGCAGACCAAGCCTTGGGGTCATCTTCGGCAGAGGCTGGGCCTGACCCGAAGGTAAACCCGTTGCCGCTGAAGGGATCAGCCCTGATACGTGAACGGGTGGGTAATCCTTCAACGAAGGATGGCTGAGGGAACGGCTGATTATTGGCCGATGACCAAGAAAGCGGTCTACCATTAGACCTGGTGGCATGCTCTCCTGGCTCGACTGTGCTGGGGTGAGAAGGAGGTGCTGGTAACGGCTTGGGTACCTCGTCATCCCCAGTCAAGCTCCTGGAGTACTTGTGACGCCCGCTTCCAGACCTTTCCTCGACATGGTTCCATGGAGTGGCTGACTTGGTAGGAGAGGGAGATGGTGACGGAACGTAGAACGATCTGTCGTTCTTGTTCGTCACACTACCAGAGCGAGTCAAGTTTCCGGTAGAGGTAGTCTTTATAGCATATGGATGAGGGTTTGGCTTGAGCTCTTGAGAGTGACGAGGGTGGTAAGGCGTTGGAGATGGTGACGGTGAAGGTTGAGTCGACATTGACGTAGTGAAAGTGTTTGGTCGTACAGAAGTCGTTAAAGGTCGTTAAAACGTAGCTAGGCAGAGCTAGTCGCAGTAAGTATCCAGTCTGTCGTCGCAGGCGTCGAGGAGCGTAACTGAACTTTGCCAACGCACACGTTGCAATGCACGTTCAAGTTGTTCGCAGGAACAGCAGAGCTGGTACCAATGGGAAGATGTGGCTGTGTCAGGTGGTTCGATATCTGCATCGTGCTCCCCGGCTACTTTCGGCCCGCCTCGTGTTGATGCCATCACTACAGTGGATCTAATCTTATCTCACGACCTCAAAGGCAAAGAAATTGCAAATAAATGGGATTTCCAGGTTCGAGTGGCTCTCTTAAGGAGGGCGCATTTGTATTAGTACACAGAGGTATAAATACGGCCAAAAAGACTCTCTAGACGGATCCGACGATGATCTACTTCCAATAATTCATGCTTTTGAGAGCAAGTTTGGGAGGTCATTTCCAAGGCAATATCCGAAGCCAGCCCCATGTCCGAGTCATGGAGGGTATGATCACTCCTTTCTACGGCGCGGAGGATTCCCGCAGCCTCCAAGAACGACCGATAAGATCGACGCGCTAAGGAAATTCGAAAGAACTCCTCGCGATGAGAGAGAAATGACGACTTGAAGGCTCTGTCACTCTCAGGAACAATGAACGTTACGTGAGAGAAATATAGCTGCCCTGGCTTGTAATACACATCGTCGTGCTCGTGCTCTGTGCACTCGCATTGATCCATCTTCCAAGGATCAAAGATGGTACTTGAACCGTGTATCAGCGTCAGGACTTTGAGAAGCGATGGATGCTGACACGGATTAACGACAAGGCGTTTCAAGCCGGGTAAGACACCAAATAACTGCCATATTTGAACGTTCGAAGATTTGAGGTGATAATGAACCTCCTCCACATAGCGAAGCTGATAGCGGTTATTCCAATAAGGGATTAGAAAGACAGCAACATTAATGGGCATGGAGAATTGAACGGATCCGCCACATGGGGAGTGGACTTTCGCAAGACATCTTGCCCCAATCTCCTCGAGGGAAATAAAGGTAATGGCTGTGTCAAATCTGAGGGTGCTCGTCTTCCAGACATTATGTATAGATCTTGTATGGGGGAAGGGCTCTTCACGCCATAAACCGTGGAATTTGACAATCGCCGTGGCGCTATGGCATATCGACGCTATAAAATACTGAGTTGTTGGTGCTCCAGCTATCAGAGTTAACTCAGAGAGAACAGGGAATGCGAATTGCTTCGCCAGGCCTTCACAGTAGGAAACGTCTTCCTCCTCCAATGGACGAAAAACATTCTCGAGTACGAGACGTTTAAGTCCAGTAAGCTGGCTTAGCGTCTTCAGAACGATCTGGATCGACGAATGTTGCGGGTGACCTAGTCTATCAAAAACTATTTCTAGGTCAGTGATAGACCCGGGGAAAACTGTCTGGTGAGGTGGCCGAAACTCAGAAGGAAATATCGTATGTCCTGCCAAGTGAAGGGATTTGAGCTTTGGAGTAGCCCTGATGAAAGTGATCAGACGGGTGTCTTGACGTTCTCTCGGGCCAGGATATGTAATGTCAATATGCTGTAGGGGGAGAGAACCTGTTGGTGGAGGTAGGAGGGGGAAGGAATCTAACGTCATAAGGGGGATAATAAGCGAAGCAGAACGCTTGCCAATGTCCTTCAAAGTGGAGACTATGGACGGACGGGACCGAATGAATTCGCAAGCTTGTGAATTCACAATCAAGGTGAGTTTACGATTTTTGGCATGAGCTAGCATATGTATCGTAGCGAGACTGTTGCAGACCGGTGGCCACGTCCATAGAACGGGGGATCGCAAAGCCAAGTGGCGCCAACGAGAGCACACATGAGTGACGCCTCGCACCCAGCAGGAAGATGAATACATGAACTCTGCATCATGAGCGAGATACAACCAAGTCTCCACAAATATTTCATCAGGGAGCTGGAGGAATGGATTAAGAGTGTTATAGTGACGTTTCAAGGCGACCATTTGACGGTTAAGGTCTCGGATTTGGGTGGACAAGATATTCATCTCTTCATAGATGGTCGCTTGGGCGACGACCTTTCGCTCCTTCTCACCGAAGGCGTCACATTTTAACAGAAAGATACCAACTGGCAGACGATCCATGTTAAAGCTTTGGATGTCTATTGGAAACGAGATAAGGTACCTGATTGAGGGTTTATCCAGCGACTGATCGTGGTATCCTCAAGTTCTGGGCCATCTTCATAAATCGAACGAGGCACCGGCTCTGACAGACAGTGGTCTGTCAATGTCTGAGAAAGCAAGGGTGAGGATGAGTCGCGATAGGCCATCCTCAAGCCAAGACGGTTCAGAGAACTACGAGTATGACCGTCACGGTTAGGGGTTGTGCTTTCACAGATTTGATGAGTCAGCCGTGTCGCGTTCTTCGACTGCCTGTGCAGGTTGGTTATGGACCACTCGCAATGCCATTCCCAAATATCAAGCAATGGCCCGACTTAGGCTGCAAGCAAGGCCACGGACGTTACAGGAGCAGGAGTCAGCGAGGCTGCCAGCGCACACTCGCTTGCTCGGGACATCACCGAGTCGTCTAAAAGCTATCAGGGACAACGGGCTCAAGAACGCTTGACCTTTCACTTTCTAATTGCGACGATACAAGGTCGAACTACGGCGAACGACCAGTATATCTCATGTCATTCACGCCATCTCAGCCACGTACGCCGCCTTCGCCCGTGGATCCTGTGTCCAAGCTATGTACGGTTGCATTCAGGTTGCAGCTACTAACAAATACTGACTCCGTATCCAGTCAATGCAACTCATGCCGACCTGATCTTTCGTTCTTGCGATGGCGTCAGGTTCCAAATCCACTCGACGAATCTGGACTCCACCACTGGGAGGATGCCTCGAGAAGGGAAGGCTGGAGTTATCAGGCTCTCCGAATCTTCCGAGACCTTAGAGCTCCTGTTTCAGTTCATCTATCCGAAGCACCAACCAGATCTCTTCGAATTAGAGGATGAAAAGACACTTGAACTCGCAATTGCCGCTTCGCGATATCGGGTATATCCAGCGATACCTATCTGTAACATGCTTTTGAGGTCAGTTTACTGTTTGCTTTGCTCACGGAATGGTCTCTTACAACATTCCATGATCCCTTATAGTCAAAGCCTACACAATTTTGCACCAAAAATCTTACAATATGCACACAAATTTAATCACAAATGGCTCATGAACGTGGCAGCGCCACACGTCACGCCCAATGATATTTTACTTCTCGCGGGCCAAAGTGCTTGTTCTTCGTCATTCATTAAGACCTGGGTAGGCTTTTTGCCCTTATTCTCCAGAAACAAGTCGTAACTCTCGTGTTTCCTCTAGACCGGCTATTGGTCAGCTCGATACTATGGCTTCTCCGTGATCTTCACTGCTTGTCCTCGGGAGTGCCAACATTCGTACGATTGCGGTACCTGGCACAATTTTGTAACAAACGTTCTCACTCAAGCGGGCGGGGAGCTGGCGAAGGGAATCAAGAAACTCGATGCTATCGCAGCTCTTCTCCAGATAGAAGATCCGCCGTGTTGTAACAGGACGGCAAGGAACTGGAAATCTCTCGTAGACCAATCGCATATGTTATGTGATGACTTCAGCGCGTTCTTGGTCGATGAAGACGATGATGACTATGGAGATGATAGTGATGACGAGGATTGGAGTAATGAATGAGGAGGATTTTTGCTTGAGCATGGAAGAGAATGTGTGATGAAGGGGACGATATGATGATCATAATAGTTTATGCATTGCATTGACACCTATATATCAGATTCGATTACTGTTTCACCAGTGGTATCTATCAATGAGGTGCTGCTGTTCCCCGCCATTTCCGGAAGACTTTCCGTTCCCCTGTCGGTTTCTCCTCGAAGATGAGATCCCTGATCGGGATTATTACGTGCGTACTCTGTCAAAAATAGGGTATAGCATTCGCGAGCGTCTGTGATTCTTGCGATATCTTCGAGAATCGGTTGGGAGACATGTTCTCTCCGGAGTCCCGTATCCGCGTGGGCGAAGCAGAAATCTACATTCGCGAAATAAAGTGGCTTTTCAGCCCTACTTTGTAGCTCTGGTCGTCCTAGTTGAACGAGATCCTTTTTCCAGGGATCAAATACTGTATCGGAGGAGCCACGTAGCTGTGCGAAGACTCTAAAGAAGGAGGGATGAAGGAAGGGATCGAAGACAATATCGGCGAGTCGTGGGAAGTTACAGTCATTGAGTGACTGCCAAACGTCGAGGCGAGAGTGATTAATAAAGTAGTAAATTTTATGAACGTGGCGCAATCGACGCGTATGTTTCGGTTTCAACTGACTGAGCACAAAGAGAACATGTTTTATCGCTATGTTTTGGAGAACGACAAATGATTCCTCGTTAGAGGAGAGGAGTTCTACGAGACAAGTGTGGTCCACCTCTTCCTCAAAGCTGAGTAGCTCGATGCGAGGGATCTCGTATGTGCACTTTACGAAGATTCCATGAAGAGCCAGCTTATGACTAAAATCTGGCTCGTCCCATAAACCATCGAGCTCGATTGATTTGCTTGGTGCTGCCGAGGCATTTATTGTCCCCAAGAAGCGATTACAAGTTGCCGCGCCCGCTCGTATGCGAATCTCCGAGAGGTTCGGCAATTTGATCCGAGGAAGTTTCTTGCAATAAGAATCATCCTCTTTGCTGAGCGGACTGAAGATGTTACTGAGAGCCAGGCGTCTGAGTCTAGGAAGCTGACTCAAAGCCTCTACGACGTGTCGAATTGAAGATGGCTGTGAATGTGCGCTCGCGCCAAAGCGTACTTCTAAGTTTGTAACAGATCTGGGCATCAGTGCCTTGGAGGGATGGGGACTTTGGTTCGGGGGAGAAAACATGGTATGGTCGTTCAGAATGAGGGTCTGGAGGCGAGGAAGTTTTCGGATAAATTCATGGAAAACAATGCTTCGTTCGTGATTCAGGACCAAATATTTGGGGCCTGTTGCTTCAACATGTGTGAATTCATTTAAGCAAGCAGATGGCATGAACTGGAGCAATAAAGACAGGACTGGGATGCCGCTGTACAGATTCTGGAAGACAACCGCCTTGGAGCGCGTAAAGGCCTCGCGGAGCACCGAGAGAAAGTTATCCGAAGTTTTCACCAGGTGGGTGAAGCTATCGATGGGGCCGCTGGTGTCCAGAATCAACGTCAGGCCAAGTCCCCTAGAGATATCTAGCAAGTGCTCGATGGAACGCGGGCGGCTGATGCGAAGCCACGTCCACAGGACAGGCGACTTCAGTGCCAGGCGGCGCCAATACGCACAAACTCGAGAGACTCCAACGATCCCAGGTATAGCTGCTAATGGGGCTCCACTTGTGGTGAAGGCATCAGTGTTGTGAACTACATACTTCCAAACCTCCAGAACCAGCTCGTCTGGAAGCCGAAAGAAGCTACTCAGAGAGTTGTGACGAAACTTCCAAGCGGTGATACGACGCTGAATCTCCCGTAGCTGGTTCGACAGGAGACTGATCTCCTCATAGATAGTCAAGTAGGCAGTTTCCTTCTCCTTATTGGGACTAAAGGCATCAAATCTATCCAAGAAAGTCTCGACTGAAAGGAGGGTACGTCACTATAAATACAATTACAAGGCTAGATATACAACCCACCCTGCTCATGCTCGGGTCTGATTAAACGATTTATGGTCAACATCTCCTGGGTCTCTGGACCATCATCGTAGAAGGAGCATGATCCTGGATAAGAGAGGTATGGGTCCGCCACTGTTACGTGAACCTCCCGAGAGGGCGAGGACTCGGAGGTGGGAATCATGGTCGATGAAACGATGCAGATGGTTGATGATAAGATTCTGAATCAAACCATTCGATCCTGAGTCAGCATCGCTTACCATGAGAGAGGCGCTGTTGGGCACACTTTCTCCATCAGCGGCTTGATTTAGAATTCATTCGATGAAAGGCGCGGTGATGCTTGAGTGATTCTGCGTACGGTGTATATATCGAGTTCCACGACTCTGAGCAGAAACGAAACGGATGCTAGCGACATTTTTAGCAACTAGAAATAAAATGAACGAGACATGTGCGCAGGAGGCCATACATGATATGTGTAGAAAGTCGTGAATGCTCGTGTATCAACAAGAAATATCCAGAAGGCTAGGCGTATCATTGCTGACTGGCAGTATCCACTCTGGGGCTGTCAATAAATTTCGTCGTCTCTTCGCCATCGGCTTCCCCTTTTGCAACATTTTGAGCAAGCTCGGTCAAAAATAGGATGTAGCGTTTACGACCAAGCTTTATTCTTGAAAACTGCTCGGAGATCTGCTGAGGCAGAGGCCCCGTACCCCGCCCAAGGCAGATTTTTATGTCCATGAGATAGAGAGGGCTTTTAATCAGATCACGCAGATCCGCCTCTCTTTTCTGCAGCAATTCCACCTGCCAAGGGTCAAATACAGTATCAGCGGAATGGCGCAACTGTGCATAGACTTTTAGGAGGGATGGGTGGATTGCGGGATTAAGAGAAATGGTGGAGAGATATGGGAAATTGGTACGATCCAATGATTGCCAAAGCTTAATGTCAGAAGAGCTGACATTATAGTCAATCTTGACAAGGTACTCCAAACGATATTTGCGATTCAACCGAGTTAAAAGGTACATCCCTCGTTTCATAGGCATGGAGAGCAGGGCGCGAGATCTTCGTTCAGGCGAATGAATGTGCATAACAGAATTGCCCCTAACCTCTTCCACAGCAAGAGTATAGGGGTATGGGTTTATTCGATTCGCGCAAGCCAAGAAGACCTGCCGAAGGCTGTCTCTATAACTGAAAGATGGTTCCCCCCATAAACCTTTGACCTCGATTGAGCTGGGTAGTTTCGGCCATTCGGTGAGATCTATCGCCCATAGAAAGCAACTACAAGCGGAGGCACTTGCTGTTACACTGATCTCGGAGAGCATCGGTAACGTGATCTTAGGGCGTTCATTGCAAGATGAATCGTCTGCTTTACTTAACGGGCTGAAGACATTCTCGAGTATCAGGCGTTTGAGTCCAGGAAGCTGGCTTAAGGTCTCGATGACGAAACAAATCGAAACCAGCTGTCGATGTGCCCTCGCAGCGAAACATATTTCCAGATTTGTAATGGATCTGGGTATGATAGGCTCGTGGTTCTGAAGAGGCTGTGGTCTGGGTAGAAGTGCAGTAGTCTCGTACAGAATCAAGCTCTGCAGGTGGGGAAGGCTTCGAATAAACCGGCCGAAACTGACAATGTGGTCGTGGGTGAGTGTCGATCCATGTTGATCAATCACCTCGATATGTGTTAAACGCGCAGGTGATACAGATGGGGGCAATAGAGAAAGAACTTGAATTCCATTCGACAGTTTTGGGAAAAATACTGCTGTGGCGCGCTGGAAAGCTTCCTTCATGGCTGAAAGGAATTTCTCCGAGGTTCGTAACAACGAGATGAACTTGGCAGTGGTAAAATCCAGATTCAACGTGAGGTCGCATCCCATGGAATAGTAAAGCATATGTCTAATGGAAAGTGGCCAGCTAATGCGAGGCCATGTCCACAAGATGGGCGTGCTCAGTGCCAGACGCCGCCAATAGGAGCAGACTTGCGAGACACCAAAAATCGCAGGGATAAGTAGGCCTCTAACTGACATCGGAGCATAGGGGTTGTGAGCAAGGTACTTCCATATCTCCACGATTAATTCGTCTGGAAGTCGAAAGAAGCTGCTGAGGGTATTGCGGCGAGATTTTAACGCGATGATGCGATGCTGAATCTCCCGAAGATTGTTTGTCAAAACACTGATCTCCTCGTAAATAGCCGCATAGGCAATATGCTTTGCCTTCTTGCCGCTGAAGGCGTCGTACTGATGCAGAAAGGTCGCAGCTGTAGAGGTATTAGGTTGATGGAAAGGGGGTTCGAAGTTATTCGAGAGACTTACCTTGCTCATGTTCCGGCCTGATCCAACGATCCATAATCTTTGCCTCCTGCGACTCTGGACTATCATCATTGAACGAGCACCATCCTGGAGAGGAGAGGTACGGATCAGTAACTGTGATATGAGGTTCCTGTGAAGGAGAGAATGCGGAAACCATGTCGGTTCGAAGGATGAAGGTGCTTGAAGACAAAATTGGAAAGTCGTTTTCGATGATCAATCCTCTGAATGAGTCAGCAAGCATAGTCTACTCAGTAAACCTGCACTGTTTGGCTGCCCAGCTTTCATGGCGCCACCCAGCACAATCTCATAGACGTCACGTATGGGTATAGATGGATGTATTGCAATGGAGTATACTGTACTGGAAGCTACAGTCATTGGTGTAAGAATGTCGTCAGATTCTAACATCCCTCTTTTAAATGAACGGCTTAAGAGCTTCTGGGAGGATGCGTGAAACGGCAGCACCATTGGGAGGCTCGATGGATTGGAAGTAGGTTCCCCACCAAGGTCCTGCAGCCCACCAGAGAGCACCTGGATCATCAATGAGCGAAAAGTCAAGAAAATTCGACTGGGAAACCACGTACCAATCCAGACACCAGATTGCTGCATAGAGCAGAGGGCACCCTTAACGGCGGCAATGCATGCGTCGTTGGAGCCAGCTCCGAGCTCACCGAGGAAGCCCTTGAGGTTGTTCTGCTTGAGCCAGGTGGTAGCAGCTGCCAAGCGCTCAGCACCAATGGTGGACGAGACACAAGTGGCAGAAGTTCCAGAGCCATCAGAGTCGAGGTACTGGTGCATTTCTATAGAGCCAATGTTAGATCGGAAAAGGCGTCGGGGATTAGGGAGGTTGACTTACGGATGGCAACATTGTTGTTGGGGTCCTTGATGGCGCCGAAGACTTGGGAGTTACCAGAGGAAGTCCAAGTCCAGGCTCCAGTCCAGGAGGTACCTTCAACGAGGATGAGTTGGCTGGTGGCACCGGCGGCACGGATACCGTTGATAGCAGCTTGGTTGAGGTTGAAGACGACGCTAGCATCAATGCCGTTGGGCTCGTTCATGACGTCTGTTTGAGGGTCAGAACCCATCAAGCTCGAATTCTGGGTCGAATGACTGACCGAAGATAACCTTGGAGTTCGACTTGAACAAGGTGGCGAGGTTCTTCCACCATGTCTGGAAGTCAGAGGTGCTGGTGATGATGTTGCCATTGTAGCGCATGTAGTTGTGGGCTAAGAAGTGGATAAGGGCGCCGTTTAGCGAACGCATGGCGAAAACTCACGCTCAATCACAGCATAGGCACCCTTGTTCGTGATGTAGCTGACAGTGTCCTGGAGTCCACTGAGGTAGGTGGCGTTGTAGCTGCCAGTAAGACCGCTACCGAGAGGTGAGATACGCTCAAGCTTGAAGGGAACACGGAAGGTGTTGAATCCTTGTCCGACGAAGTAGTCGATGGAGGAAGGAGCAGGCCAGATATAGTCCTTGTTCAATGCTCCTGGAATAGCGGTATCACCGAATTCGGCACCAGACTGGTTAACACCAAAGTACTTGAACTTGGTGGTAGCACCTGGGCATGCACTGTTGCTGCCAGTGGGTGCTGTCGAGGTGGTCGTAGTGGTGGGTGGAGTGGTCGTGGGTGGAGTGGTGGTAGAGCCGGCTCCGGGTTGACATTGAGAATAATCTAAATCGTTTCTAAGATTAGAATTCTGCTGTGAACTACGCCGAAATCTTGGAGAAGAACTCACAGTCGTTCAAGTAGACACAGTGAGTGCCAGCATCACACGTGGTGGAGCCACTGTAGCCGATTCCCTGCGAGGTATATTTAGAAACGTTGATCACGAAAAGCCCAAAAATAAACTCCTTACTCCACATTGCTGCCAGACAGCAACAGACGCCGCAGGAGCAGAAAGAGCTACCAAAACCGCCAAAGACGTGAACGTAGATAGAGAAGTCCTCATTGTAGACGATATTGAGACCCTGTACGCCTCCTAGGTTTAAATACCCTGCAAAGAAACCTTTTCCGCCATTAAACCGACATACATCCAGAGCCAAGCAACCCTTGTTACCAGCAAAGTTAAAGACCCCGCACGGCAACATCATGTACATATCTCCGTAGCGCGAAGGATCCGCGCATATGATGATCGTTGAGAATGTGAGGTATGCCGAGTTATCACCTCGACGCGAGTTTTGTCAATTCAAGTTTGTCCGGGCGCGATCAACCACGCGAACGAGGTCTGAAAAGAAGAGAACTCGACTGCTTACTTTCGAGCATCGCCTAACCGAACTTTCTCCATCAACAGGGGAATACCAGGGCGATATCGTCCTTTTGGGAGAGGGAATTTGCATGCACCCTGGTGGCAAACGATCATCGGTGGGGTGGCTAGAGAAAGGTCCATTATAGCCCTTGATCTCGAGCTTACCCTAGCGACGGAAATTCCCTTCACAGAGAAACGCAATTGACCAATCGCATCCGAGCCCTTCCACTCCTACCCGAGGCCACAGGTGAGGTATGCCAAGCCCAACTTTACAGAGGTTGCGGTAGACCTTCGGGAGATGGATGGCTTCGGCTGGAATCCTATTCGATTCTTCGCTTCTGAATCGTCGAAGCCGAGGGACCATCTGACATGCTTTGGCGGCGGATTTGAGTAGGGGTAATTCAATTTGATCTCTCGATGACTGATTAAACGGAATCACGTCGGCGTAGATTGAACAAACGTTGTTGGATTGAGGTGATTGAGAGTACGGCAGGTGAAGGCACGGAGGAGTGGCAGGATCTAAACGGCATTCTTGCACGATGTAGTTATTCCTATAGCCATGGAGAGAGTCAAGAGCAATTCATTGTGGGGTAATCCTATCCTAGTAATGATCTCGAGGCAATCAGCGACCTAACAGTCTCCTCATGCAACTCCTTCACAACATCCTACACCTCCCCATCAGCACTCATCGACCCATCCTCAAATGAACTTTACTCACCTTCGCTGGTTTAATCTCATCAACATGCCCAACCCCAACCCCAGCCCAAACCAACTCCCTCCTCCCATCCTCCACCCTCTTACTCTCCTCAAACCTCCTAATCCTCTCCTCCAACGCAACCCCCTCCTCCTCATCCTTATTAATATCATTCCTAATCGCTCTCCCATCAATCCCATCAGGCCAAGTAACCTTAGGAGGCGTCCCTCCAACTTCATCAAATGCGTAACATCGTTTGGTAGAATTGAAATCCGCAGCGAGGAGAAGAGATTTTTTGGAGGAAGAGTAGTTGGATTCGGGAGTGAATAGGAAACGGGTTCCGAGGGCGACGGCATCTGCACCCATGGTGAGGAGGGAGGCGATTTGACAGCCGGTGGATATGCCTCCTGCTGCGATGACAAGGGGCCTAGGCGTGTTTTCGTTGGGGGTGGAGAGAGCAGAGAGGACTGCAGGTAGGAGGTTAAATAGAGGTGGTGCTTCTGCACCTCCATGTCCTCCAGCTTCGTATCCTATCGCGAACAACCGTCAATCACCGAGGTCCACCAACATAGCAAAAAGAACAAACAGTACCTTGAACAACCAACCCATCCACACCCCACTCATCCCTAGCCACCAACGCCTCCTTCACCGAATTAACAATAACCCAAACACTCGTCCTCTCAAGCTTCTCCCCATCCCCATCCCCATCTTCAACTCGAGCTCCTCGACCACGTTTCTCATCATACTCCCTAACAAACCTCACATACCTCCCCAAATCCTCCCCAAAAGCTAACCACACCACCGCCGGATTCTCATCTAACACTTTCGGTAACCTCGGACTGTCGGAGACTTCTGTACGATCTAGGATCCAGCCTAAGAACCCCACCCCGATGGGGAGGGGTTGACCTGAGGGGAGGGAGACTTGGGATCGGATAGAGCGTAGGGCGGTGGTGAGGTCTTCAGCAGTAGCACGACCTGGATTTGATTAGGTTAAAGGTTAGATGGGAAGTGGGGGAGAGGAGAGGGAGGGTGTACCTGCAGGCATGATACCGAACCCTCCTGCTCCTATGACGGCGGTGACGAGTTTATCATCTGATATCCCAGCCATAGGAGCTAGCACGATCGGGGTGGGTATACCTAAACGGTAGAATATCAGCTCAACATGGTCATCGCAGGAAAGAGATGGGTGTACCATAACGTTTAGTTAAACGCGTATTGATTGGCGTTGACATTGTTCAATAGCCAAGGGCGAAGAGGGCAGGAATTGCATGAGTTCCTTCCCACTGATATAGAGGATCATCATCATGCACAGATTACCAATCTCATGACGGTGACCGACGGAAATGGGCAGCATTTCGTCTTGTTAACTCCGTTGGTACTGCTTGCTGACGGAGGATCGTCTGCTCCGGTCTATTCGTGAATCATCAGGGGATGGTTGAGCGGACGTTGAGGTTGAGCGATCGGTGACGAGTATTGAGCATGTTGCGTCGGCGTCTGGGTCTCAAAAACAGGAAGACGGGGAGAAAGGAACAACAGATCAATTCCCATGACTAGCACATCTTCTAGTACCAGCACCGACAATGAACCCATAGCAGCTCAAAACACCAACTGCCTGAACGTCAAACTAATCCGTCCTTCCTTGACTTTCGGCTCCCTAAGAAACTCACATCAGAACTCTGCAAACATCATGTAGCCAATTCACTTACTTCGGTATTTCATGCTTCCAATTCTTCTGCGTATCTCCCTGCATTACGACGAGAGAACCTGATGCCAGTAGCCAACGTTTCTTGAGGACTAGTTCAACAACCTCCTCGTCCTCCGCCTTGTCGACTCCTGCTTCTGGCGCCGGGACATCCGAGTCGTCGACAGCAGCCAGTTTGACAGCTTTGGAAGTGGAGGCAGCTTTCTTCCTTGTCGATGTCTTGCTGCCCTTCTTCGCCTTCAACTTATCATGCGTCATAACAAAAGTCCTCGGAGCACCCAAAGAAACAGATGCAATAACCCTACACCTCTCCTTCATCAGTCTATGTCTCACTACCTGACCCCAAAAGCAGTACTTACCGATTCTCCAAATTATCCCTATGATTCCCAATATACACCTTCCCATCCTCATACATATTCAACATGACATGATTGAACTTGACACCAAGCTCTTCCTCGACTCTATCTTGAATGTCCCGTAAGACAGGAGGGTAATCGTAGTGGAGGTCCATTGTGTGTCCACTATATTTGAGTGCCATTTTCTCGTGGGTTGCGTATGCTGCACATCGCCGAACGAATCAGTCCACGTACAGAGCGAAGACTTTGTGCATGAACCAACCGGCTATCTTCCTCGACTGCCCAACCTCCTTCCCATACACCTTCAGCGTAGGTTGATACCCTTCTCAACCATTACCCGTCAGCCCAGTCCAACCAAGTCCTCGAAGAAATACCAAACGCACAAGTATCCAACTCCACCAACTCCTCATACCACTTCTTCGCAGTCTCCTCATCAATAAACTCCGGTACATAAAAAATCTCTCCATCTTGAAGTTCTTTAAGCCTAAACTCGTCAAGTCCTTTAATCTTGTCGACTTCTTCCTCTGGAACTTCTACACGAGGTCGTTTGGCTGGTCGGGGGTTGGTGTCGTCTGAGGGCATTTCTGAGGTTCAAGAAGAACAAGATTTAATGCTGAAGGGTCTTTATGGCATTCTCGTGAGCTTGGGAGGACGACGAGCAGTGGCAAGCACTGTGGTCAATGTAGAACGCAAGAAAGCTATAGGGCCATCACGTAAGCTTAACCTCTGCATGCAACTAGCTCCTTTGCACAAATAGCAGCACAAAATGATATACGGCATATTCAATTCCATTCCTATATTTACAGATACATTCGAGCTCCCCTACCCCTCCTTAACAACCTCCCTAACAGCCTCCCCAAACACCTCAACCCCATTCCTCAAATCATCCTCACTAACATTCAACGGCGGAATAAACCTCACAACCTCATAAACACTCGTCGTCAATATCAAAAGTCCCTTCTCAATACACCTCTTCGCCACTCTCGACGCTAAATTTTTCGGACTGTCCTTTTTGATGAATGGATCAAAGGAGGAATTGGGTCCGGTGGGTGAGGTGAATTCGACTGCGACCATTAGTCCGGAACCGCGCACGTCGAGGATGTAGGGAGAGGTGAGGGGATCGGATTGGAGGGTGCGGAGGGAGGAGAGGAGTTCGGCGGATCTGGGAGACATTAGTAGGTGAGAGAGGGGAAGGGAGGAGGGGAAAGCGTACCGGACGTTGACGTTTTCGATGATGTTCTCCTCCTTGAAGGCATCTTGTACGGCGACAGCTGCAGCGCAGGAGACTGCGTTACCAGCGTAGGTTCCACCCTGTTTAACAATCAATATATGCGCGCTTTAGTGCTCTAGAATTGGTCGGCTCACCATAGTTCCAGGCTTGAGATGATCAGTCAAGTCCTTACGACTGACGACGCCAGACAATGGGAATCCATTGGCAAGGCCCTGTGGGCCAATGTCAGCTCCTACTCCAGTACCTTCGAGTCCGAGTCGACATACCTTCGCAATAACCATAATATCCGGTCTAACCCCACTATACTCAACATTAAAATACCTCCCCGTCCTTCCAAACCCACTCTGTACCTCATCAACAATCAAAAGTATCCCATACTTATCACAAATTTCCCTCAATCCTTTCAAATACTCCACCGGCGCCTGTACATACCCTCCCTCTCCTAAGAGGGGTTCGATTAAGATTGCTGCGGTGTCTTTTGGGGAAGTTTGTTGAGAGAGAAGAAGTTCGAGTTGGTAGAGTGATTTGGAGACGATTTCGGAGGTTGGGGCGGTTGGTGGGAGACCGAGTTGGTGCCAGTAGGGGTAGGGGGTTACGAAGACTCCTGGCTGTTGAAGATGAGAATCAGTGTCTGCATAGCATATAGTAAGAGAAATACTGACCATGACGGGGAAGACACCCTCAGAATAGATAGTCTTACTCCTAGTCACAGCCATAGCACCAAATGTACGACCGTGATAACCACCTATCCCAAATCAAGATCAGTTGCAGAGCTTTCATGAACTCGAGACGATTCCTGACCTTGCATAGCAATGATATGTTGCCTCCCGGTAGCTACCCGTGCGAGCTTGATAGCAGCCTCAACAGCTTCAGACCCCGAGTTCCAGAAGAAGAACGAGTCCAAAGACGCATCGGGCATAACAGGCAACAGCCTCTCGATGAGTTGGAGGTAAGGTTTATGGAAACCAATGCTGCACTATCAACCAAATCAAAGGGTTCGAGTCAGCAGAGAGCTACTTCCGAAGTTAGGAGGAAGGAAGAACATACCTGAGCATGAACGAGGTTCATACATTGTTCAGCAGCAGCCTTGCTAACCTTAGGATGGCAATGTCCTATTCAAATTCCCCGTATCTCTCATCAGCACTCATTCTTCAATTCCAGCCACGAGATAAAACCCACCCAAAGCAGTCACACCAATCCCACTCGTAAAATCCAACATCTTATGTCCATTATCATATTCAACCCAAGATCCTTCTCCCTTAATCATATATCCATTCGTGATCCTCCCCAATCCATTGGTAACGTGTTTTCCATAACCCAAGAGATCTTTTCCTGTCGCATAACCCCTGACTCCGTAACGAGTCAAACGAGGTTGAAGGAGGTTCGTTCGTCTATCGATTTTTCCCTCATCAGCAACGCATTGACCTTCTGGCCCAAGAAAGACTTACAAAGAACCAGAAACAGCACGAAATACTACCGGCATCGTCGTGTGTCCTGTGGTGGTGGTGGATATCGGGAAGAGACGCGGTTAACCTCGAGCCTGGAGCGGAACCTCCAATTCCGCCTGCAGGCACCATGGACCAGGATCGTGGGAAATATGATCAAATACTTACCCGGTCACGAGATTGCAGCTATTTTTGGTAGGGCCTACTCCGGAAAAGGGAATTTACTAATCAAAATGTGGGGTCTAGGCCTTGGACACTGTCGAGTACTCGACGCGACTCTTCCGCCAACCCTCAAGAGCTCGGAAAACACATCAAAATTCCAGGACTGTATTTTTAAAGAAAAAACTACGAGTCTACCGAAGTATGCTAGCATAAAACAGCGAGTACAGGGAAATGGAACGTTCAATGAGTGACGAAAGGAAGAACGACGTGGGAGAGGAAACGTTTTGGAAAGCAGGAAAACAAGAAAACAAAGCGAAGAAAGCGTAACTGTCGTTATATGGAGAGAAGGAGAGGATACTGAAGCACGATAACATATCAAAGCAAGTACAGGTACACGGGACGTTCGATGAATGCAGGAAGAAGAAAGCTTTGGAAAACAACAAAGCAAGAAAGAAAAGCAAGAAAAGCGTAAACGTCGTAAATGGAGACCGTCGTATAGCGGCCAGCCACTATGGAGTCGTAATCGGGCCGATATCCGTCTCAATCCTAGTTCCTAGGGGTGGTGAGCGCCTCATAAGCCTGTCTTGCTACCACGTCCATCGCCCCGCCTTTGGTAGCTGCACCATCATACTCGGCGTACTTTTGGTTGTTGACTGGGAGGAGACCATCAGTATGCACCGCCGATCACAGAATGAGATTCGCTTACTATAGACGGTAGCAGCCCACACCTCGGCGTGCTTTGGACCCGAACGAGAAGTCTCGTAGCGGAGAACCCACTGGTGGCGAGCGGCGAGGTTGTTGAGCTCGGTACGGTAGTCTGTCAATTAACAAGGATTAGCAGAAATGTCACATAGAGTCTAGGAAGCAGTGCGTACGAATTTGAGCCATGTCTGAGAAGAATACGTTTGAAATAGAGAGGTCTGTAGCTTAGACGGTTGTTGTATCCTGGAGGATCTAGTCGAGAGGGGTCGTTGAGATACTGAATTCTCCCCATTCTCTCCCTCAGTTTTATGCAAAAATGTTAGCCTTGTCCTCCTAACGTTCGTTCAAAGCATCCCACCCAAATAATAATTGACAATGTCCTGTCGCTCGCAGCAGTCCTCCGCTTTACGTCTTACGCCACGCCCCTATCACTGTAGGACAATCGACCTCCAGCTTCAATTATCTCGAGTATTGACTCCGAAGCGGCACGTCGAAGATAGACGAAATTTCTTCACATCGAGTATGGAGCTGGGTTCTAGAAAAGGTGAGGACACCCGCTCACGATCGAGAAGTTTACGAGATGGCCCCGCTCTGATAGGGCAGAATTATAGTGGAGGATCCTACGGTATTAAAACTCCTCTGAGATTTGAGTCGCTAATCATACTTGTATCATACGTTTTCCAGCCATCTTAAAAGCGGGGAAGATCTGCAGATACTAGTAGGCGCTTTGATAGCCTCGACGAGCACAACCCAATCAACGATCTGACCTCCATGCGCAGCCTTGAGGTCGTGATTAACACCGAGCTTCGGTGCCTCTGCAAGTTCCGCTCCGAGCGCAATTGAAGTTAGAGACCTAAAGACACGGAGGACACAGGAGGACTCGGACCGTAGACACGCCTGGCATTGTCATCTTGACTCGAGTTGAGAATGCGAAGGACATAGCGAAGATACGGGCCGAGAGAAAATGACATCAGTGGGGGTCCAACGTGAAACGTGCCTAGAATTGTGATTTCTGGAGGGGTTCCTTCTCGTACCTTGGCAAGTGAACGCTTACTCCAAACCCATCCAAGAATTCGCCGATATCGATATGATAGTGTCCTTCGATGTCCATACTTTTCGTAAGATTAGTCCTGGATAAATTATCGATTACATTGACTTCTTTCTAGATCCGAGTCGAATACTTGCACGCCAACAAGAAATGTAAACTATCAGTCATCAAAATCGTCAAATCCAAAATGAGAGAGGGACGCTCGAAAATGCCGCTCGAACATCTCTGGTGCGGGTTTAAACTCCAGCTTCAATCCCTTCCCCTCCTCCAACGCTTTTACCTCGGCCGCCTTGTCCTCGGGCAAATACACATGGTCCTGCGAAAATGATCCAGATGTACAGAACACGGTAATCTCAAGCCAACCAGATCCGAAACATCTCAGCGTCTCCAGAATATCCAGACCGTGTTCTGTCTTCAAGGTCAGGCCACTAGCGTAGAGGACGAGCCTCCCTCCCGGTTTCGGAGAGCAAGAGACGATTTTCTGCGTCATGATGGAACCCCTGAGCTCGACCAAATGCAACGACTCCATAGCGTCAATGGCCTGGTCCAGGACCGACACGTTATCTTCCCCTCGGATGACAATGGAAGGACAGTTCACAATCCTGAGGTTCTGGAGAGAGGTGGATAGGGCGAGGAGAACGCCAAGAAATTCGTCGGGAGAGATTCCTTCAACATTTTCAAGATCGAGGCTCCGTAGAACAGGAGGGTTGAATGGGCGAATGAAACTGGTAAGCTGCTCCTGGGATATTCGTTCGTCCTGGATCTGGAGATGTTCTAGCTCAACTTGATATTCCTGCTGTCAGCTTCATTAGCCGATTTTAAACAATTCGACAGAGTGGACGTACCTTGGTGGGTGCGGGTTCACTGGAAGGGTACGTTCACAGGTCAGTGAATTCTATAATAATCGAACAGGAAAGGGCCTCACCTCTTGGGTGGAATTCTACCTCTACCTACACCACTCAAGCATAGAGTGCGAAGTTTTTTGTTTCTTGAGATGGTTTCTTGTATTTGTTGGATAGAGAGCAACGAAGACGAGCTCTGTCCTTTCATTCCATGGTCATTGCATATCAGTTGTTCCAGGTGCTCTAGTGTTCCTATAATGCCTTTTGCCCATGTCAAGACGAACAAGTTGACAACAAGCACGGTAAGGTTTGGCGTGCATTTCATGATATCTCCTATGCTGTGCACGTAGTATCGGGGGAGTTCTACGACTTTGAGGTGTTGCAGGTTGATGCACGTTATTAACGATCCCCATTCCTGGGTGTGCGCATCAACAGCCCTGGCAAAGCTTTCGAGGTTATAGACGTAGGTATCTTTGTGCCAGCCGAAGTCGCGGAAGAAGATTCGGATGATTGGGAGCCACGACTTATTGACGAGGGATGCAGATAAGAGGTCTGATTTACGAGATAAGTAGCAACCAATCAATTGAATGATGTCTTGGGGAAGGGATATATGGCGACGGAATTGGCGCCTTGTACGCAGCACTCGAATCGGAAGGGACTCTGATACGTCGAAAATACTCTCTCGTGCTCCCCATCGCCCGGGAGATGAAAGTAAGAGGGAAAGAGAGGTAGAGTATGGATTGGACGAGGCGTACGTCGCTGGATCCCATGGCAAGAAACATTCGAGGACAATACCCAAACGTTGAAGGGAAAGAGGCACCAGGGATCGTCCACGTCTAGAAAGTCTGGGAGCCAACGCCTGCTGCATTGGTTTGATAGTGAAAGTGGCGGGCCTCTGTGAGGCACGAATTTCGATGCCGAGAACAATCGTGCAGAAGTTCTGATGATTTGCGTTCCTGGCTTGTTTCTTTATGTTTGAGATATTGAGGATCTGGCACGATGATTGTCAGTGAGCTTGTACAGAGACAATGCTAGGTGACATACGGCGCATGGTATATCCGCGATACCAAACTGAGAGCGCAGCTGGCCGAGCTCCTCTGGATGGACGACCCGCTGAATGATGAGTCGAATCCCTGCATATCCTGCGCCTAGTCCATCCTCCATAATCACCGAAGTGGCAAATTGCGCGGGGAGCTGTGTCTGCTCGTGGGCTATCATGCTCATACAGAGCTCATCTTGATTTCGATCTTCCTGGGACATTGAATTGGTCTCCTGAGTCGATGAAAGAGTGGTGCAAGTTACACTCGCTTACGTATGCCGTCGAAATTTCTCGATCAGCTTCAAGTTGCGTTTTAGTCTGCTACGATGTTGATGAAGCCCTCCTCACTTCCTTACTCACACAAACATGCAATTATTATCGGTACTGTCTGATATAGGACGAACGATCTGATAGGGAGATTTTATAAAAAGACTAGAGGGCCGGAAATGTAACGGTTACGGGAGATTGGAATAGAGCAAAAGTGGTGGATCAGAAGTCACTGGGAGGTGTGTACGAAACCGAATCAGAAACGATTACTTCTTGTCCTCTCTCTGTGACGAATGCAATAGTCAAGTCAAAATCGCGTTCTTTCGCGCTCTCGAAGGCCGGTTGCCAGTTGGCGGGTAGAGAGTCCGAGTCACACTAGAAGAGGGCTGTGTCATTGAGGATGATGACCATGACCCCAGTCGATCGAATATGAGCATATTCAAGATTCATCCCAACATCGAGGCCTTGTTCAGTTCGGAGTTCTCGTGTCTCGACATATAATTTCAGCTCAGTGGCTCCGACTGTCGTCTGCGGAGACCAGCTGAAAACATAGTGGTCCACTACTCGTCCTCGGAGGTCGAGATGGGAGAGCGTCTTCATTCTTGGAAGCAGTGTTTTGAGCACGGGAGTGGAGGATCTTCCACCTAGTTCTGGCTCAATGACTATCTTGTCGCAGTTGATCAACCTGAGTTCGACAAGGGTAGAGGAGACTGCGTCAAGAAAAGTGGCAAATGCGGAAGGGAGAATTCCTTCGATGTTTTCAAGATCAAGACACTGTAATCTTGCAGCTTGGTCTGGACACGAGAGAATATGGAGGAATTGATCGTCTGAGATCTTGTCGTTGTCGTATGTCAGATTCTGTAGCTGGTACGTTGGCGACTATAGAGATTGGATGAATACCCAAGAATATCCGTTGAGGTATTTGAGGTATTTACCTGGGGAGCGACGCTAACGTTCATATTGAGAATTATGAATCGTTTCTAGAATAAGAATTCGTACCTCTCGGGTGACCATTTCGTCCTGCCTACTCCACTCAATGTTAGGTTAGATAAGTTGTGCCAACCAGAAATTATCTCCTGCACTCTGCTGAGCGATGCGAGACGTGACGCATCCTGTCCCTCCATTGCGTAACTATCACAGGCAAACTCCTCAACGAGCTCGAGCGCGGAAAGTTGAGCAGCTGCCCATGTTACCACGAATAGATTAAGTCTCAAGACTATGAGGTTCGGGAGGTGACCTATAATTTCTCCAATATCGCGCACGTAGAACCTTGGTGTTCTCTCCAAGTCGAAGTCACGAAGGTCAAGGCCTGTGATGAAGAAGCGCCAGTCAGAGGCATTTAACTGGACCGCTGTTGCGAATCGTGACAATGGCAGAATGCAAATGCCTTGTTGATAGCCCAGCCGGCTGAGGAAGGTGCTTATCATGGGGCGCCATGACTTCCGTACAGCTGAGGCGGAGGCTATATCTTTGGGTTCACGAAGATATCTTCCTATCTTGAGTAAGATCTCTCGAGAAAGGGCGGATGACGACGTAGGCGATCGATCTCTGCAAGGGAGGACCCTAACACAGATGACCTCTTTGCGTGCGGGTAGCGATTCCCAGCTCCAGGATGTTGAACGACGGCGTGGAAAATAGACGATCCCATATGAGATTTCCAGGGGAGGTGGACATTCTTGTGAGCCGGAGCAGGCTGGCCAAAGGTAGAGCTCTTTGGCCAAAGTGCCGATATAGCACTTCTGTGTACTCGCTTGGTGGCTTGGTATGACTTGACTGAGTTCTTGATCCAATGTCCCAGTGAGTGGCTTTAGCGTACAGTATTTATTGTCGCTTCCGCTTCTATGGATATCGGATAGATATGGCGACACTTTTACCAGAAAGGCAACCTTAAGAAACCGTTTTGATTGCTTCGAACGAGCTTTCTCAGGCACTCGATGAGAGTATTTGACTGAGTCGTGCTTAAGAAGCTTGTTTTCAGAATGATATATTATTTGAGCACGGTTGAAATGGTCGACGTACCGATATACCGGAACGCCCAACGGCCTGCGAGGTGCTAGTTTCGAGCAAGAGATCTGCAGCAATACCTCTTTGTATCAGGAGAAGTTCGATTCCAGCATACCTCCGTCGAACTTCAGGTTCTGCGATGAAGGAAAAGGTGATATTGTTGAAGAACTGCCTGCCGTTTCGATGGTCTAGACTGAGCCAACATTGTAATTCTGATTCGCTGGACATAATAAGGCTATCGACAATTCGAAGTCTTGAATCAGGCTATACAAGTAAGGATCTTCAAGCTTACCGATATGCCGATGTCCAACGCGGTGTGTTGCGATATCTCAAGAGCGATGGAACTGCCCTGCGCAGTCCGTGTCCGACATGGATGGTGTCATCTGATCAATTGTGATAGTCGTGCTGGTCTAAGGTTTTAGTGGCGCCAGGCGACTTGCCACTCACAGCCAGTCACTGTGCATCGTGGCGGCGAAAGTAGACAGAGATCTCTATCGGCGCACCGAGCGCTTCAATTGGAGCAGGATCACAGGTGCTGATGAGAGTTTACCACCCCAAATGTTTACACCCAAATCAATGTAGGTCTTTCTACATTTCGGTATGGACTTCAATGAACGACGGGCAATGCTTAAGCTTTCCGGATAATTGTGATTTGTCGATACATTGACTATTCAACTCGGAGTTATCTCCTTCTACAATCAAAAACATTTCTACCCTTGGAAGAGAAGGAAAGGTAACATGACTCACCTTTCTCCCTCCAGCCATCGCATGGCCTCGTTATAGGATCTGACTTGCGTCACCTGAACAGGGTCAGATGGACCATGGGAGAAAGAGACTCATCCCTTCTCCACGATACCACTTCACCTGTGACGGATTTCCATAGATTTGGCGCGAGTGTTACCCACTGTAAAAGTCTTCCTGACGGTCGGCATCAGGGAAGAGATGTATACGTCCAGCGCTTGCCGAGCTTCTACTGGATGTAGTTGATGAGACATCGAGAGAGAGAGAGAGAGAGGTTGTGACGTGAATTCCAAAAAGGGTTCCTTAACGTCGATGCTCTTCAAGGCAGAAATCTTGCTTTTTTTACCTGTTCGTTCGTTCGTTCGTATCTTTTCTTTTAAGTGCGGGACTTGGACATAGGCTAACCTAATACCATACCAACGTCGTCACGGTATAGAAGTCTTGACGAAGGGCATCAAGCGAAAGAATTCGGATAAGTTCGCCATTACTCACCTAGATCCAGAATCATTTGGGCTCCCAAGAGTCACTAGTCACTAGTCAAGATCCGTCCCTCCAATTTTCGATCTCGGTACAAGACAGGCAGGTCCAAGTTCGCTGGTAGCTTCTCTGCTGCGGGTGGCATAGGGCCACCGCAGCCAGAGATTTTCTGCGTATGCGTTTCTGTGACTCATTCGTTATAGAACCCGATTTTGTCATTTGGAGCAGGGTCAGATGTACACCAGCGGCGATAACGGTTACAGTAAACGTCCCTTTTCTGTACGACACCTCCCAACGTCGGCGGTCTTTGTTGTCGATCACAGAGAAACCATAGATAGATAGAAGGCTTGTCAAGTTGACGATCGCGATCCAGCGTGTGCTTGAGAGTTAGAACTCGGAGTGGTATCAGGACCGGCCGTTACGCGAGGCATCGACGTATTGAATGAATGTGATTGATGAAGGAGAGTAGTTAGAATAGCTTCGACGTCAGTTGTAAGAGGAGCCGTAACAGGCCGTCGAGGCTTCTTATGAACATAGCTGCAGTCGATTTGATCGAGATGATGCATCAACCGAGGAGGACCAGACAGGTAGGCGTCTGGTATCTTTAGGAATACGGACCGTTACCGAGATGGAGACTGGAGATGGATACGTGCGGGCGGGCGGGGCACCACAAAGTCATCGGATTCAATTGAAACTCTATTCGAAGCGCAGGGCTGACGGTGTAGATCTGAAAAGAAGGACAGAACACGTCAGAACGAGACAAGAACCGGATGTGATATGGAGTTGATTTCTATAAAAGGTATCGCGTCGAAGATTCGTTACGATAAGTCTATTCCATCTCATGCAGATCCCTAATTACACTTCCCTACCTCTCCCTCTAACCTCCCTTCACCTCCCTTACCACCCTCCTCACCGTCTTAACCCTCCTCCTCATCGTCTACATGCCCTTGGTCGTCGTCTCCCACGATGCAGAAGAAGCACAGCCTTGAAAGCGGAGTCTCAAAAACTTCCCGTTGGTCGTAAACAATGGAGTACTCTGGTCCTCAATTGTACTGCCGTGGGAAAATAACCCACATATCCTTACACAACCTCACCCTAACCACCGACTTGGTACACACGTTCGCGTTGACCCCTCCAAACCGGGAACTGAGGACACTTGCGTTTACCGGTTAATCTTCATCTGCATCGAGGAGATACGAGGATTATAGGAGTGAGGAGCGAACAAGGAGAAACGAGATTAGAGAGACGTTGCGGAGCTTATTCGTTCTGAGTAAGCGTCAAGAAGGGAAGAAGGAAAGGGACGCCACGGACGGACGGATAGACAGACGGGCGCTCTTTGAAGGAACGAGGGTTTAATGGAATTCGTTAGACCACCGAGAAGGAGTCCTAGGTTTCCTCATTCATCTCCTTCCTCATCATCTTCACCGTCGTCGTCGTCGTCGCCTCATGCGACCGCAACTATTAACGGCGCGGCGAGCTCAAACTCACACTCAGGCTTGAGCCTCACCAATACCAATACCCATCCTCATCACCCTTCCAATGGTCATCAATCTCAAGGTCAAGATCCGATACCGACAACGACGATACCAACGAACAAGAAACGACCTAGGTTAACGTTGGATTTACCTGATATCCCAAATATCCCTGTTGGATTATCTCCTCGAGATATACGAGCACTCAAGAGAAGGAAATTATTGCATCCTACATCTGCACCTCCTTCACCTACCGCTCTTCTCAACGGCATTGCTCTTCCCTCTCTCCCCGTTGCAGGTCCCTCATCGTCCCCTTCACAACAACAAGGATCCTCCCCACTCACCTCCCCCATCTCAGCGATCTCAAACCGCTCATCAACACCCCCACCCCCACCTTCCATCCCTCCTCTCATACAACCTACCTCTGCGAATGCAGTGAGAGGTGAGAGAAGGAAAAAGATGGCGTTTGAGAGTAGTCCGTTGAGTAGAAGTAGTACGACGCCTACTACTCCTACTACTCCCTCGACGACCCTCACTATGACGGAGACGAGGATGGCGATGGCTGGACCTAGTACGAGGCATAGTTATGCCCTCCGATCAGCGCCTGCGCAGGTACAGGAGGAGATGGAGGTTGACGATGTCAAGGGGAAAGGAAAGGAAAAACCAGAGTCGACGGGCTCCAAAAGGAGGAGAAAGGAAAACTCTGCAGTTCTAGCTAACGGCGTAAGTTCTCTCCCCACATCTATTTCTTCAACCGATATTGATTCTTTTCTATCGACAGCCTGTGCTCAAACGCCTCCGATCTAACTCAACACCTGCCTCACTCGCCTCCCTCCCTACCACAACACGTTCGAGGAGGGGGATCCTTCGTCCTACCCCCGCCCCTACGACTAGCCCATCACCTATACCTACGTCCGTTAAAGGGAAGGGGAAGGCTGTCGAGTTTGACCTCGAGCTTCCGCCTACCTCTATGGATGATGAAGAGCCTCACCGACCGGTGAAGAGACCCTCGATAAGATCGCTAAGAAGTAACTCTACGGTGACCACAGAGATGGCGTTGCCTCTTCCCTCGCGTCGGGCTAGGACCTCTTCAACTCCTACCCCCAATCATAACTCCACTCCTGGTGAATCATCACCATCGTCCTCACCGAATGGGAAAGCAAGAGGAAGAGGCAGAGGCCGTGGTGGACGAGCTGCAGTCCGAGGAAGGGGAAGAGGGAGGAAGAGGGTTGATGTTATTGAGGCGTCACCGAAGGGTGGCGCTTCTGGCATTTCTGATGTCGCGAAGAAGGATGAAGGCGAGGAGAGGGAGGATGGGGATGTGGAGGCTATGGATTTAGCGGAATCACCAAAGGAGGCGCAGGAAGAAGGGGAAACTGCAGCGACGCCTGTTGTGGTGGAGGATGTACCCATTCCAACGAGACCATCGACTCCGGAACCTGTCATCGTGGCGGAGAGCTCACCAGCTACGGAGGAGTCCGCGGCTGCTGCTGTCGTGACTACCCCTTCGCCTGTGGTGGAAGTTAGTGCACCGACTACGTCGTCGCCTCTGTCACCGCTCTCCCCGCTTTCTTCTGAGCCACCTACACCTTCTACCACATCTCCCTCTCTCCCAACCCTTCCGTCCGCAGACATGCCTTCGGCAACAGATGTAGCAGCAGCGGAAGGAGGAGAACCAACAGCACCAATGACAGCGCCTTCACCTCAACGACCACCTTTGAGGTTGCGGATACCTGGAGAGGAGGTTCCTGAACTCACGACGTCGGCGGGGCAAAGTTGGGAGGTTTATTTGGGGGATGTACAACAGCAGGTTCCTCAACAACAGGAGACATTTGGCGTCGAGCAGCAGCAGCAGCAGCCGACTCAAATGATTTCCGAGCCTACGGGAATCGCAATCCCTATGTCGCTCGATCCTTCCTCCTCTCAGCAGCAAACCTCTTATGACCAACATGGGTCTCCCCAAATGCAACCGGCCTACGGAGAACACGACCCCACCCAATCATATGATACCGATGGGTTTACTCTGGATCAGGCGTATCAGGAACAGTTGGCGCAGCAGCAACAACAGATGGGCGGACAACAACAGATGGGTCAGCAGCAACAGCAAATGCAAATGCAGCAGGTACAGCAAGTACAACAGGTTCAGAGACGACAAACTGCACCTGGACTTTGGGAGGTTGCTTGTAAGATTCGGGTGTGTGAATTGTAAGTCCTCTCTCCCTTCTCTCTCTTTCCCTCTCTCTCCATCACTGTTACCTCATACAAGCGCATATATTGACTTATTTCCTTCGAATAGGGAACGTCGTTATTCATGGATCACTATCCGAGATCTCGTCACTCAAGAAGCTACGGAATATGCTATGCGACATGGAATTCCGAGGAGTTGGTGGAGAGTTACACATCCAGTGTCTCAGCTTCATTCTGAAGCTTCGAGTGCTTCTTCTCCTTCTCTAACTCCGACGCTGTTACCGACTATTTCTCATCCTTCCGTCTCCTCTGCCTCTGCCTCTACCTCCGGTTCTACACCTTCCCCTCCAAACTCTAACGAGGGCGCCTCATCCTCCTTCCAAACCCCTTCCCCTTCCACAATGAACGAGTCGTCTCAAGGGACAACACTGTTACCTGAGATGATGATAGAAGAAGACTCACCTGAGGGAGAAGGAGAAGATTGGAGTGATTATGAGAGCGAGTTTAGTGATGTGGATAGTGAGGGAAGGATTAGTAGGGAGAGCTCGAAAGGGAATTCACCTGTCGATCTTTCGATGGCGGGTGAGAAGAACTCCAGCTCGAGCTCGGTGTCGCCTTCGGGGTCACCTAGGAGGAAGAGAAAGGCTGCTGGTGCACTTACTGTTGCTCCCAGCACGCAGACGCCGATGCCTACCCTCGTTCCTGTACCCTCACTTCCCCTCGCTTCGAACGGGCTCGACCACCTAGCTCCCCATCCTGCATCTACACTTCCCATCCCACTTGATTTCGCTATCGGAGGCGACGAAGGTTCCAAGAAACGACGTCGTTCCTGGCCTGGAGAGTTCCCTTCTTACGAAGAGGACCTCGGTGTGGATGATTTCATGGATGACGATGAAGACGACGACGACGACGACGATAGTGATAGTGATGAGGAAGAGGATGAAGATGCAGATGCGGAGGGCGAGATTGATCCTGATGCTTGGCATGATCCTACTTTCCACGTCGTTGCTCAGCCTGTTGATCTCGATATCGACATCGAGGTTGATGAGGGAGAGGAGAGCGAGGATAAGGAGAACGCTTCCGTCTCTACCTCCGCTCAGGAGTCGAGGGAGGGAGGAGAGAAGAAACAGAGGCAGAAGAGGATGAAAACTCCCGTTATCGAAGTTGGTGGAACTATGTCAGCTTTCTACGTCCCTCCACTTCCGCCTTCACCTCCTATGCAGACCGCGACGTTGCCTGCTTCTCCGCCGAGTCAACATCAGGAATTGGGACCTGGATTGGATGTTTTGATTGGTGGTGAACATTCACACCAGCATGCCCACCAGCAGGATGTCGATATGGGTTCGGGGTCTCCACGTCAAGAAACCTCTGAACTCGACCATTTCTCGCCGACAGCGACAGATGGAAGTCTCTCCCCCACGTCTCCGTCTTCCCCTGTATCATTCCACTCCCCACCCTTCGATCCCAACCTCCATCCTCAATCAATGGAGAACGGTACAGACATATTCTCCCAATCCTCCTCCTCCGTCCTCTCACCAACATCAGCCTACATCCCCAACCTAGGAATGGGAATGATGTACGAATCCACCCTTCCCGTTCCCGCACCTAAATTGGCTACGATAAGGGTCCATGCGTTGAGGAGTGTTGAGGTTGGGAGGGTTGTTGTAGGGAAGGGGACTCCGGTTGATAGGAGGAGGGTGGCGGAGTGGGCTAATGCGGGGAGTCCTAGTGGTGGTGGTGGTGCTGCTACTACTCCGAGAGGTGCTGGTGATTTGAGAATAGAGGATGTGGAAGGAGATGAGAGGATGGGGTTTTTTCGACAGGTGGGGATGAATGAGAGGACATCGGGAGCCGCCTCGCCTTCCGGCTCTGAGGCTGGGTCGGGGTCGGGGTTTGGTGATAATGGTGCGATGACGCCACTTGCACATACGCATACGCCTGTTAGTGGTGGTGTCACGACTGCGTCGATGAATACGGCGGGGTTTGATCCTATGTGGGATGCGTTTCTAGACCAGTTAAAGTCGAACGGGGAGTCGACAGAGCATCATCACTCTATGCCAACGCAAATGCAGACGCATTCAAGCATCCTCACCTCAACACTCCGCTCAGAACCAGAACGTCCTTTCGAACCTGCACCTCCTCCACTTCCTCCCTCGCCGTCGACTCCGATGTGTACACCACCTGCTTCTCCTCTATCGACGAATCCTTTGAGTTCACCTGCTTGTTTGGGGTTTTCGAGTCCTGACTCCGGTCTCTACTACTCCTCCACTACCAACGCCCACCCGAGCACCTCCCCGACGTCTCCCGTTGGCAATTATAACACCTTCGGAGTCGGTGCACCGAGTATGCACATCAACTCGGCTGCCAGTGCAGCTAGCGCTGCTGCTGATTTCGGAATAGGAATGTTCGGAGTAGGGTTTAATATGGGAGTTGGAGTTGGTGTAGGGATTGGGATTGCTGTTGGTGCTGCGGGTGTTGCGTCAGGGATGGTTCATGTTCCTCCTCCTTCCTCTTCTGCGTCTTCCCCTAATTCCCCTCCACCTCATTCGACGATGAGTGGTGGATGTCCGATATCTCCGACTTCACCGGCTCCGATGGGTGGTTGGGCTTCACCGCCTCCAGCAACGACGACGACGAGTATGGGGATGGGAGAGTACGAACAGCAGGGAATGGGAGGGTTTGGGATGGGGATGGGGATGCCTGGGGATATCTTTGGTGATCATCCTGCGTCGTATGGGGGATTTGGAGCGGGTGGGTCGAGTACGTTGAGTTTTGCGTTAGGCTGAGCGGTCGAGAGAGCGAGAGAAGAGGTGGTGGTAGTGGTGGTGCAGAAAGGGGAGAGTAGAGTGGGAGAGAAAGACGAAGCGGGGAAAAAAGACAAACACTCGTCACCTGTCTTCGTCGGGATATATATCCCCGCAATCCATCCATATCCATATCAAGCACAGGATTCTTGGAAACTTTTCCGAAGAAGTCCATGCGAACGACAAGAATGGTGACAGTAATCAAGCGATGCCGTGTACGGTGTACCTTAGGAGGCCAAGGCGGTTATCATCGCTTCCGTCGCCCACTTTCGTGTTATCAGGAACAGTCAATGGTGGATTTCAAGGAACGCATTCGGCGCATCTTCGTACCAATCCCCTAAATATGGATTCACCGGATGTTTTGTAACTCCCCTCGCCTCCTTGTGGTCGCATCTGGATTTGGTGGATAGATGGATGGAGTTTTCTTCGTTTATGGATGTGTGTGCTTCTTGTGGAGGGAAGTTGATTGATAACAGGAATGGCGTGGTCAACTTTATTTTTCTTCTGCGATCTTCTGATTTCCGCTTTTGTTCATTACTACCTAATTTTGTTTCCTTCTCTGATCTCTCATGTCGTCGTCACTATCTGTTCTTTTTTCTTTTAGATCTTCTGTATGTCTATCCGTCCTTCTTAACCCTGCTCTATCTACTTCACCTCGTATATCCTGTCGTCTGCTTTTTCCCGTGTACATATGAATATTATTATACCACAGGTGGCTTACTGTATGTATTATACTCTACTCATCAACATAGTATCTTTTTTCGGATGAATGAATCGTCTGTCTGCTCGCGAAGCACTAGCACCACACCACCGGTTTTCCCATCACGGCCGTCATTTGGGGTTCCCAAACATGCGGAATCGTCGTATATATATGACAAGTGTAGACATCAGATATGTTGAAACAAGAGAACCACGCGTTGGACACATATTCGGCGTACTTGGTGTTCAGAGGGGCTGCCGATTGAAAGGTGAAAGAAGCGATTCTCATGTCAGAATACCTCAGTCCCGGAATCAAAACCGATTCAATTGGGTTTGGGTAGGGAAGGAAGTTCTTGAGAGCATCATGCCAGCCGTCCAACGATAGGGATGTTCGTCTCCCGGTGCCAGTGGGTTGAACCGCATCAGACTCAGAGCGGGTGGCAGGCAAGGAACAGACTTGATGTCTCCATGATTTCTGAATACCACGACCATCACAATTGATCAGATGACACCGTCCACGTCTGCCACGGACTGCGCAGAGGAGTTCCATCGCTCTTGAGATCTTCTCGCAGATTGTCATCGCTTATTAGTCGGTGAAGCTTGGAGCTCAATTAGGCCCCGAAATCAGGAGGCTGCTTTTCTGGTCGATGTCTGCGTCCGAATTCTACCAGATCAAAGCATCCCGGTGAGCATTTCTTTTCGCCCTCGCCTTTGCCTCCAGCCTTGAATTTGCTAAATTTGCTCCTTAGAACTATGAATACGTGGCCATTGAGCTACTCAGTACTGTAACATATGGATAGAGCAGTGTTCGATGAGTCCCACAGTCATCTTTTCTAGGCGCTGTCTTGAAATCCATTTCATTACGGATGGCATGGCACCACAATCCGGGATCCGTCTAATGTACAGGTTTATCCTGCGATGTCCGTTCTTCCTTGTGAAGACCCCAAGAAATTTGGGAACCTTGGTTACGAGACGTCGAGTAGAAGCAGGACACAGCTCGACGCCTGTCCCTGCCCTCTTGTGAAACCATCCCGCTGACGTTGAAAGGGAAGAATGTCGTCGTTCTTCCCTCGATCGTTGCATAGATGCATATCTAGGTGAGTCAGTAATTTAGCATTCCAGGAATTTTCGCTGTCATGGATCTCTCGACGGATAACATAACCACAGCTGCAGTCGAGTGATGAGCTTGTGAGGAATGATGATCTTGTGAGTATAGCCTCGATCTGTACCGAAGGGTGGACTCAATTCAGTCGATTTATTTCTATTCCACGGAGGAAATACCTCTATGACTGTTATTGTGACATAACGAAATGCCCCAATATCTACCAATAAGTCATCATTCAGAGACTTGGAGCCTTCCCTGTAATATTGCCCATAATTTCATTGAGGTCATGATTCATATAGTACCCGTGAAGGTACGTACAATGAAGTTTGAAGGAACTTTGGTTTGAGATAGAAAGTCTTCGTTGTTGGTTTTTGATCACCATTCACAAACGTACAGCCTATTGTATTGCCCCTGCGTGTAGTGAAGTATTTGCTGCAGCGCAGACTGACCATTGGGTGTATGTTGAGTGACCATACTTTCTTTATTCATCCTTCAAGCTAAATTGTACGCACCATTCCATCCAGCCGTCACCAGACCTATCAGCTATCGTCTTATTGGTTTTACAACATTGAGGACACCGTGCCGGTGTCTCCTTCCGCGCATCTATAAAGTACCGGTCGATCATAACGCTGAGTTGAATGCTATCTTGAGCCTTAATAGCCTCCTCCCAGCTCTGAGCAGGAGTTACCCGTCGCCCGTCTTGACAGACCACCGCAACTTGCAACGATGTAATGAAGTGCTCCGCTGGTCCGTCTTGATATTTTAAGTCGAGAATTTGAAAGAAAGCCTAGAGAAAAATTGCGTTGTTGCTGAGTAGTTTTCCTGCTTATGGGCTTATGAGAAGGTTTACCTCACGATGGAGACACAAATCTCGCGGAAGTGACCACTCGGCACCAAAGAAATCGACGATCTCGATCTGGTGACAGTAAACTCTAGCGCCTAGAGAGTTTCTCATATGCTCGAAGCTAAGATTCAGAAGAAAATTCTATAAGGAAGGGGTACGGATACATGCGTATTTGCAACTTACAGAGTCAAAGAGATCCTTTCGCGGGAAGCCTCTAGTGCTTTTCGTAACGAGGTAGACCAGTATCTGGCATATACCAGCCACCAGAAGCAGCACCAAAGTACATAGAAGAACGTCTCTTTGGCTGTTAGCACGCCCGCGGGACCGCACCCTGACCCGGAATTAGTCGGCACCCTTTTTATAAACTTGTCAATGATAGCCTGCATCCAAGCAATTTCCTGTAGTACTCGCTGTTCCCTTTGTCTATCGAGCCGATGGCCTAGTGGGGAAAAGCGAAAGATGTCCAAGATGGTCTCATTGGAAAGTTCATCCAGGGTGGTGATGAGCTTTTGGTACTGGATGGGCGATTGGAGAGTAATCTTCAGCTTGTTAGATAGAGCCTGTGCTGATCGCTGGAGACATTCCGCTTGTACAAGAAGATCCGACAGGCTTTCGGCATCTAAGTGAGAAGATCTCCCAGACCTAAATGGACTCAGAGGACCTGGCTCAGGTTGTCTTGATTCAGCGGCTGCAACTGGAGGTACAGAGCACAATGGAACGGTTGAGACGCACCTGATCGAGTTGATACTGCATTTGATACGTGAACGTTTAGGTTAGTAGTCACGTTGTAAGATCCACGGACGCAAATGCTGGAGTTGGTAAGATTCTGGACGATGGCAGGCATTCTGTGGAAGATGAGAAGAGTGGAAGTGGAGGGTGTTCGACCTCTCAGTCGATCATTACTGTCTAGTGCACACCACGAGTCAGCCACGTGGAACACTGCATTTCACTGCATTTCGAGCGCAATTCGTTAGCTGATGAGGGATAGCGTATTCTAACGCCCTTCATTCGGGACCTTCTCCCACGATCTATTTGTTTTGGACCTCTTGAATCTAGAACGCAACCTTGCTCCTTCGAAGCATTCCACGATCCGATATTCATTTCAGCACGTTTTCGTCTTCCTTTCCTACCCCTGTATTGTATCCATCCTCGTCTACCTCTCTCCTTGTAAATCGTTGCACGCATCGAACAGCTGCTGATACATCTAAGATGACGGAAATCGATCAGATGGCACCATCCCATCTGACATCGATTGTTCAAGCGCTCATCAACGCCATCCCGTATCGATAAATCAACCCGACCCAATCCAACTCAAAGCGCCATGTCGGCTGAACCAGAATTCCACTGCTGGCTCAGCATCGACACCAGAGCTAGACCCAAGTTTCACAACAACATCACCTTCTCTTTCGTTGCAGAACCTGAAGTGCGCCAGAGGTACTCCGGCATTCAACTACTTTTAATACAAACAGGTATAGCTGGGGATCTTTTGACCACCATCAATCCAATCATCTCATGGCGTACTGGTATATCGGTATGTCAAGGTTTGATCCATTGCTCCATTGCCCCTTGCTTGACCAGGCGTATTTCAAGCCCGATTATTCGACAGAATCGATGCGGATCCCAAGGGGGTCAAGTTCATCATTCCCCAAACCGTTCCTCAAGGCGGCTTTTCTAGTCGACGTCTCTCCCTATCACTCTGATATACCGAGCGGCCGTGATAGTGAATACTTCACAGTGGAGCCACTGACGCGGGCTCTGGATGAAGAACTTGGTAAAGTTGTGCCCACGCCTCAATTGCGAAAACAGAGGTGTTACATCTGCACACTTTCCGACGAGTTCTATGCCTGGCCGACTTGCTCAAACTTTCAAGACTGTCCTCCTCCTCTGGAAATAACCTACGGTGGCGCCTTCGTTTCTACACGCTATTTTGGCCCCGTTCAGGCAGTACCTTTATACCGTATGGCGGATAAACCTCAAGTAGAACCCCATCGGCCAGACATCCTTTGCGTCAGGCTCCTGCCGTGTACCAAGGTCTGTTCTGGCCCATTCGCCTCTCTTCCTAGAGAGATCCTGCTCAAGATTGGTAATAATCTGTCTGCGGCCAAAGACATTGCCTCTGCCTCACTCGTTCAAAAGTCGTGGCAAGTTCTCGTGACCAGACTCTTCGGTGACTTAGGCCATCGCAGAGTCCATTGTATCCTTCGAACATCACAGTTTGCAGAAGCAGTCAGATCTAATTCCTCTAACTGCCGCTCCATCATCACAGGCCTTGACCTCCATGATTTTCGCTTGGACGGAACACCGAAATTCTATCCACACGATATCGGAGACGTGATATCTTACCTCCCGAACCTAGTGGTCCTCAGGATAAATCTAATGGTATTGACCCGAGCTGCAGATCACTTGAACCAGCTTAAGCTGGTAGAGGAGTTTACCTGTGATGGCTATGGAATGTGGGGTCGGAATGAACCCCATTTCGCCTCGCTCAGTAAGGTTCAAGAAATAATTGCCAGTTGGAAAGACCTTGCTCGTCTATCTCTGAGCGGAGTCGGGAGAGCCCAGGGACGTAGTAAGTCGACTCAGAGGTACGGCATTGAAGATGTTGATTCTATCCTAGTTTCTAATGTCTTCCTCTAGGGTTTATCCTGTGGTATGAGACGCTTCGATTGAGAACTTCGTTTTGTGACTGACACCCGTTTATATAGCTTCCCGCGTATCAGCTCGATAGTCTCGCATACAACAACGACGAGATCACAGATGATCAATTCCTTTACTTCCTCTCATGTCCACACCAACCAGTGAAGTTACAGCGTCTCGATCTGGAGAAAATCGAAGGAATCGACCCTCTTACCCTTGCGACGTTTTTGGAGACGGTCGCTTCAACGCTCGTGGAACTCAGGCTGATAAAATGTGACAGTATCGCCATCGAAATGAGTGGCAAATCCATTCTCCATCGCGTTCTCCCGAAAATGACGGCACTTTCCTGTCTTGACCTTCGAGGATGGGTACTCGACTGTCACATTCTTAGCTGGACGCCACTTGTGGCTGACGCAGCGACAGAGCTGAAGCTATACGTGGAAACCCGAGACCTCCTCACAGAACAAGGGATCGATATAGGGATTGATCTTGAATATGCTGAGATCCGATGGAAGCGAGTCTTAGTTATCATCCTCAACGACTTAGGAGTCAAGAAGTCGCGCTCCGCTTGCAAGAGCTGGAAACCAATTCTAAGGAGAGCGGAAGAGTGTGGAGTCTCCGTCAGATTTGCAGTTGGGATTAGTAGCGCATATAAGGGAAACTACATAGGCGAAATAACGGACATAGTTGTTCTAGACGCTGATGCCAAGTGAGTAAAGGTCTTTCTACTATTCGATGGAACCTCTGGCCTGAAACGCAACTTATAGGCCATGAAGGCGATCTTGTATTTTCATCCTCATACTATTCTCTCATATATCGTACATACCTATCGAAGCGCCATCTATGTAGATACCGAAATGTTACAACGAAAATCTCGTAGTCAATTTTTGGGCTTGTTTGAACTCCTGGAGCTTCACGATTCTGAGGCTCTGGCCAGGAGGGACGCTATGTTCCTCAGAGTCTGTCTGATAGCCCCCATGCAAGATCCCAACTCGCCTCATGGACAGAAGCTATCAAGGATATCGGCTCAGTAACATTGTAAAAAGTTCGACAACGAAAACGGAACCTACGTTATGTGCAGCGTTGGAATGAGCGTAGACACCTCCGAAGAATGAGGCTGTGACGTCCTTCCCAATCGCATTCTTGATGTATTTAGCTCATCCAGGGTGTTCGTCAGGGAAGTCACTCAGATCGTGTATGAAACCAGCGATCAGAACCAGCGACCGCTCTGAGGATTCTTGCTTGACTATAGAGCAGGATTTAGTCTAAGGGCCGAAGAATGGCGATCATGAACGCACATGACTTCCAGTCGATAATGGGTAGGTCATCTACCTGAGTCGGCCACTTGAGATCATCCTGGACTTGACGAAGTTTCTTCAACTGCATTGCTAGTTGACCTTTCCGAACCTCGTTCTCAGGGAAGACCTTTATGATCACCAGTCAGTGATGATGAGTTTGACGAGATGGAAATCGAGCGACAGACGTACTTTCAGCTGATTCGCCAACCCAAGCTGTCCCATAGTCCAGATGAACCACTTCGTAGGATCATACTGATACCACTTTATGGCGTTCCGGTAGTCCATTGGGAACTGGTGGTGGAAGTTGTGGTATCCTTCGCCGATGGTGATCAGAGCGGTCAGGAGGTGATCCCGAGGCGTATGTTTGTCGTCAAATGGTGCATCTCCGAGCCAATGAGCAAGCGAATTGACACAGAAAGAGCTCTGAAAGGAAGCATTTGTAAGTATCTTGATCAGACTAGGATCAGACATTGACTTACATGTTGTACGACACATAACCGAAGAACAGAAGCATAAACGAAACCGCCCCAAGCATCACCCCACAGCTTCCAAGGAATCACAGTCGGCACCACATAGCACATGTTGACGAAAGCGGGAACGTATAGGCGATCTTGCCAGACGATGATCTTATTCTGCTTCAAATCTTCAATGTCCACCCAGCCCGAACGGCGTCCACCCTTGGGCGGTCGCATGAGCAGCCATCCGATATGGCTCCACCAGAAGCCACGCTCGGCACTATAAGGGTCCTTGTCGGTGTCCGTGTAACGATGGTGAGCTCGGTGTTCTTGGCACCACCACTTGATAGACCCCTCGACCGCCCCAGAGGCAGCCAAGGCAAGGAATACTTCGAGGGTAGTGGAGGCGTTGTAGGATCGGTGAGCCCACAGGCGATGATGTCCTGCAGTGATACCTATCTAGGCGTTAGATACAAGTCTGTAATCAGAACAATTTCGGTGCTCACCTAGACCGGTAACATAGTAGTAGAAAACGGAGAACCAGAACGTCTTCCAGGTCAGTGGCACGTAGAATGCACCAATTACGCCGATCGTGGGCATAATTGCGAGAAAGATGCAGATATGTGTATTGATTCTCCATTTTCCGGTCTTCTGAGCATCTTCCGTAGCCTGGGGAAGTGGGCTAGGATTCTGTGGGTTGCCCATCTTGTGCTCTTGGGGTTGAGGAAAGAAATGCGAAGAATGTACCCCAACAGATGAGCGAGATTAAAAGGTGCTGGTATTGAATTTTTCCTGCCTCAGCATGGCATTCGTCGTGTTATTTAATGAAGGACGGAAGGAGACATGAAATGTTAATTTCGCCTGTCATCGCATTGGGTTTAGCGCCATGCATTGAATCGGTCATCTGTTGTTCCGGCCAGTCCGCTGCGAGTGCTTCTTTCGAGAGTCAGGTGCAAAAGGTGGAAAGCTAGAAGTCCTGCTTTCCGTGTTTGATATATATCGTTCTCATTCAGAAAAAGGAGCTCTAACGCACGGAAACTTGACGCTAGAGGAATGGTGGAAAGCTCATCGTATCCGAAGAACGAACATGAGGCAGACCGGCGCGACAGTGACCTAGGTACATCATAATGATTCCAGGCTCAGAGATGCTTCTTGAATGGATGGTTGGCCGTAGGGAGAGCGATTCGTCCATCTGGCCTGGCAGACTTCGCTTTGTCAAGAGGGATAACTGGCAATGGCAAGTAGAGAAAGAGCGTCAGGCTGAGCCGCATCAGTTCAAATTCAGGCAGGCGATGCCGAATTTCGGCAAGTTCCGTTGCCTAAGATGGGTAATTGAGGCCGAACCAATCAACGCGTTTCTTCTGAACTTGCGACCTCAGCTACCAATGGCGATCCCTGGCGCCAACAGCGAGGAACGCCAATGGGAAACCTAAACCTTGCTGGCGAATTGCAACTTAGAAGAGGCATAAGGCCTTGCAAAATACCTGCAGGCGTGTTCAAAGACACCCCGCGGATTCAGAGCCTCGGTGATTCGAAGAGGTAATGGTGATCAAGCTCTAGACAATGCCTCGAAGGGCTGACTTTGAGTTCCCAAATCTTCTAGAATATGCCCTCATCAACACAATATTTTAGTCCTGGAATTCTCTTCCGACTAATGGCACAGGATTCCCCCTTCCTACGCCTTGCAAAAACCGGGCTACCACATGCCCGCCTGAGCGGTCGGACCAGCTTAGAATAGCTTAGGACGGATCCGTCTCGTTTCTCCAGCAGGAATCAACACGGTGTCCATCGATGACTGTAAGAAGTCTTCCTGAAACTTCTCCCGCAGGAAAAACCGGATCAACCACGACTTCTTCTCTTCATCCACGTAAGCGTTGGATACCATCCGAGTCGTGCCTCGGACGAATGCTGTTCTCACCAGCCGGGTACTTTCAACGTGCTGCCAAGGGTCAAGCATTGTGAATATGCCGGTCATTCTTCTAGAGGATCCTTACGAACGCTCTATTCTTCTCCCTACGACCCATTCATCTTACTCGAATAACTCTCTTATTCGTCTTGAAAGAAAGAAACCAAGAATATAACTAGAATGTGCGGCTGTCATCAGATATATAGAGCCGAACTCACGCGTGACATAGGAACGGCCATATCTCTGTCCCTGAATCTCAGGATTCTGCCGCAACCCAAGCGTCGCAAACATCATTCACGGATGGCGCTGGCGGTGGAGTTATCGACATTCCTTGCTTTGGAGATTTCAATCTTGACCTAACATGCCTTTCGGCTGCATCAAGCCCTCCAACGTCTGATTTCGGAGACGACGACGAGCGAATCCCTTCCCCTACAGCCTCACCTTCAACCCTACACCGAGCCCTCTCCATTCGATCTTTCACCCCAGACTTCCAACTCCGCCCTCGAAGTATCTCACCAAAGCCATCGCCATCCGTAAGGACTGTCAGAGGCAGTTCCCTTCCATTCACTAGCCGTCTAGGCAGAGGCACACCTGTCGACAAGAACCGGCGGTTTGAGTGGGGAGGTCGTCTCGGCGAGACCAGCGAACATGGTCTTCTATTCTCAGAGCCTCGTTCAACCTCGTTGGATGAACGGCGAGCTCGCCCCATCTCACCCGAATGGCTTGAAGTCACCGAAGCTCTCCTCGAGGCTCGTTCCTCCAAAACCCTTCACGGACGTAGCCGAAGCCGATCCCTTTTCGTCGAGAAAACCCCGGCTTTGAATTTGGCTGGGTTCGGCACAGAAGACACCAGCGATTGGGCGTCAAGTACTATGAAAACCGTACTTGGGTCAACCGTTGACATTCGCCTCGACGACACGGATACACCCATTCCTATTCTCAATTTTTCCAATTCTATCCCTACCTCCGAGGGTAGCTCGGATACGGAACCTCGAGCACCGCCCCCAACTGCCCCAGAAGCAAATGTAGCGCCTACTGCTGAGCCTCCCGCGGCACTGCCAGTCATCCCGGGACATCGGGCCGTCCTTGCGGATCCTGATATTGAGGTGGATTTGGGACTAGACTCGCCGTTGGATTTGGAACTCAAGGTGCTCGAGCCAGAGGTGGGAGACGCTCGAGTGCATTCTATGCTCCATGAGCATCTCGGGATGGACTCTCCCTCGGTTTATTCCACTCCTCCGGCTAGCGTGGAACATCGTTCACGAGCATCATCCGTGGGTGTCAATCTTGACGGAAAGGTCGGCTCGTACACGCACCTAGCTTGGTGGAGGAAGATATTGAGGAGAATTCGTCGGGCTACATTCACACTTCGGTATCATGCGAACTCATAATCGGAATCCTAGAATTTTCTCTCCATTTTTCATTTCTTGTTTCATCGCAGATACCTGGTACTTTACCCTGATGTGCCAACTACACCACCTTCCTTGCATATTCTTTTCCTCCACCTCGTAGCACTTAGTATACAAGCACGAATCGGACTTTCTCTCACTCACCACAGCGACATTCCTTCAAATTTTCCTCATCGCCCCCAACTGCGTTTAGATTTCTTGTATTATCTTTTATATCTTCTATGCACCCGTCTTGGTCCCTATATCGGACAGGATAGAGTGGATCATCGTCGTAGCCTCTGAGGGCAGCAACACGAACAACTAAACGCCTTCCCAATTTCAAATGTCCACTGGCACGAGGAGTCATCAATACAGGCACGCAGCGCTTGTTTTAGTGTCAGTCTCTCGCAAATATCCTTTCGTTGCTCTAAATCTGGGTTCGTTGACCTACCTCGCAGAAGTAGCCCGATCTTTCCTTGATCCGCTTTCGGGGAGGTGACCGTTCCGCGCAGCTCGATGCAGACCTGGAATCCAAGAGCTCCGCCACCCCGTGTTATCAAGAAAAGTTTTTATATAGCTCCAGGAAACAAGACCACGTTCACGGAGATCCTGTCAAGTGTTATATTTATTCTGTCAGGTATCATATATTCGATCCGTGGATGTCGTTCTGGTAGAGCACGAGCTGAGGCTCCCTAGTATGGGAATATTTGACGACCTCGAATCTATTGTACAGGATCACCATCCGCTATCCAGCACCGTCGAAGTCGAGAAAATTTTCAAACTGCTTTCGCCAAGTCGATTCAGCATATTTTCGGAAATTTTTCAGGGCTTCGTTCGAAAGACAGCGCGAATTCAACGATCGAGGACGTTTACCACAGGCTTTGGCAGACCGCACACTCCCTGATTCACTGTATGATATATGAGGTAGCCGATCATCCTCATATGGCGCAAACGTACCTCTTTCGGGAAAATCACAGGTTGACGCACCCTCACTGCCACTTATGAGAGGCCTGATCGAATGAATAGAGGTGTGAAACGTCGGAATCTGATGCCTTCATAAACTAAGCGCCCGTAAACTCCGTAGGCGCTCAGGCTCCTGTCCAGTGCGAGAACGAGTTCCGACCCTTATTTCCGTCGGGAACTGTCCCTAAAGGAACTAATTCAAACGATTGTGGGTCCACGGATGTGTCGTTCGTGTATTGTTCATCTGAGAATAAGGTCTGGGTAATAAGGCATCGCTGCCGCCACATTTCGATCGACTGTGCCCGAATTCATCATTCCTCAATAGCTTTCTCACCACTCCTTCAGCAATCCGGGAGTCATTCGCTGGTATCTGCGGACATTCAGTTCCAAACCCTTGGTTAGTTTTAACTACATTTACGCTCGAGGAATTAACTGCTTGTTCAATTCATTCTTGAACCATCGATAAATAGCGGTGAATTGACAATTTTCTCGCATTCCATCCGATAGCGATAACAGACAATCGGGAGGAGTAGACCAGGCGTCTGTATGAAGAGCACTTGTTTTCTCCTTTCCGAGCGTTTCTTGCCATGATTCATACCAGAATGTCAGTGATCGTCTCCCGGTCATCGGGGCATGGTCGAATGGAAATTCTTTGTTCTTCCGGGTCTGCGACGCGTTCCCTCAGGAAGAAGAGAGTCCGCAACAGATGCAGTAAGAAATGGTGTGAGGTTTTCACCTTTCACGTTTATAAACCCCCAATGGCCAAGGACCTCACAACATTCTTCAATAACCCTCGTCGTTGTATCAGTCTTTGCTTCAAATACTGCCAGAAATATGCCCGCTAATAGAGGTAGACCTCCCGTCTTTCCACCATACCTTACTAGCAGCTGATCTCGTCGAATTCACTCAGAATGGCGCCACGAGCTCGACAACCTTCGAGCTACACGTAATTGGAGTGTAAAATATGAGTTTGACCCTCCTGTCGGGCCAAACCATGCAGCCGTCCACACTTGTCGTGTATTGAGTATGTACTTTGAAGCGTTTCTCTGACCTTGACTAACCCACTAGACAACCCAGTTAACGATACGGTGTATGGGACTGCAAAGGGCGCGAATAAACCAGGGGCTAAGGAAGCAGCTGCCAGACAGGCCGTTGAGTGGCTGGAAGCGAATAATTACACAGTTTAGACTAACTTCCGCTTTCTTCTCTATCCATGCATTCCATCCCATGTATTCTACATAATAGACTCTAGACTCTCGACTTCTGTCTCATAAGCGTGTTGCGTACCAGTGAGTTTACTTGACCTAACATGTCTCGACCCATTCTGAATATCAGAAATAAGAAATGAGGTGGCTTGACCTAGCACGATGTAGGTATTTAGAACCGTGATTCCGACGAAAAAACAGCATTGTATTTGTCAACTCGTGAACCTGCATGATGATTGCAACCTGCTCATACTTGCTTCTGGGATATGTGAGTGCCAGTGGACACCTGTGTTATTCAGACTGTACGTTCTGAAGGATATTCTGGTTGTGCTTCTCGCAGAGGTAAGGAAGACAAAGGTTCGGCTCATTGTGAACCCGTCTAACGTTGGTGTCTCCCTGCTGATCGGACTCCTGAGGCTCCCAATGGCAGCGCTGGTGGTGTTTCCAATCGTCGGATCCTCTATCGCGACCCAGGAAACATGATATGACGCTACTAGTAGTGAGAGCAGTATCTTTCATTCGTATTCTACGAGGCCTATGATCAACAACGATCTGTATACCTGTATTGCTAGCACTTTTACACTTCATCGAGCCCTGATGCGCGTTTAGGTTTCTTTGGACATCTCGGTACCGGTGATCAATGGGCGTCTTTCTTCACTTGGAAAGTCTGTAACGCCCAGTTTGGTGTGATCGAGGAGTGCCTGAAAGCGCGTGATTGTGCCAGTGGAGAGCAGTACGATCTCGTCGATCTTCAAAACGCCACTCACAGCTGGTCCCTTGGCCTATCTTTCGGGACGTAGCAAAAGCGCCTGGCCATTGTCATGTTTTGGACTCCTCTGGGTATGTCCTACAGCACAGACGATTCCAGCTATGCTGGTAATTCGTCGATTTGAAACACACCAAATATCCCATGAAATATCGGATCCGGGATGAGCGAAGAACAAGATATCGAGAAAAATTCCTCGAACTAAAGCCTCCGGATGATGTCTCTGCTTTGTTCTCCGGATCCAACTTCATTGGGAGATATTATCCTCAAAGAAATATCTTGAATATGACCCGAACGCAAGCTCCGCTTTCCAGCGAATGGACTTCCGCAGACATGTGTTTATCCTGAAGAAACCTGAAATTGGTCTCACCTCCTCGTTCGTTGTTCTGAATGGCGGAGTAGAGGTGTCCAAAACGTCGACCGGATGCCCGACACTGCTCCTCTGCTGAAGCGGGTATGCAACGGTTGGATATTGCATATTTCTTTCAATTTTCATGGTACCGACAACGACGGTGCACCGAATATCGTCGTTTCTGTCTCCCTGGAGAATATCGGTCGAAAAACTAAAGAAATAACAAGATGCAGGAGGTGTAAGGAATTTAGTAACGCTCGCATTGGCAGATATTTAAGACCTACGAGAGGCGTAAGGTGGTGTCCAACACAGAAACAACCTTTCAACGAATTCTCGTCTTCAAGAACGCAACAAGAGTCCGAGATGTCCAACGTTTTCACCTACCAGTACCAAGGTATACTTCGCGACTTCCGCTTTATATCATTATTCATCGCACATTACAGATGGAAAGGGCCGTCACGACCTCGACAGGCTGAGCAAGAAGTACATCTTCAAGGTTGAGTACGAGGAGGAGTCCATGACGAACAAGCACCCAGTAATGCACAAGTGTCGCGTCCTCAGTAAGTTGTTCACGAGTGAATGTAGGTATTTCTTCTAATTATCTTGTCATCTAGTCGACGGAGAAATAAAGGTTAAGGAGAACTTTGAGTTCCAGGCGAAGAAGGTTGCAAAGGAGGCCGCCGCGAAAGCCACTCTACTTCGTCTCTTGGCGGAGAACGATGGGTGGGATCTTGATAACCAGTAGAAATATCTTTTCTTTCCCATTTTTGTCTCTCCCATCCGTTTCCACCTAGTTGCTATTCAGAATCCTAGATGTCTTGTACCATAGATCCTCAGCTAATGAGAGCCCATATTCTAGGTGTCGACCATTCTAAAGCGTTCCATGGTTGCCGGATTTCTCCTCGATTTTCTTGCTTAATTCCAAATCAAAGGTTGTGAACGGTGGAGGTAACCGCAACTAATATATGATCGAAAGCGCAAAACGATTGATGAAAGAGTCGATTGATATGGGCGTCCATGTTGAAAGATGAGCGTCAAGAGGCAAGTCACTGCAAAGCTGCACGGGAGGAATGATCGGGATCTTCCAGTCGGCTTGATTGCCGGGTATCAAGCAGCCGGAAACTTCCAGCCTATCATTTCCAATGACACAAGTTTGGACCACAGTCGACTCACTGCCATTGGCACAACCACGACCACGACAACGTCGCTTCTTGTAGCAAGGCTACAGGCTAGCTATAGGACTATTAAAGAGGCGCCACGAGAAGTTTCTGTGGGTAGGTGACTCACGTTCAAAGGACTCGGACGGATTCTTTCTCTTCAATCCAAGGACTTCAGACCTCTATCATGTCGGCATACAGCTCGGATGCACTCTGCGGCACCGCTTGGACTCTGGAAATACGCATTACAGCATTTCATGAGAAAATGTAACACTCGAAATAGATAAATGATCATTCTATGATCACTGGTGTCTTATTTTGCGCTCTTCCCTCTTCCCTCAAGAGGTCGATCGAGGCCTTCCTTCCTACATCCCATCTTCGAGAAATCGCCACGGAGGCCAGACCGCACCTCAAGAGACAGGGATTATCATAACCTGGCTTCAGTGCATCGCCCATATCCAGAACTATGACTTTGATCCCGATATGCTGGTCGTCCTCAACCCAGTTAGCCATGGTGTGCAAATGATCGTCGGTAGTCTTTGAATGGAAACTGCGCCTCTCCCTCCTTCCGTCCCTCACCAGGGCATAGGGTGACAACCATTGAGTGCTCTCAGATCTTCTGCTCCGACATCCTTCCCATGTTCTCGTCAAGCTGACTGATACTGCTGTGAAAGGGATCGTCGGCCACCTTCAGAAGGAAAGTACGATGGCGATCGAAGCTCTCTGAAAACTATTACATTCGATGTCCAAGACATTCAACACACCCTGAGGTTATGCATTCGGCCTACGCGTCACGATCATTGTCTGTGCTACGAGTTTCCCAAGAGGTCCGACTCACCTCCCTCTTCGCCAAGTGAGACAGAGGAGGCTTTTCACCACTTCCCCGAAGAGCTTTTCTCGAAAGCTGTTTTTTCTGCTATTCATTGCATACCGCCTCGCTGAAGTTGTTGACTTGCCCATTTTAGAGCCACCTCAACAATTCTTCTTTCAAGGTGCCTCGGCTTCTTTCTCCATTCTTTGTCTGTATCTCTTCCACCAATGCTAAGAGGTCAACCTTCGAAACTTCGCCGACGGCGGCGTTGGCCCTTTGAGTTCGACAACTGTATTTAGTAGCTCTCCACTTGCTTACTAAAATCTTCACGGCAAACGCAGAGGAACTTATGGGCGATGGCATATAACCAAGAAGAGGTCTGTACATGTGCCTCATTTCATTTGATTGCGCCTCTCTCCCGCTTCGCAGAATTGGTTCACCACCTCGACAACGTTATGAAGATCGAGTGCCTCTCCCGGTATACCTGTTATTCTCCGCCGAGTCCACCATGGTGTGTAAAGGATCGTCGCCCGCCTTCAAAAGGAAATGTACGATCGTCCTCCGCCTATTTATCAGGGCCACGGGGCGCTAGCTAGCTAGTGGAAGCTCGTAACTTCCACCCTCATCTTCATCTTGCTAAATTGAGGTTGGTCTATACGCTATACGCTATGACCAACGCGTCCCTATACAATTGCTGTGACGAATCCTTTCAAATGTGTTCATATGAACTCCTCTTCGTGCTAAGGCAGCTAAGCAACGCGGGAGCTGCTCCTACTTTTTGCAAATTACCCTGTGAAATGCTGTTTTCCGCCGTTCTCTATTTACCCTTTCACGGATTGTAGATCTACTTCCAAGGTGACTCTGCTTTCATTCTCTCCCCTCGACGGTTTACTTATTGTCAAATTTCAAGCTTCTTCCATTTCTCGACAACCTTTCGCCAAAGTGCTGTTTCTCGCTATTCTAGGCTGCATACCATCTCGCTAAAGATGTTGCGCATCCCTCACGCTAGCCTCAGGGTGTCTCTGCTTATCCTCTCCCTACTTCGTCTGTACCTACTCCGAAGATGCTGTAGGATCTACAACTTTGAAGGCTTTATAAACCGGCGGGATGAGGTCCTCGACTTCAACAAAGCAGCCTGAATTTCCTCACTATCACAGTCCTCGTACAAAGTCAACGAACGCAGAATACTATCGAAGATGAGCTACAACCAAGAAAGAGGTGAGATAGACGCGCCTTGTCTCCTCTCCCCTCACATCCCAACCTCTGACCGTCCTACTTCACAGAATGGGTCCACCACCTCGACAACCTCGGGAAAGTGAATAGATGGACAGTGACCTACGAGTTTGAATGTACGGGATCTCAGCATGATCCTACTTGGACCAGTAGAGTCTTGCGTACGTCTTTCCTTCCCGTCTTCGCCTATATTTCCTACTTTTGGGAAAAGAGCTAATGTGGACTCGATGGAACAGTTAATGACACTGTCTATGGGGTTGGTTCTGGTAGTAGTCGGAAGAGTGCTAAAAAGGCGGCGGCAAAACAGGCCGTACAGTATCTCGAGCGGTCGAGTTGAATTGCTAAAGAGTTGGGGTTTCTTTGTTTGATTTTCTACCTTTTTTTTTTTACCTATCGATAATCTGTATTTTCTGTATAACATCATCGAGATCTTAATACGAAGAGGTTCTGCGAGTTTGATCATCGTCGTCAAAGAAGAGCTTCTGTGCACTGGCTTCAGAGTCGGAACGGTCAGGCGATGCGTGATGCCAAATTGAACTCGTCCAATCTTGAGGGTGTTTCTCTCTCCTCTCCTCCGTACATATGAAGGTATACTTGAATGTAACCGACATGCCACATAGAATGATGGGGAAGTTGATGATACGATATATGCGCCAGGACTCATGCTAAAAAGGCGGCAGCAAGCGCGACAATCCTGTATCTTGAGTGACGATTTCGCCAGCAAACATCTCTTTGTCTCCGCTGCGAGTCACCATGATCAGGGAAGGCGATGTGTGAAGGATGCCAAGCGAACGGAAGCCGATTGAAAGTTTCGGCGTAGCCTCTTCCACCGACGGCTACGGGAAACAACCAATTCCAACTTTATGATCGGTGGAGCATTCTATGTTTTCATCAACTTGGCCGCCGCAAGGAAGTGAGAAACCAACGGGATTATGATGAGCGAAGACCCCAGAATTTGTTGCCGTCTCGGCCGTTGTTCATTAGGAAAACGCTGCTCAGGAACGGATTGAACGGCACTTCGGCAAATTTAGCTTGAGGCTCGAATGAATCACACGATCACACGAAACGCGACCAGTCCCTCCACACGGCACACAACACGATGCTTCTATCCAACCACTTTATCATCACCGCCCTTCTTATCGTATCTGGTTCAGAAACAGGTCTCTGACGATGGAATCTCTACCAGGCAGTGGGATGAACAGCAATTGGGGAGATCCCAGTGGCCGAACACTGTAACGGCAGAACGATCACAAACTTTGATCGCTTCTCGCCAACCGGAACGCCAAGTCTTTGTGAGTTTACACACCAAGAATCTTTCATGATGATCCAACACTCGGTATATATACCCTCCAAGTGCTGCGCAGCACCCTCAGCGTTCCGCTTTCTTTCTTTCCTTCCTTCTCTTCACCCACCCATACACGCTCTTTACTAATTATTAATGGTGTTGCTGCGAAGTCTTCTCTCGGCAGGGTTACCAGTCTTGCTGGCAAATGCAGCGCTGGCGGCGAAACCTTTGAACGTGTCTTTTCCCGAAACGCCATCGGCGGCTGCTTTGAAAAACGTGGTCGACGATAACTATGTTGGAATTTCATGGGAATTGAGCTCTTTTGATACCCTCTGTACGTTTTCGATCGATTCCGGAGCTGTCTTCCCCATGACTGACCTCTGGAAAATGTTATAGGGGGTAAAACCGTCAAGACCATCCCGCCTGCTATCCAAAATTATCTCCACAACGTCGCTGTACGGCAGTCGAAGCCTTTACGCATCCGAGTTGGCGGGAACGGAATGGACGGGTACGTGATTTACCTCCCTTGACACCGCTTGACACCGAACACTGACATCCTATCCCTATCCGGTCTGCAGATCAACCTACGTCCGCAACCTCCCCACCTTCCTCGAGCTCATCGACCCAAACGCCTACTTCAACGACGTCCCCGTCAAATTCGGTCCCATCATGCTCGACGTCATGAACGAAATGTACAACCGCGTCGGTCCAATGCAGTTCATCCTTGGTGTTGGTATGAAAGATACTCCTGAGAAATTGAATTTGGTGCAGTTTGTGGAAGATGCGGAGAAGAAGTTTGGGGATAGGTTGGATGCGTTTTTGTTAGGGAATGAACCGGATCTTTATACGGGACATGGGGATAAGGAGACGTATGATGTACCTACTTATGTGAGTGCGCTATCCGTTCCTTGGTTCTAACCTAACCTACCTCAGATTGACGAAATCGGAAACCTCATCGGAGAATTTGAAAATGCGAATGCGCTACCGAGACCTCTAGTCGGTGGACCAACGACTTGCTGTGGATGGTACGTTCCTCTCTTTCCTCTTGCCACTCGTCAGGCTAAACGTATTGAACAGGAATCTCTCCACCGTAATCGACGCAGGACTCAACAAATTCCCCTACAAATACTATACGTGCGTTCCACCTCCCATCTACGCCCCCTGATACCTCTTCTGACGTGACCCTCGGAATAGCGTCCAGAGATACCCAAAACACCAATGCGGTGGCGTTAATGAAGATAATACCAACCTCACTTACTTCACTACACATGCTAATCGTGAGTCTCCCACCCCAGTCTCGTCATTGTAATGGAGCCTGATGAGATGAATGTAGTGAACCCATACCTCAACTGGCAACAAGAAGGAATCATCGAGGCTCAGCAGAACAACGTACCTGTTCTCCTCACGGAGTATAACACCGTCGCTTGTGGTGGTACTAATATCTCTTCTACCGTACGTCTCCTTCCCTTCCCTCCCTCCCTTCCCTCCTCTCCCTTTCCCCTCTTGCTCACCTCCCCACTCGCAGTTCGGTGCAACCCTCTGGCTAATAGACGCAGGTCTCAAAGCCGCAACAGCAAACTACTCCGCCGTATACCTCCACACTCGAGAATACGAAGTCCAATACAATCTCTTTGACCCTCCTACTCCCGAAACATCAACCCAAGCAGGTTGGAGGACGGGATCTCCCTATTATGCTGCTTTGTTTTTGGCGGAAGCTACTGATCCTACTGGGACTGTTATCGTCGACCTGAACTTGAATAATTCGAATACGAACCAGGAGAGTACGGTTGTAGGGTATGGGTTATATCATAATGTCCTCAATGGGTCCCCAGGGACTCGCGGCAAATTGGCCCTCCTCAACTACGCAGACTCCTCCTCAGAGGATCAAATCTACCACCTCCCCCAAGGTATCGCAGACCGCGTAAACGTCCGACTCCTAACCGCCCCTTCAATAACCGAGAGAACCAACATCTCATGGGCAGGTCAAACCGTAGGCGACATCGGAAACCTTTTGGGAGATCAGTTGACGGTGGATTTAGATTGTTCTGGGAAGGATGGATGTGATATAAAGATCCCGAGTCCTGGGGCTGCGCTTGTGGGGTTTAGTAGTGGACAGTTTTTTACGGGGAATTCGACGTTGCCGGATATTACGGGGTATTTATCTGGTGCGAAGGGTTTGGAGAGGAGTTTGGTGGGAGTTGTGGGGGCGTTGAGTGCGGCGATGATTGCGTTGTTGGTATAGATTAGAACCACTATACCTGGACTGTTGAAAATATTATGGATTTTGGATGGATAAAAGTGATTATATGCGCATAACAATGAGAGAGACTCAAGAAAGCGATATTATATTCCGGTTATATTAAGATGTTGAACGGTACAGTCTAGATGTGATGAATCTAAGTGTCGTATGCGGCGTGCTAGTAACGAGTAAAACAGATGCAAGGTGAAGTAAGTAGGTAGAAAAGGTAGGGTGAGGTGTCGTCCGTGCGTCGTGAGTAAAGCTAGCGATGGAAGTGTGGACAGCAGAAAGCCAATACGTCATGACGGAACATATGCAATCGAAGCAAGAAGCAAAAAAGGTGCCTGAAAGATGGAAGCGTAGTAAAAAGGAAGACACCATCAATCGCGTTCCGAGTGCTCATTCGAGCCTTTCATCGACTTCGGATCCTTCTTCCCGATGACGCCCACTCCTCGGAAGAAGATGAGCGCAAGCAATGTAGCTAATGACGCGCATACATCAGCTCATATCGCATATTCCAACAGATCAAGACTCACCAAGTATACCAAAAGCGAAACATCCCCACTCCGCCGCCTGGTAGCTCAACAGTCCAGGTCCGATATGTCCTGGAGGATTATGTGGTCTCGGACCTTCTCCACCCCAAGGACCTGGACCGTGATGACCTCCATTCGGTGGTGGTGGTGGTCCGAAAGGTGGTTTTTGGGTTGTGACTTGGTTGAAGATGACTGTTGTTACTGTTATTCCTAGGGAGGTACCGAGCTGGAACAAATGAAGGTAAGTGTCGCGAACTTGAAAAAAACGGCGGAAGTGGGGAGCGTGTAGGGAAGAGACTTACCTGTGTCATAGTCTGGAAAAGAGCACCAGCTAGGGATTGTTCGTGCGGAAGAGAGACGTGGGCGACGTAGAGTGTGCCTGCGGCGAAGACGAAGTCGGCGCCTGCTACGACTATGATAGCAGCTGGGAATCCGTAGGCCCAATACGGTTTTGAAGGGTCGATGAGAGCGAAGAGAAGGCATGCCAGGGAAGTGCCCATCGTACCGGTAGCTGGAGGTCGTTCATCAGCACGAGGACATAGAATCTCAGGATATAGGACATACCAATGATGGCTAGGATAGGGACGTGCCCGATAACAGCTGCCACGATGACGTTGCAGATGATCCCAGAAATAAACATAGGTAGCAGACGGACGACGGTCAGTAGTGGCGTCAGCCCAAGGAAGTTCTGGTAGTAAAGCTGGAAGGCGAAATCGAAGTTAAGCTCTAGCTTGGTAAGACATAGCGAACGACAGACCTGAGCCCAGAAAGTCCAAGCAAGGAAAGCACACCAAGTAAGGAATGCAATCCACATAGCGACTGCCAATCTTCCATTTCCACGACGCCACAGTGAAAGTTTCATAAGAGGCGGCGGGGTCTTCCATGACTTGTACTTCTCCCGCTCAACTGCAGCGGCTCTTGCAGTGAAGGCTTCTGGTGCGACAGGAGCGGTAGGAAGCGATTTTTCATCTGATGCAACCACCTTTCCTTGAGCTTTCGTAGTGTTATCAACTGGGTTTGGGATGGTAGCAGTGGAAGAACGTGCAGTTGGGTGAGGTGTTGCTGCAAGGTCTGCTATCCTTTCAAGGTAACGTTGCCAGAAGAGGAATGCAACTAGGAGGATGACGCCGAGGATGAGAAGAGCGATGATATCTAAGATGAAGGTTAGTTATCCGACTCATTATCGCAGCCTTGATACTGAAAGCACTCACAGGGTGTCTTCCACTTTTGAGGAGCAATCTCTCCTTGGCCAAGCACAAACACGATGAGGACGAGCCCAGCAGTAACCAAGAATGCTCCCAACCAATCAATCCTCTTATCTTCCTCTTCTGAAGGCAAGTCCTTGTCGAAGGAGATAACACCTCCAAAAAGACATAACACAGTGAAGCCTGTCTCAAAATAGAACGGAGATCGCCATGTCTGTCTATGTGACGGACATATTGCGTTATCAACGAGGTCGCCTTTCAACTTCCAAAAGTAGGCGCACGTACTCAGTCACTTGGGTCAACGCTCCACCCAATGCCATGCCAAAAGCTGCGCCGACTGGAGCACCTGCTGCGAATGTCGCAAAAGCTGCGGATCTTGCACGTCCTGGTGGGAACCCATGGGCAAGGATACCTAGCTGATGTCGTTATCAGTGTATGTTTCATTGACAAGGTAAAGGCACAGGGAAGATGAGTCGTGAGGAAAGGAGAAAAGACACTCGTGTGAAGAGGTTGGGAGAAGTCAAAGGAGTGGTTGAGGGTCCAGGAGTACAAGGCAAGCGATGGTGGCAGAAGATTGTTAACACTTACCGAAGCTGGGATAGTCGCAGCGGCTCCGATGCCTTGGAAACCTCGGAGAATCTCCAATGTTACAGCATCTATTAAGAAGAAGCAAGTTGGTCAGAGACTGAATTGAACTGGATGGCCATTACTGCTGCGGTGCGAGATCACCGACAGAATCAATTGGCCAAGAAGCGCGTAAATTGCACTGACCTTGAGCAAATCCACATCCTAGGGTAAACGCAGCCAGAAGCACAGAGCCGACCAGGAACGTTTTCTTGCGTCCATACAGGTCTGCGATGCGACCACAGACAATCAATAGGCAACCCTGAGAGAGCGGTGAGTCGGAATCACTGATATAGGGAATGGGGATATCGAGACGACAGATGGTGCGGTGACACGGAACAGGGGAGACAGGACCGAAGACCGACGCGTCGGACAGGATGGAAGGAAGGAAGAAACATCGAACGAAAATGAACACTCACCGAGCTGAGAGGGTAGGCAGAAACGAGCCATTGGAGACCTGTCTCGTTGATGTGGAAGTCGCGTCCAATGGTAGAGAGAGATATGGCGACAGCAGTGTTGTTTGCGCTCTGTAGATAAAGAACATCAACCGGGGGAAGAAAATGCCAAGAAACTGACGCACGTTTACTATCATGGCGAAAGTGCAGGTCATAACCAAAACCACAGACTTAAAGGTACTTCTGTGAGGTGCTTCCTCGCGAACCGATTCCGCGTGGAGGACTGAGCCTTCTTCCATGGCTCGTTCATCGTGACTCTTTTCGCTCCTAGAGGAGGCTCTTGAATGAGCCCTGCTCATGATTACTGCAGCTGGACGAGCACGGCTGTGGAGGGGAGGGAGAAAGGGCAGCCGAAATGGTGAGCCTCGGAAAAGGTTAATATTATACACGCTCGGTCAGCGTTTATAAGTGCTTCCGTATAACCGATTACGAGGGAGCTGACAAGGTGGACGACCACATGATGCTTTCAGAGATTCAGCGGGTAGCCCAGCGACGTCCATGCGACGCTTCGGATGGTTTGTTCAGAGAAAAAATGATGCCACATCGCCAGTAGATCGGGTAATCACTTTGCCGAACTATCAGATTAGATGGGGCCTGAATATTGTGGGTCGATACCCACAATTAGCCGCTATTTCTAATCGCCTCGAGGATGATGCACCACAACTCACCGACGTTACGCTCCTCGCCACACCGACCTCACGCAGGCGACTGGTATTAACGACAAAGGCCGCCCATGAAGATGGAGTAGAGCTGACTCATGTTTTGAGCCATGTCAAGCTCTGAAATCTATACTTGGGCTCATTCAAGGGTATACTGGCGTAATACTGCCAGTGGAGAAACTGTACGAAAGCCTGGTAGGATTGCTGGCGGATTCCCTTGTCTAAAGTCCCGCCGAATGCTTTTAATTCAGTGCCATCACCTCGGTGTCTGTTTCAAGCATGCCGACTTCCAAATACGGACGCACGGCAAGCTCGGCTTGCTTAGTATGGCAACTTCGGCTTGGGGCTGAACCTGAACCTAACCCTCACTCGAACCCAGTGGAATCAACTTGCCGTTCCACCCAGCATAAACTTGAGGAATACTAAGCTGGAATTATCGTCGTTTAACTTATCTGTGAACGGAAAACGAGATGACTGGCAACGTGACAGAGCCTTTAGATCCTAGGGAATCGCGATACTCTGTTCTTTACGAGGGTGACCTATGTCAAGAGGGCCTTCGACATCCCGAAATTGCGCCTTTCACGCTTCTGTCACTGATCATCGATGGATCATTGAATGCAAGGTCGAGTTTTGCTGGCCTCAGAGTGGTGATTTTTCAGTCAGGGTGGTGGAAGGTGAGCTCTTGTCCCGTGATGCACTGGCTCTTTTATATCAGTCCTAACGCAACCACGAGGGCCCACCAGATATTTACCTCGAACAAGATCCTGTGAATTCAACAAGAAGACTATTGGAGAGGACCAAGAAATCGTCCAGCCTCCCTTATCTCAGCATCTACCTAGGGATCTATCGAAGTCCAGAATCAGGTCCTCATATCCCTCGATATACGCTGAGGGTGATCGGCCCCATAATTCCCGCCAACTGCCTCTGCCTCTTTGACTGTCATACTCCCTGGTCCGATGAGGCTCCTATAATTCGCATCGTAATTGAAAAGCCAGCAGAAAACGGCAGAGGACGGCGCCTACCCTCCGCTCACCATCTCCCTGGCGTACAGACTTGTGCTCTCCGGATCCTACCAACAGCTTGCCTTCATAGATCACGCTTCCCGGGACTCTCTCCCTCTCTCGCTCGTATCTTAGCAAGGTACATCGTCACGGATCGAAAGGAGCTGGGGTGGTCAAGGCATTTGTTAGATTTCGCCTTGCTAGAGAGTTCATTCTTACCAGCTCTAGACATCGCATTTGAAGATTTCGGTAAGGACGTTCAACGGATCTGGAGGCCAGAAGCTTTCTTTCGACACGTTGTCAAGAACCATCACCGCGCTTGTGATATGACAACCTTCGACATTCGGGATCTTAATCCATCTTCTTTCGAGGACGCATGGCTGAGAGCATCGGAAGATTTTGTCAGATTCCTCCCAAATCTGAAGGTCCTTAGGGCCAATCTGCAACTCGTGAGCAAGGTTGGGGCGGAAAGGATATCGGAACTCCGACAGATGGAGACTCTGATCATCGAAAAGGTGGCCATGGATGGGCAGCTGAGAAAAGGGCTGTTATCTCTACTAGATATACAGCGTACGCTCGCTGGTTTATATAAACTTCGCAACCTCTCTCTATCTGGGTACGGCAGACAAATGGACTTGGACAGGACTATGTAAGTAGTACCGAACCTACCTGCTCATGACTATTGGCTTATTAGTTATATTCTTTAGGGCAGCAGCAGAGGTCAGTCCACTGTTGACGTCAGTAATTTTGACGTATACTGACACTTAGTGGTCATCAAGCTGTGCGACATTCCCCCATCATACCAGCTTGAAACCTTGACTCTGGCAGACGAAACGGTGACATCCTCTCAACTTCTCTATTTCATTAGCCCTTCGGAACCGTCGTCGTTCCCCTCCTCACCCGTCCAACTCCGAGAACTTCATCTCTTCTCTGTCAAAGGACTGGGACACCTGGGTCTCGTTACCTTTCTCTCTCTAGTCTCATCCACGCTTGAAGTTCTGACCGTCGTCCGAACTACGACTGATCCGCTTTTTGAGTCGGATCCTACTCCCGCCGTCGACGCAGTACTACCAACATTGACAAGGTTGAAAAGGCTCAACTTGCACATTGACCTCTTGACGCCTTTCGTTCTGACCTGGGATTTGCCTGTGATGGGGACATCCGATGAGGCGATGAAACGGACATTGGGAATCCACGGCGACCTATACGAACTCAACATTGCGGCCAATCCCAAGGAAGGTGGTCTTCGTCAAAAGCTGGAGATGACGACATGGAAGTCTGTGGCGGTTTTCGTAAGCACAACTCAGGTCAAGGCTAGGCATTCCAAGGATGGCGTGAGGAAGGCCGTACAGGATGGCGCGTTGGCCATCGCTCAAAGGAAAGGGATTGACCTAGTCGTCGAAACTTCTACAATTTGATAGGTTTCTAGAACGATAGCAGATACTTCGACTACTGACTGAGGCTGTCCTTCAATAATTATGCATACTTACCTAATATCACTCGCAAAAATTCTATTGAAGGTTTGATTGGCCCTTAGTGACTCTGCACATGGCATGCCTTGTTTGTGCGCTCAACAAACTGTCAATAGCATTGGCTGATTTGCCTGCCTGATGGGTGAAGCCTCCTCAACCAAAGCTCGAGACGTAAGACAGTAGCTGACATTTTCTCCCGCATCTTCTCATAACTGTCGTTGAGTAGCCTTGATTCTACTTGATTTTGCTCCCATCAATTGTGCATCCATTTCAGGGATCGTACTTTCCAAATTTGGTCGACGGCTATTTCGGCTTTGAAGCCGAAACTCACTTTCGATCCGGTGGAGTAAAACCTTTTTTTTTTGGATCTAGCCAATCTCTTCTTCTGAGTCCCCAGGTCGCCCACCTTCCTTATTGTCGAGAAGAGAATATTGGTCCTGGCACGGCTGGACAGAAACCAGAAGGCCCCATGGACATTTCACCCGAGTGGCAGTTTTGGGTACAAGCTTACGGGCTGTTCTGCGAGAAAGGAGGCGACACAAGCGAAATTGCCCCCTTTACAGTCCTCACTATAGTTCTGGACGGAATTCCTCGCGTGCAATCTCGATATGCTGGTGTGAGAGTGATCATGGCCCAATCCGGATGGCATTTGGTACGTCGCCGAGTGCTTTAAACCCCCAATTTACGCCTCTTTCGTTCGAACTAACCAATCTGACAGGGTCTGCACAGAATCCCTACGGCAGGCTATCGGGGGGCTGGAAACACGTCAATCATACGACCGACCAAGATCTTAGAAAGAAGCCGAAAACCCTCATCTCTGCCATACCTCGACGTTTGCCTGACAACCGAGCTGGGGCAGCACTGGTACTCACGTCCGAACGGCGAGCGGTTTACTTATAGGCTCATACCTGTCCGTCCAGCGGGGTGGCGTCCCAAATACATGGACGAATGCTACATTCCATGGAACTCTGAAGATCCTATCGCCCGTGTCATGATTCAAAGATTACCAGATCCCACCGTTAGAACTCGCCAACCGCCTCCACATGGTGATCCTAGCGATCTTCGCGTACAGACGTGTACCATGAGGATTATACCTACACAATCGCGCCATCGGTCACCTTTTCCTGCGCTTCCCCCTCAGCTCGTACGTGTTCTAGCGCGTCATGTTTCCGGGAATAGGAAGAAACCCAAATGGGAGAAGCTCCTTATGGATTTTGCGCTTTTATCAAAGGCTTTCCTCCCTGCCTTAGAAATTCTTTTCGAAGATCTAGGCAAAAATCGTCTACATCTGTCAAAACCTCATCTATTCTTGCGACACATTGCCCATAGTCCTCGTCGGGCTTCTTGCATAACCACGTTCGATATTCGAGACCTCAATCTATCGTCCTATGATCACGAGTGCCTTGTCACGGCGGTCGATATCATCAAGCTTTTGCCAAACCTCCGTATCCTTAGGGCAAATCTTCGCGTTTTTGCCAGACTCTGCATCGATGGTATAGCGCAACTCAAGCGCCTGGAGACCTTGATCATAAACCAGGTCGCAATGAACGGGTTGTTAACAAAAGACCTGATGTCAATCCAAGATATTCAACGAGGGCTTGCTGGGCTGGCGTCCCTTAAACACGTTCTTTTAAGTGGGTTCGGGCGAAAGGTAGATTCTGACTCAGATAGGTAAGGGCGATATTAGATTCCCAGATCATTCATGACTTACTAGCCACGTAACAGGGAAATGTCTCAACTTCCAGTGAGTTTATTCTTTCAAAAGAGTGATAAGTGTCACCCATGAATAATCCAGCCTTGCAAAATCTCCCCTACATATCGATTAAATACCCTGACTATAAAGGACGAGATCATCTCCTCCTCTCAACTCTTCTACTTCATCTCCTTTTCCTGCACACCGTGGACCTTGTCCTTGGCTGGACAGCTACAAGAACTTCATCTTATCTTCGTCAGGGGACTAGGGAAGCTAGGACTCGTCTCATTCCTCACTTTGGTCTCATCCACGCTCGAAGTACTAACCATCATCAAAACCGAAACCTTATCGCCTCTAGATTCGAATGCGACGCCTACTGTCGATGAGGTACTCCCGAAGTTGAAGAAGCTAAGAGAGCTTAATTTGGATATTAACCTCTTGACGCCATTCATTCTCACATGGGACTGTCTCCCCTCAGAATCCACTACTGCGGCCAAAGTTAAAAGGACCTTAGGGATTCATGGCGACTTGTACGAACTTCAGGGCGAAGAACTTGTGGTTGGATTCAATGTCGTCAAAATGCTAGAGATGACAACGTGGAGGGTTGTCAAGATATCTGTCAGTAGGGCGCGTATAAAGACTCAGTGTTTGTGGAAAGAAATGGTTGGCGAGCTGCGAGAAAAGATGGAGCAGCTCGCGAAGTCAAAAGGAATTGAGCTGGAGGTGAGACTATCCAGGACGTAAACCCTCATCCCATAGCACATTATAATCCCCTTATGAGCCTCTAATGTACCTTAATACCGTCCTTTTTGTCAGCGTCGGCGGAGATTTCCCAAATTCGTGAAGTCAAGGGCGGAACAGGTCTTGCGTTCGATTCTGAGGTCATCGTTTAACTACTAGTACAGCAAAGGATTACATGTTCGAAATAGCGCAAACCACGATTAAGTATCGGCCAATACGGGTCCTCAAGAAGGTTGCAGCCCAATCTCAAGGAATCCCTTACTCATCTCTGGATGTTCCCAACAAACCTCCCTAACCCTCTCTCTCGTCAACATCTCCAACTCGTCGCTAAACAGCCTCCTATCCCTCCACACACCAACGACACTCTTCTCCCTCCCCCGATTCTCTACATCCAAACCAAAAGAATCTTTATACTCGTTCCACTCCTGATTCATTTTGGGACCAAGTAACCACTCCAAGTCAGCCAAATCCCCTCGTATCGGTGAGGCAGAGTTCGATGTTTTGTTGTCCGACCATTCCTGGAGCTTCATGACTAGTAGTAAGGGGTAGGGAACGCAAGGGAAGGAAAGAGGTCCGAGCGGTGCGATCATATAGGCGGGGATGTCGGGGAGGTTCATGGTGCCAGGGATGAAAATGTTGACTTTGACCGCTTTGGGATTGAGTGGTCGTAGGGCTATGTTCGCAGTCGGGCTAGCGCTTGAAGTTGTCTCCTCTTTCACGGGTTTCACCACCGTGCTTCCACCGTCACTGTCATGAATAGTAAGGCTGCTAACCCCCGAAGCAAGCTCTTGTTTGGGCGCATTTTTATCTCTAGCTCGGACGCTAGGCTTCTTGGCTCGAGCTGCTGGTGTTATCTTCGGCATGGGTCGTTGCCCAGGGACCCAGTAGAGAAGCCTGTTCGAGCCGTTCTCGTCGTGATTATCAAGCAGAACAAAGTGGCTGTCTGAAGGGCAATGTTCGAATAGAAGATGCTTGATTCCTTCCTGCGAAATTTCTGAGTTGGAAGCCGGAGGAACCACGAGAAGGTCGATATCCTGTCCGAATTTGGCTTGAATGAGAAGAGATATGAAATGACAAAGTAATAACACATACATTTGGAGACCGCGGGTTCCCATAAAGGTTCCGAGCCATACCTCCAAACAACGCACTCGTAAACCTCATCCTGCGGAGGATAGTGATCGTGGTGTGAGCAGCTCGATCATGTCTGTTCTTGGGAGTGACGCGTTGGGGAGTGGATTGCTGAGCGTTTCCTGCCTTCGTGGTCGCGCGTTTCGGAGGATCCTGGGTTGTGATTGGTTGACTATCGGAGACCTGTTGGCGTTTTCCATTTCCAGAGTTGGAAGCCAGGGGTTTCGACGGCGTATCCTTTACTTCTTTCTTCTTGCCCTTCTTTTTTCGCGACTTGCTGGCAGTGCCAGTCGCTTGTCCGCCAGGAGTCGTGGGCACGGTGGTGCCGACTTGAGGCCGCGACTCGACATCCTGGCTTTGGGTAGAAGTAGTGGATTGCTTGGACCCAGATGTAGTGGATATCGTCGCCGGAGTGGGCAAGTTTTGGGGCTGTGTGGAGCTAGCCTGTAAGCTTGGCGGGCTCCTGTTGGATAGGAATCCCAAAGCTTTCCATTCCTCGAGATGCCCCGGATAATTGAAATAGAAGCGTTCTACGATGGGAACGACACCAATCCGCGAAACCTTGTCGGAGGCAATGGGTCGTTGTAGATCAGATCTTGTATGCAGGAACTGCAGCATTGCAGACGCTTGGCCTGCGAAGTCGAGCCGATCAGCCATCCGGGTGGCTCGATACCACGCCAGTACGCTCTGAAGGACGAGATGGGGAAATGGAATTAGAGGGTAGTGATCTACCACCTGGATGCCAGCATCACGGTGAGCGGGCAGCGGCTCGAGGAAGACGACCTCAATTATTGATGTAGTCGATAACGGAGAGCACCATTGAAGCTTCTTCTCCACGCCCTCGTTCCCTATATATGTGAAGTTGTTTGGATTGAGGTTATGAATGAGCTGCTTGAGAGACGCTGTTGGCGCTTGTTTAAGGAAAACGATCTCGAGCGTCTTCATTCAAATTTCAGCTGCGTTCTTGGGGTAAGCAAGGCGGAGTACTCACAGACGGTGATAACGAGTTTCTCATGTAGATGCATTGGGCTGCCTTGCCAACGAACATGTAGCTGTCCCGATACCCATGCTTATCGAGTACTTTGCATATTGCCTGGGCAGCTTGAGAGAGGGAGTAAATCGATGGTGATGATATGCTTTGTGACATTCGTGTTGCGTGTTGGTGAGGTAGACCTTTGCCTGCTAGGGGAGGCGGTGGTGGCGAGGGATTAGGTTGGTCTTCGAACGATGTGGGCGAAGGCTAGTCAACCACTCCGCAGGCCCGTGCATAGTGGGCTTAAATCGCCTTGGGTAGGCAAGAGCTGAAGAAGCGCCCGGGACACCTGACCCAGATGTTGGTCGAATTTGTCGAGTCCTTCCGTGAAGGCGTCTTCTTTGATTCCCCAATCGTGTACCCGGGAGGGCTTCACCATAAATTGGCATATCTTTGAGTTAGGTTTTGTGTAGGGGGCTAGTCACGCTGTCGACTGAGCGGCGGAATTCTACCGGAGAGAAAGGACAGCAGACTTGAAATTGTTGACAAGGTGGTTCGGCGAGTTGAAGGAGTATTTGTGGGAAAACGATACCCTTCCTGGCCGTGGGTATCTTTTCCACTCGAAGCAGAAGGCTGATGGCAAGTTGAATGGAAGAATTTCGACTGAAGAAGAGGAAGGTCTCAACCAGATATATTCGAAGGAAAATACCAAGCTACACAATAGATATTGCCCAGTATTACACCCGAACAAAGTTCCACTGAGGATTGACTTCCCCAGAACAAGGGATGTAGCGAACGACAAATACGTATCGGACGAAAGAGGTCACGTCAAAAAGGCTGTAACCCAACCTCCAGCAACCCCTTACTCATATCCGGATGTTCCCAAGAAATTTCTCTGGCCCTCTCCCTCGTCAAAATCTCCAACTCCTCGCTAAACAGCCTCCTATCCCCCCATACCCCAACGACACTCTTCTCCCTCCCCCGATTCTCTGGATCCAAATCGAAATAGTCCCTATACCCTCCAGTATCCCTCGTCACCAAACTAGCCCAGTTCGCCCACGTATTCCAATTCTGCTTCATCCCTGTACCGAGAAGCCACCTTAGGTCGGATAGATCTTCTGGGATCTTGTTTCTCAACGCGAAATCGTCTGAAGTGTTGTGCTCCGACCATTCTTGGAGCTTGAGGACCAGCAGTAAAGGGTAGGGAACGCAGGGAAGGGAAAGGGGTCCGTGGTGTATGATGAAAGAGGCAGGCATGGCGGGGAGGTTCATAACGCCAGGAATAAAGATGTTGACTCTGACCGCGTTCGGAGGAGGTGGGCATAGTGCTTTGTTCGTCATCGTGTTTGATCTTGGGAATTCTTTCCCATTCACGAGTCTCGTCAACCTGTTTCCACTACCAGTGTCACCATCACGAAGGGAAAGGCCACTGACACTCAGAGCAAGCGCGTCTTCGTGGCCAGCCCCAACGCCATGATTCTCAACTTGAGGTTGAGGTTGGGGCATCTTCCTCGTCTTCGGTGGTAAGCCAGGGATCCAATAGAGGAGCCTGTTGTTCTTGTCCCCGTCGTGATTATCGACCAGGATGAAATGACTGTCTTCGGGACAGTGTTCGAACAGGAGATGCTTGACTCCCTCCCGCGAAATCTCCGAATTAGAAGACGGAGGAACTGCGAGAACCTCAATATCCTATTCGAGTTGGTCTTGAGTCAGAGGGGAGGGGTGAAGGGATCAAGTGATAGCACGTACGTTTGGAGATCTCTGGTTCCCAAAAAGGTGGCAAGCCATACTTCCAAACAATGCGCTCGTGAATCTGAGTCTGCGGAGGATGGATATCGTGATTTGAGCAGCTTGATTTCGTAACTCGTGAGGGGTGAGCCGTTGGGCAGACATTTGTGCACCGTTTCTACCCTTCGCATTCGCGCGTTTTGAAGGGTGAAATGGTGGGTTGGGATCGGTGGTGGTGTTCTGAGCAGTCGGAATGGTTCCCCCAATGCGTTGGGTTGGGGTTGGCCGACTGTTGGAAGCGGGATGTCTGGTCGACGGTGTCGTGGTTACAGGCGGTTTGGAAGACTGTTGGCGATTTCCGTTTCCCAAATTGAAACCTGTGTTTGTCGGTGCTGCGTTCCTCCCTTCTTTCTTCTTGCCCTTTCTATTTCTAGATTTTCCCGAAGATCCAGACGCCTGTCCACTAGGAGGTGTGGGCACGGTCGTGCCAGCAGGAGGTTGCGGTTGTGAAGCCTGACTTTGGGTGGGGGTAGTGGATCGCTTAGACCCGGATGTGGTGGGCAAAGTCGGCAAGTTCGTAGGGTGTTTAGAGCTGGCCTGTGAGATTGACGAGCTCCTGTCCAATAGAAATCCCAAGGCGTGCCATTCCTCAAGATGTCCCGGATAATTGAAATAGAACCGTTCCACGATGGGAACGATATCAGCTCCCAAGGCCTTGATGGAGGCGATGGGTCGTCCTAGCTCAGGCCTCGTATGCAGGAACTGAAGCATCGAAGACACTTGTCCAGCGAAGTTGGTTCGATCGGCCATCCGGGTAGCTCGATGCCACGCCAGTACGCCGTGGAGGACGAGATGGGGAAATGGGATGAGAGGGTAGTGATCAACCAGCTGTATTCCTGCATCATGGAAAGCCGGCGATGGTGCAAGAAAGGCGACCTCGATCGTTGACGGTGTCGATAACGGACTGCACCAGTGAAGCTTCTCTTCACCCTGGTCCTTTGTGTGCGTGAAGTTATATGGATCGAGGCTATGAATGAGCTGCTTGAGGGAGGCTGCTGGCGCTTTCTTGAGGAAGACAATTTCGAGCTTCTGCATCGAAATTTCAGCTGCGGGCCAGGAGAAAGCAGGACAAGGTACTCACGGGTGGTGTTAGCAAGCTACTCGTGTAGATGCATTGAGCTGCCTCCCCAGTGAACATGTAGGCGTCGCGATACCCATTTTCATCAAGCACTTCGCAAATCGCCTGGGCAGCTTGAAAGAGGGAATTGTTCATTGGTGATGTACTTCGTGACATTTGAGTTGGACTAATGAGCCCGTACAGGCCAGGGGAGGTCCTGGCGGCGAGGAATAAGGTTGGTCGTCAAGAGATGTTGACGGAAGCTGTTTGACTGGCCCGTGCTTAGCGTGGTTAAGTCGGCTTGGAGAGGCAAAAGCAGGAGAAGCGCCCATAGGCACCTGACCCGCTCCAGATGATGGTCGAATTGCCCAGCGCTTCCATGAAGGTGTCTTGTGAAGATTTGGTTCTCCAATCGTGCACCTCTGCAAGAACCCAGACCGAAGCAGAACACCTTGAGTTCGGTTTATGTAGGAGAATAACCATGACCTCGTTTCAGTCGCTAGTTCTTGTGAAAGGAAAAGCACATATATATGGCTTCGGTGACCAGGCGGTTCGAGTGAAAGGAGCATGTGGGAAGACAATGCCCTTCCTGGCCGTGGGTATCTTTTCCCTTTTCGTCGCAACAATTGATGGACCGCCTCATGTTGAGGAAAAGGTTGATGCCCTTGATCATAACGAGAATATATATCAAGAAAACTACCGAGTGATACACTAGATACCGCTCAACCCGACAACCTAACAAAGTTCCACTGTTGATTGACCTTTCCAGAACCAGGGGTGTAGACGATAACCGGATTCTCATTGGCCACCTTACCATCCTTCAAATCAAGAGCGAGACCCTTTGCGTTTGTTGGAAGTTTGACGCTAATAGGAGTGTTAAGATTCATTCGGATTGGGAGTGTTACTGCCTCACGTGTAAACTTCGTTCTGTACGGCGTCGATTTGCCAAACCAGTGGGTAAGCGTCGAGGGTGACAGCATTGCCAGGAGTTGCACAGTAGCTGCTGAGCGAGAGGTAGAGTCCCGTTCGTTTATTTTTTATGGCCCAGCCGGCGCCAACTTGAACGGCGATCCACTATCGTAGGAACATTGAGCAACCACAAATGCTTGGTTAAAGAGGGAGATGTACGAACGATTTGATTATCTTGGTTGTTGCCAGTATAAATCTGAACGGTCTTATTGTCGTATCCATTGACGTCGAGGAAGTAGGCTCCAGTGGCACTTGTAGATGCCATGGTGACAATATTGTAGGCTAGTCCATTTGAGAGATGAGGAGCGGATGACATGTCGGAGAAGGGTGATGAAAGACGATTTGTAACAGGAACGGAGGAGACGAGGGACGAGATGAGGAACGTTGGTTTTCGGTGAAGGCGCCCTTTTAATCCTCTAGGAACTGCTCAGGGAAAGGGTTCCTGCCACGTCTTCGAGACCGAAAAGGACTAGAGGCGTCTTGTAATGACAAGCCAAATGCACGCGTTCATTCTGGATCGACAGCGGTTATGAACGTGTTATGAAATGAGGACGAGCGGCCTACCTCTCACTCAACAAAACCGACCGTAGAAATGACTTTAGGCATCACTAGAGCAGGAAGATACTGCATGAGTCATCACGGGTCTATCTAAGCTCGCAGAAACAGTCTAGTGAACGCAACCCAAGCTGAAGAGACCCGTTCTTCATATAAGAAATGACCCGAACAGAGAACGGTAGGGGAGCCGAGAAACATCGTCACCAGCGGCGGGGAATTAACTCTTTTCCCGACTGCTTCAAGCAAGCTTGGATCCGACTTTCTCGATGTCGAATCCCCATTATCCTATTTCGGACACTCCTCGAGGCCTGTCATGAGGTTACTCCACCCATGTTCGCTCACATAACGCAGTCCAGTGCCATAGATGAAATTCGGTCGAAGTAAAATCAGAAGCTCCAAATGGCATCAACATATGCAAGCTCCCTAGATTAGCCATAGTGACCTCTTGGCAAAGAGGAGTCGTGTCAAAGCGTCGGAAGCCACCTGGTCTGGTTGATAGGCTGGTGGAGGCGGCGAGAAAGGGCAGAGGGAGGAGAGAACAGGAAATGTGGTTTGATGCGAGACATCAATTTGATCATGGAAGTGGAATCAGCTCTCCTCTTTGCGCAAGTATTACACGGGTAAAGACACGTTGATCGCAGTCTGAGGGTGTTCTGGGGAGGTATATGTTCAGTGGGAATTTGTTTGAAATACACACCGTATATCGGTACCTGCATGCGATGGAATAGACCCAGAACCTGCTAGCAATCGAATGGACACAGAGAAAATGACCACTGATTTGGAAGAGATCAGATATACGTCACTTCACGCCTTCGCATACGAGTGATAAGGGAGTCCTCTCAACGTTCATCCAGGCGCAAGGGTGAGATGAGTATCACTCCCGCCTCTCCTCCATCTTTCGTAACAGAATACTCTGCCCCGTTCCGCAGACACGATCTGTCATTCAAAGACTGACGCGTCCTCAAACATGCACCTAGGGATGTCCAACCGTGTCGATAGATGAACGAAGACGGGAATAAATACCCGTCCTTCGAATCTCTATAAAGGCCTCCCTTCTTTGTGGTGAGGATTATCAGTCTCCTCTCTGAATTTGAAGCCGAACGATGCACACCTTCACGACTTTCCTCGCCACCTCTATCGTTCTCGCCTGTGGTGTCATCGCACTTCCACAGAGCGATCCTATCCCTCCAGCAGGGGTAAGCTAATCTCTTACCTCTCCAGATTTTTCACACTTACGCCTTCTTGTAGCTATACTGCTGCCCACCAACAGGTCCTAACGATCTCCCTCTAAACCGTCAACAGAATAACCCTTACGCAATATTCTGCTAGTACGTCTTTTGCCAGCCCTGCTCCTCGTTGACACTCATTAATCACGCGTTTCGAATAGCTATGACGATGGTAGTGATGAAGGTTGCTTCTACGTGAGTCACGAACATTAGACGATCGCGATAGTTGAGAGCTAATGGGACTCACAGAATCCTGGAACTGGTGTTGGAGGTGGACCTGCTGCAGGATGTCCTACTCAGGCTCCTGCGAACTTTGATCCGAGTGTCCACTGCCCAGGAGTGCAGCAATGAGTGTCAGGAATTCGAGATTGAGAGTGTGATTCAGAGTAGGATGGCCGAGAGACGTGGAGGGAAGCAGACGGTAAATGCAGGCTGCTGGAGGAAATCATTGTTGGACGAGTGTGATGGAATGAAATGTTGACGTACCAGAAAATTTCGAATTGCTTTCCATCTCATCCAATTCCCTGGCTCTCCGAACTCCCACTGTGGAGGTATGACGCCTATGATTAGCATCTCTTCCGCTTCCAGACCTCGAGTGACAATTTTAGAAACGTCGTGCCTGAGGTGTTGATGACCAAGCGTGTTGAGAGCGGTGAGGCATTAAAACAGCGATAAGAGCTTTGCCTGTGCCCAGAGGCCAGTCAACTCAAATAAGTCGGATCCCTAGATGGCAATTTCGGACCAAGTACCGTTCTTGCTCCAAATGATTTGAAGCAGGTCGTTTCCGGAACTTGTCTTCGGACTTCCTTCCTGGATCAGTGGACCCTGTCGATGACAGCCCCGGATCCATATCTGTCTGTAGCGGTAGTTAATCATAGCACTCACCTCCACGACCTAACCACCTCGAACACGCACCTTAGGAACGTTAGGAACGAGACTTTGATAGCCATCCACAACGGTCAAGCCTGACCGTCGTTGTTGGCGGTATAAAACCATGCCTATCCTCAACGCCAACGAGGTCAAAGACGCAACATGCGTACCTTCACGACGTTTTTTGCCGCTTCGGTCCTTCTTGCTTGCATCGTCGTCGCAGCGCCTCAGACGGATCCAATTCCACCTCCAGGTGTACGTGCTGTCCCTGACCTTAGATAACCCCAGTATTGAGCTAACATGACGCCACCAATAGCTCTACTGTTGTCCCAAGAAGGGACCCGATGGCCTGAAGCTCAATCGTCAAGAGATTGATCCTTATAGTATCTTTTGCTAGTCAGTCCTTATCCTCCGTCGCCTGAATTTAGGACTTACTCACCGTTATCGAGCAGCTATGATGAGGGATCGGACGAGCTATGCTTATACGTGAGTTTGGTTCTTTGAGCCAGTATCAGCGTCGTCTGATGCCAGTTCAACAGAATCCTGCAACCGGGAAAGGCGGAGGACCTGCAGAGGGATGTAAGAAGAAGGCAAAAAAGAATCCTCACCCTCCTACTTGCCCAATTTCGGGGAAGTCCTTCGGATGGAGGCAATTGGCAAAGAATATGATGGGAAGCGTGAGCGGTTGGAAGGATAGGAACACAGAGCGACATACCTCCCACTTCTAGTCGATCCATCTCATCTCTACTTATCGTCTGTCTCTCGCCTTACAATACTGGGCCATTGGAGGTTTCTGGCTCTTTCTATTGCATCCTATCAATACCACGATATCAAGAATGTAAATTCTCAATTCGTCATTTTTGAACTTTATCTGGGCAAGCCCACTGGCTTTCCACTCGAGCGGCTCAGTCGGTTCGTGTAGATTATTTCCGGCCCCCATATCATGTCGGAAATTGGCTGCAGAAACTCTAGAATTCTGAGTACGGTGTAGCAGAAGAAGGTGGAATCGGAATTACGGTAGCAAGCAGATATAAAAACTAGTCCATGATGGCGAGAACTGGTAAAGTCCCTTCAAACGTGATACAGAAGAAAAATTCCTGCTTGTGTATTAGATTAGTGAGATAAATGGTGGAATAATGAAATATGCTAAAAGTCCGTAAAAGTCCCCAGAAGAAAGTGGCCAGGATAAGACGGGCGCAGAAAAATAGCTAGCTAAAAGTCAACGTTGCATCGGAGTCATGGCGCCGAGGGTGTGGAAGTTGAAGTGATGCCTTTTCCTCATCATTGGAAGGTCGCTGGACAAAGTAATGAGCAGCGAGGCGATCATTTTTGGAGCTTGTAGCATCGTCCAGGGCAAGTAGACGAGCTTCATCGGTGTCAGCTTCTGGGAGTGTTGTGAAAATGTGCCTGTATCGCGTGAGGTATGCCTTGGTTGCCTCAATATTAGCAGGCAAGTCAAGACATTTTCTCTTGTCTTCGTCAAACTTGTGCTGTGGAAGTAAGATGGCGGATGAGGGGTTTTTTGGTGAACGTCCCTGAATCACAATTGTGTGTGATACTTCACGTATCTCGGGAGTTAGGGCTCCGTCGATCCTTCCCAGTAGTGAGAACACACTATTCCATGCTCGGCATTCGTCCAAAGTCTCCGTTGATAGTCCATCCGCCAGGACCTTCCAGACAGCCCAGATCATCCCAGAGTGTTCGAAAAGTTACTTTTGGTGCTTACGTGAAGTAACTTTTCTAACTTCCGCCCACCAAAAGTTACCAGGGTTACTTTCGGCAACTTTCGGCAGCTTCGCCGAAATCATACTTTGAACTTTGATTGGACTTCAAGCTAACTTCTCGCCAAACTGACCTATGTGCCGAGATACAGCGAATGTAAGCCGTCGAATATTGGAGTGCTTCAGTGCATCATATGCCTCACAACCGACTTGACTCGTTCCACGGAGGGCGAGAGGATGCACCAAAGACTCTCAGTCCCGGTTTGGTCACTCGAAGGGGTTTTCATAGTGATCTCTCGAAGCCGGAAGGTACTACGAGTCACGGTAGTATCCTACCACGCTGAGACAGTCACAGGAAATATCCGAGCAGGTCTACTGTACATAGATTATCCTCGATGCACAGACAGTTTGTGGACTCGGAAGCGGAGATACGGATTCGAGGCACCTTCTGAAGATAACCAAGATCTTATTCAGGTAGCTGTACGTACTATGAGACCCTGGGAGGCGAAGGTGTTCTCTCCGCCGTGGTACCTACCTCCAACTGTCATCCGAAGCCCAGTCATCGATGAGTGTGCTGTCATCTTGCTGTCATCGTCCGAATTTAAGCTCACGGGTGACTTGAAGGGAGAGAGCGTGGGTATCACGAGCTCAGGAATGATTTCAATCTGTTAGAGTGCTCGAAGGTATAGTAAATTGTGGTAGATACTCCCGCAAATGTAGAGTTCATGGCAGATTGAGGATGCAAGCGTGTCTATCGGCTGTCGGCTGGACGTCGGCATGGTATACAAATAGAGGCAAACTTACTTTTTGGCTTGCTTTGGCGGGCAAGAAGCTCGCTTCGGATCAAAGCAAGAAGCAAGATCAAAGCAAGATTTACCGCCAAAAGTACGAGAATCTTACTTTCCCTGCAAGAAGCAAACCGAAGTAACTTTTACCGGACAAAAGTCAGCAAAAGTAAGCCGGAAAAGTTACTTTCCTAATCACCATCATCCCATTAACTTCTAGAAGCTGCCCCATTTCCGACATCGAGCAGTTGACCAACTTGAGATAGTATTCTTCCGAATAGCGAGCAAACAACGTAAGGAAGGACACATTGTCACATACTTCCGAACATTTCAAGGTGCTCAACTCCAAGAAATGGAAGAACTTCAAAATATCGGCGATGTGCGATATTGGGAGGTGGCTGCCTAAACACTGTAATAGTGTGATCCAATGAAGGTGATGTGGACTGGCATCGGGATATGGGTTGCCCAGTGAGATTTCCTCGAATATTTGGCTCCTGAGCATCAGCAGCTCATCGGAGTGTCGGAACCAGACGTAGTCAGCGGCTTTGAGGGCAATGAGGTAGGTCAGGGATAGCTCTTGCGGTGATTTAATCCTCAACGGTTTATGAATATCCCTGTAAATCTCGGCCCAGAACCGATAATAATCTTCTTCTCTGCGTCCCTTGTAAGCTAAAAGGTGCTTCAGAGAAGCTATATAGTGCTCGTCAAGTGGCCGTTGGTAGATTTCCCTGAGTTGAAGGAGTTTCAATACCCTCGATAGAATGGCAGGATCCGCGAACAGTGATGGACCGCCCCATCCGAATGCTTGGTGGTATGACGAGATACATTCTGGAATGGATGTTTCAAGAACACCTGAGGCGTTCCCATCGCCAGAGACGCGGATGGCCACACGCAATATGCTGTCCACTTTATCCCTATCGCTTTCCGGAAACTTGTGCGAATCCAATGCTCCTGCAAGAGCATAGAGAACCTCATCGCATCGGAACAGCCTGGCAAGGGATTCCGTATTTTCTGCAATGATGAGTTGTGAAAGATACTCGAAATGGCGAGGATAGTTTTCAATCCCTCCATAGGTGTACTGGTGGAGTAGGTTTCCAATCAAGCCATCCATCATGACCTGACACTGAGTGGGGTCGACATGATCAAAGCTTGGCTCCTTCTCAGTAATGTCATCCCAGACCCTATACTCCCAGCCAATCTTCCCTATCACCAACAACTGGTGTATGATTAGCAAGTAACCGGGCGAATTGGCCAGTTCCAAGTCTAACCTGTCTCTCAGCCAAAGGTAACTGCTGAGTGCACACAGCACGAGCGCAGATTGACCATAAGCCATATCCAGAGCGCCACAGCAGAGACCTTGACCAATCCGATTGATGATTTCGATGTTGAAAAGAGGTGTACGATGGGTTAATGGTCTGAATCGTGTTCGATTAGCATAGATTACGTGTCCCAGAGCGTATAAGGCTCGCGCACACCCCATTGAGCAACGCTCTCTATGTGATTTTGTATGCCACGGACTCAGTGCGTTATCCATCAGGTCAAGAATACGAAGAATGACATTTGCTTGGGCATCGGTGGAAGTGACTAGTGCCTCAAGCAAATGAAAATTGGTTTCCCGAAATCGGTTGCCAGTTTCTTCGTAGAGAATAACATCAGGTAAGGCTTCTACAAAGGGCAGCAGCTCGGAATCATCATTGAGGGATCTCAAGGACCATACGATACTCCTGGACTCGTGTTCGACACGGCGAAGCTGAGATGCCTTTACTGTTGCATCGACGATACTCCATTCGAGCGCTGGCAAGGAGCGGATGACGTTTTCCTCACCATAAGTCGTGTGAGGATCAGGTGGTTCTCTTTGAGCCTCCTCGTCGATCGACTTGCGGGCACGAGGGTTAGCTGCTCCGACGGATCGAATATGGCGAATAAGGGGAGAAATTGATAACGCAGGAGTCAGGACGCGAATGCGTTTGCAAATCTGTAGGAGGCTCCACAAGGGAGACGACAGAGGAGTTGCATATGGGGAATCCAGCTTGAAGAGCGGAAGTAGCGTGAGGACAATATACATCAGAATAACCACGCTCAAAGCTACACTAGAAATCCAGGTGAGCATGTCGTTAACGTCGTGTAGGAAGCCAATCAACCCTCCGAAGAAGGTGAATAACGAGAGGTGCAGCAGAGATGGGATCAGATCAACGACAGCGTGCATTCGTAAATCCTTGAGTCCCAAGTATAGGAACTGGAGCATGTGCACATGGGCTCTCGGAGAGCGTATAGCTGAAGTTCTATGCAGGAACCGCCGCGACCACTGCTGGACGAGGGTAGCTAGAAAGGCGCATGTTAGCGCTAGGGCCAAACTTGCAAACCAGAGGACATTGCACGTCAGTGCCGCGGTTGTAGGGGTGAAGGAATCTGAATCGGGAACAGGGGGGAGGGTAGAGTTGGAGGACAATTGCGCCGATATTCGTCGAAGAAGCGCACTTGAGTCTTCTGCTGGATCTGGTCGCAGATTCTGATAGCTTTCAATGACGAAGGCTGTCAGAATTGCAGAGTATAAACCCGACTAATGTATCTTGAATTTTGCGGGCTGAGAATATATCAATTAGCCACTTACGAAGACCAGCATACTGTCCATATCCTCTTTCCAACTTCTGATCATCCCTTCGTCGTATTGCTGCACTTCTTTCACATAGATATCCCAAAGTCTCCCACACGCAGCATCATCGTTACGGTTGTCTTGATCTATGAAGATATTATCATGAGATGCGATGCCTACATAGCCAATGCCATTTCTGCTCACCTTTCTTCATCTCAAAGCGCCCCACGTCGCTGTTGGGAGGGAAGAACAGAATTGATGAGCAAGCGACATCCACGGGATTCAGAGTCTGCCAACAGACTGTACACCGTCGAACTCGGTGTCAAAGCGCTAAGTGCTAAACGTTTAACGTGATCATCACGTAGCAAAAGGCGGTGTCAATGTGGCATGTGCAAACGCTGACGCTCCCATGGATTCTGTTTGAGGGAATCTGAATAATATCACGTGGAGATGGAATTGTTGAAACTGACAGGAACCAATGGCCAACGAGAAAGGGGATATCTATAGGCGTGGAATGTCCGAATTTCAGAAGTATGAGGCAACTCTAGGTTCCAAGCGTGCGTGAGATATATAGATATCAACAAGGAAGTACGTGAAAAGGGGTTCAAAATCCTAGGAGTGAAGGGATCTAGAAGGGGCAGAAAGAGAACGAAGGTTTGTAGCTGGAAAAGTCGTGGGGGGCATAGCCCAATGGGATTCCTTCCCAAGGTTCCTCTGATACGTCGGAATCGCCGCCAGGTATTTGAACGTGGTCCCTCTGTCGAATCCTTCTACTCCAATCCCCAGCCTCCTCAGGCTTCGTATTCTGCCCACCTGACGCCTGACCTCCAAACCATCGACCTCCTACATCCAGAGAGGAGGGTGTTGTGGCTGCTGGCGCTGGTGCTTCTGGTGCACATGGGCGTAACTCCAGCGCTTGTTATAATCCCGCCTAGGAAGCACAGGCGAAAGTGTCCGAGCCCGTGAAGACTCTGGTGGAACAGAATGGAGGTTGGTGGGAAAATGAGGGTGACCTGCTTCGTGACTGGTACGGTCCAAACGGTACAAGCTACAAGCATGAAGCTTGACAAGTCGTTCTGGTGGACGAGGTGACAGGGTGGAGTTCCATGCTTCGAGAAGCTTTCGCCCTTGTCATCTGGGAAATATGTGTCTTCCGACATGAACATGACCATGAGGTCAGTTCACCCTCCGAGAATGACCAAGAAGCATTGCAGCACCTACAGCATCCAGCGAAGGGGATGTTGCTACTGCTGCTGGCGTGTATGAACAAAATCTCCACCAACGCCAGACCCTATCCCGGAAGTTGAAGGAACTGGATAAGCGACCAAGCAACACGGGCTATGGGAACGAAATGGAGGCTGGTCGTGGGTGTCAAGGAAGTTCGAGTTGGACTGGGGAAGACGTCCCAAGGCCAGGAGGGCTTCAAGGTGTAAGAACCGAGAAGGGCGTTCGGTCCCGTCTTATTGAACGAAGACGCTCGAGAGCGAAGTTGGGGGAAATGTGGAGGATGGGGAGAGAGGAGAGACTCTCCTGCTGCTGGGCACGATGCAGTCGTAGATGCGGTAGGGGAGACTCGACTCGACCTCTGAAGGTAGCTCGGCTTTGGTTGTTTCCCAATCGGGAAATGTCGGCCGATGGTGACAGAGAGGACCAAGGACCACAAAGCCAGTGGAGTCACATCAGCAACAAAGAGGGATGGTGCAGGCAATGCAGAAGCATCGTAGTACGATGAACACGGTGTTGAAGGAGCAGGGTTGGAGGTGGGTCAGGTACTGGGCGTTGGAGGAGTTGATGTTGGAAGTAAGGCTGTACCCAGCTGTCGCATGTGATGTGCCCAATAGACGACACCAACCAATACAGGGACATCACAAAGCTAGGACTAGGGAACGAGGTGGAGATAGCCTGAGGTCTGGAAGCCCTAAATACTAAATGATGAGTATCGATTATCGATGGAAGTAGAAGGACATACCTACAGAATGTGGACGGCTTTGACAAAGACCAGTTTCGTGCTGGACACCGAGTCTCCTTCGCACCATCTCCCAAGAGGCGGCTGAAGAGAACTTGAGTTGTGCTGTTACTCCCAGAAGGCCACAAGGACGGCGAAAAGTCCTCCACCAAGGCCAGGTGTGGTGTAAGCTGGTGCAGCTAGGGAAGCACAAGGTCGCGCAGCTTGGCAGGTCGAGAGTTGCGTGTGGGTACAGGTGACCATTGCCGTCATCAGCGTTGGGAAGGCTGGCGATACGTGTCGGAGGAGGAAGGCTTCAAAATGCGGTCGCCTTCTCATTGACACATTCAGCGGCTGCTTGTAAACGTTGCATGGAGAAGTTCCTGGAAGACTGGCCACTCTTCTTCAAGTTCGTTATTAACATCGACAAGACTTGAAGCTTAGATGCTTGAAATGGGGAATAAGAAATGGCTGACGCTCTTAACCAACGGGATTGGCTTACCGTGATGGAGGTAGGAGGCAAGGGTTGAGTGCGCGACACAGCCACGGTCCGCCTCCCCTCTTGACCACCATCTCAACTGGCAATTTGGCCTGAACATCATCACGGTCCATCGTCTGAAAGAGTACGTTGTCGGAGGCAGCGTTGTATTATTTCTTTGCGTCCAGCGAACTTATCAGGTTGAACGTAAAAAGTTTGAATGATTTTCAATGCGGTCGAAATACCAGAATTTCGGGCCAGCGCTTATCGCCCTCGTGCCCTCATTCCTGTGCCAACCGCCACAGTGACAGTGCTCACCCACCACGTTGCCTCATCTCCACGACAATGTCAATGACCCTTCCACAACACTTTCAAGGCGTCGGATTGGTGAACAGTAGGATTCAATCGAATGGATCTGTGGCCATATCTGCCGTCAGTATCAACTATAATCACTGTGGTAAGGATATTCTCAGTGTAGAGTCCGAAGTAGCCATATTGATATCAGTGACCCTTAGCCACTCGTTCTCCATGGAAAATTGATCAAGATCGAAGGCCTCCAACCCAACTAGTGTCGAAAGCCATTGAGCTGAACGCACTCATCAAACGGTTATCATCGATGCTCCCCGGAACGGTCGATTTACCCCCAGAATTCGTCGCCTTGAAGAAGACTGTCAATCAAATCCTGGAAATTACAATCCCTTGTATCATCGAATTCGGATCTCGAGGACCAACGCAGTTACATCTTGACGCTGGTCTAGAACACGAGCTCGATGGTCTTCTACTACTAGTCAAAGGGTATCTCAAGAATTTCTGGTTGGAACGATTGGCGTTGAGCTCAGGATCAAGCTCAAGCTCAGGGATTCTCGATCTTATCTGGAACCACATTTGGTGGATGTGGTCTGGTAAATGGGACATCAATCAGTTTCAGGCGACTCTAGAGAGGTCTCGGTGTTGCATTCATGATTTGCTTCTGTAAGTCGTTCATTGAACCCTTCCAAGCTATCGACTTCAACCTTATTTTCTGTTGAAACTCAGTCATCAGTCTCTATGTGTACGGCCTGGAGCGGGAGTGTTGGATCAACAGGTTGAGATTGAAGATTTCTTCGGTGCTAGGTGGTCTTTACCTATACACCAATGTTTAGACTTCTCTGTACGTCGCATTCCATCAGTATCCACCATAGCTGGCATGGCTCAAGAACCAAATTTCTAACATCCTCCTTAGATCTTTAACCTAGCACTTCAAGCCAGGTTTAAAGGTGGATCCGCAGAACGAATCGTTGCTAGCGGTGAATTCCACGCATTCAAGGGAAGCAACATCGAAATTATCAACACATCCAATTGGGAGAACACCATCAAGCTGTTGATCGAACTCGACGATAGCATTCAGCTTAGCGTAGCGATCCAACTTTCCTCGGATGAGGACCGGGAGAAATATCGTATCGTGCCTTGTCCACGATGTAGGTATAAGCAACGAATTTCAACTAGCGTCAGCTCAAATTGGGCAGATTGGTACATTTCTATTCATCATCGATACCGTGTACATCTACTGAAAGAGTACTAGTGCCCAATGTGACTCGAGATTCAGTCTCTCCGATAACGACGATACGAGGGTTCAGGGAAACGATGAACAGCGAGCACTAGATTTAAACCAAGCCGCTCCATACAAGAACTACCATATAACCCTGAAAGGTTTGTCACACCTCCGTCATAGATAACTGAGAATTGAATATAGGATCGCAAATAGGCCAGCCGCCACAGGCCGACAGTCCTCTCAAGAAGATAAGGAAACGCGCTGACCCTCGCCAGCTCCAGGTTCTCAATGAGACCTACCACAGAACAGCTTTCCCCACAGCGGTTGAGCGGGAAGAGCTAGCCAGACAACTGGACTTGTCTGCTCGTAGCATTCAGATTTGGTACGTGGGCAGCTTGTCGTTGGTTGGCAACAGTTACTGATACAATATTCGTTTTGATAAGGTTCCAGAATAAACGACAAGTCATGCGTCAAAAGCAACGCCAAACAGCAGTCGAAGGTTCTTCGGGTCTCCATTCCTCACCGTACATAATTTGAAATGTTTATTCATCGGACTAGATCTCATATCTTCTATCAATTCACTGTCCCTGGGAGGACCACCAGAGTCAGATATTCTCGATGAGCAGTCATAAGAATCCATGCCGAGCCTGGTGCTTCCACGGTCGGCCGCCTGTTGTGTGTATGTAGGCGTCACCAATAGGCGAAGCAAAAGTGCTGACCCACCTGAGTAATGTAGCAATGAGGCCTCAGGATTCAGATATGGAAATATGATACCGAGTCTTCGCAATGTGTATGAGTCGAGAGGGGAAACATAATTCGTACCCAAAGATAGGTTGTGGACGAGGGAGGAAAGAGAGGAAAGGGACGAAAGATGGAAGTAACAGTTGTCTCGCTGAGTCAGCACATTGACAGCCATGGCTGTTTTCGCTCTTGACCACCATGTCGACCTCAACACTGAAGCAAAATACCACGATTTCACGGATTCAAACTCTTGTACGAGATGGTTTAGGAAGAAAATGGAGCTGAGGTGACGATTCTCGAGACTTTTCTTGAGCCATTGACTGACTTTCATCTTGGGCAGCCAATCAACCTCATGCACTTGAACTTTTTGCTCAACATCCGAGAGCTTTACAGCCAGAGACTGACCTGACTGAGCTTCATTGGCACGAGGAAGATCTATCGTTGAAGCTGTTGAGGCTTTTTGTGTTACGATGGAGCCACCCATATGAGTAAACGTCGCTGTTGGAAGACGACAAATGGACCACTTGGTGAGATTCCGACACCTTCCTACAGAATTCGCTTTTCTGACCTTTCTGTGGTTGCTAGATGCCTTTCTCTGTGGTCAGACTCTCCTAGAGTGCCTGTTGAATCTGGTGTGACTAGTCCAGTGGTAGAGCTTAGATGCGTTTCTGGTCAGGTATGCACTACCCTTTTCTCACCAATATCCTCGACCAACATGACCGATTACTCACGCCCTTTCCAGCTGCCCGTGTAATGGCCTGGCTCCCTCCATCACACCTGTCACATCCCCTCAAATCTGATACTAGGTCACGGTCTACAGCTGTGGAAGCGCCACCTCAGTCCAGGTTAGTCATATTTCATTAAACTTCCCAATCTTTCTATCACCACCACTACATAGCTGTCACCTGCTTTCCTTCCTTCATCAGTCCACGGCCTTTCTGGATTCAATAGCTGACTGTCAGCTCAACAGGAGCTTCGTATTTGCATCGGCAGTAGCTGATCATCACGTCGGCATAGGTCCTCTAATCGACGACTTCAAGCTTTTTCTCGTTCATACGCGTGGATATTTAGGCTCTCTTACCTCCCCACTATCACATCTCATTCACGTCGCCTTCCTGTCTCTCCGACCTAGGAACCTTCCTCGGGTTCATGACAACCAAAGAGCCTATTGGCGCCCTTGTCTACCAAAGGATGCTATACCCGACATTTCGTCCAAATAGTGCTAGAGCTAGCACTGCAAGCGGTGATTCTGGTATGATAGACGATGAAGATCGGTCGATGGAGGGGTGGTGAGGAAGACCAACGCGACACGAACACCCGCAGCTCGACTCGCTTTCCGGGAGCTGGAACATTCATCCTCACCATGTTCCATCGTTACCCATTCTCCTCAAGCTCGCTCTTAATCATCACCATCCATCCCATGACACCCTCCAAATCCTGTCCTACCATCTGCTGCTAGTCTTCACCAGCACCGGCTGGTGCCGTCCTCGGGAGACCCATCGGTGTCATGTATAGCGCACGCCAGGCATCCGCTCTCAGCGACTTATCATCCTTCAAGCCAACTTCCACTGCACGCAGACCTATGACTGCTGGACTTGGTGATAATGGTCCGGGGGCCGGGTCTGCTGCTGGATGAGTCACAGTTGACGCCAAGGAGTCGTAACAGGAGAGGGTTTGACCCTAACCTGATCGGTTGTCGATGTCATCGTGGCACTCTCGGGCCACCAACTGCATAGGAAGCAAACTTGAATTACTTGACACTCCTCGAGTGAAATCGGTTACCTACCTACTGGCGTCTCATCGTTTTGGTCTCAGTCCTTGAACTCCGCCTTTCCTATATGCCCTCATCTTGATACGAACTTTCGTAGAAATATCTCATATCTGATACTTCTCTCTCTAACTTTTGAATTTTTGAACCCTTCGGTACCGTTCCCCTGATGAATTCTTTCCGTTTGACTTTTGCTACGTATCATACCACCCACCTATCTGTTCTATTCACGTATTCTGTGAGACGAACATGGGTTCTGGAACGAGGACGTGTAGAGTCTGCTGTACCTCAGGCCTCCCATATCACTCTACATCAATGTTTGGTAACGAGGAAATACTGAAAAATGTGGAGATCGCCACTACTGTTGACAGTGGGCTAGCACATGTTCTGCTCTACGCCCAATAGTATGAATATATATCCCCTCAAGATAACTTAGAAGTTAGGAATCAAAACGTCATAGGCTACTTTCGCGACCTGCTCCTTTGCAGCACCTTTGCTGAATGCGCCGCTACATTCAGCGTACTTTTGATCGTTAACTGTGGAAGAAAATTCGTGAGATAGAACATTCGGGAGAAGTTGGAACGAAACGAGGCGCACTAAAGACGGTTGCGCCCCATAGAAGAGCGTGTTTAGGTCCAGAAGTAGAGGTCTCATAGCGAATACTCCATTGGTGGCGAGCGGCAATATTATTGAGCTCGGTGCGGTAATAGATGCCTCCTCCTCCTCCACCACCACCACTGCCGCCGCCGCCACCACCACCTAGGTGCTGCTGGAATTTTGGCTTCTGGGGATGCAAGTCTGGGAAAACCTGAGGCTGGCATGGTGGGGCGAAGGGGAGACAGACTCACCTTCGGAGACCAGGGGCTTCTTCGCCAGATGACCACCTTCTCCTAAGGAAGATGTACGACGAAGTACGCCTTGACTTACGCGGGGTTCTGCTACTCCAGATAGGTCATTTTGGATAGGTCGCCTACCAGCTTGCTCGGATAGGGAAGGTTCTTGATCACCTTGGCATTGCGATAGTTCCTCAAGGTTCTGTACAGACACGGCTCCTATTGTCGGGAATATATATTCAGCATGGGAAGGAAGAGAGTAGAAAGCTTTAAGGCGCTTTGCCCTTTCACTGACCGTCGTCAATGGAAATACGGAAGGAATCTTGGAGCCCCCTCATTATATCTGTATCGTCGGCTGGGCTAAATGACATTTCGACCAGAGCGCACCATGCATTATCATGGGTAACTGCAACGTCGTAATCACAAAACTAGGGATTGACGACCTCAGAATAATCATGTACAGAACGGTATACCAAACGGAAGGCTCGCCTTTTGTAGAATGAGATCATTCAAAATACTAGATGGCGATGTATGCTTGAGGTTTACAGTCGATGAGTCCTTTAGCATATTACGAAGTTTATAACCGATGCTTACGTGTGAAAATGTGTCGTATGTGGAAGCTATGATGACATCTTCCACACCTGGTACATCAAGTCTTTGTAACTGGTTATTTGAGCTGGTGGATGGCTTGCGCCATCTCGCCATTATCCAAAACAGCGTGTTGGTCATCCAGTCCGCGGTGTTGAGATGTTCAAGAGATGACTCCTGCATATACATCCGACGTGCAGATGATGGAACCCCTGGTCGTACATGTACTGATCCCATGATTCTCTCCAAGGGGCCTTCCCCTAGTGTGATGGTAAATCCTCGAAGGAAAACACTCTGGTTGTTGTACGGTCTATCCAGAGTTGGCGATGGTCCAGCCTTGACCGAAGCAAGGCCTCTATTCCTCCATCTCAACGCCTCAAACGTAAGATCAAATGAGGAGCCGTCATCCCGGAAGCATGATGTCCCCCATGCACTGGCCTTGTCGTGACCAGTCACGAGGTAGATAGATCCATTTGAAACCTCCCGTTCGAGCTTTTTGTGAGCAAATTCGTACCACGAGATAGCATTCTTAGCGGCGTATTGACGAAATTGTGCAGTCGCGAGGAGGTCCTTGTTCGATGCGCCTCTTGGGAGTACTAAAGCTGCACCTTCTCCAGGAGTGCAACATCTGAACGAATAGTAGCCGAAGTCCGGACTTGTCTCTCTGTAATCAGAATCAACAGGCTGGACAGTGACAGATGTATGATGGTAAAGAGGCTTACAGCACCGAGATATTACCAGCAGCCTCATAACCCCCTGGCTCCGAACTCGTCGCATTCTCTTGAAAGTTGCGGCTTTCTTGACTTAGTTGAAGAGGGTGAAAACCTTCTGGAACAACGCCACCATTTATTGGGTCGTCGGAGGAACGGCAGATGTTGAAAAGGAAGTCGAAAAAGCCATCGAGATGGACAATGCCAACGTCACCAATACTGACACCCTCGACTCTGTATTGATCGGGTAGGCCACTCGGCGGTTCGGGATACCACAGCGCTAGCCCACGACCTTTCAGTTCCATGAGGCGGGCGTATGTTTGACTTGGGTGTTCTGATCTAAGCTCAGGGGCCGATCGTGGTGCTGTTCGCCTTTGTTCTAAAACCAATTCGGATGGTGGTCGACATTCCCCAAGTTGGTAGACGTTGTGAATAGCTGAGGCACTGTTGAATGTACTAGGCGCGGCGACGACCACTTCTGATGCGTTGCCCAGAAGGCTTGGCCTGCTACCAAAGGTGTTCAATAGCATGTTCTTTTTCACATTTTACCATGACGTACCCTGACTGAGTGGATGTGAATCCGGCGGAATCTCTGAAGGAGTCCATTCGTCGCATTTCGTTCTTGGATGTTGTGTTGTAAGATGCCAGCTATGATACGACGATGGCTTGTTCCGTGCAGCATTAGACGCTGAACACACCATTGACAGTCAGGTGATCTTTTAATTTATCATGGATTGGAGGAAGAGCGAATACATCGGGGTTAACGGTATCAGTATTACTATTAATGCGTTAGATGAGAGGGAAGGTTTCGATCAATCACCGCAATCTTGCCAGATTCGTAGGGAAGGAAACACATTCATTTCGGTATATCTGCCTGAATTGCGTCAATTTCACGTCACCTTTATGTCAAGGATTCCAGCGATACCATGAAGTACAAAGACAATCTCGGCTGAACTTGAGCTGCACTATGTCCCCATCCTCTCCCGTATCAGCGCCTCCCATCTATGCTTTCAACGGACTGCAATTCTCTCTCATCTCCTTGGCCTTCGGCATTTATCCCACCCCCATACACACCGCCTCCAGCCCATGACACTGCAGCGTCAATTACGACTGCTCTTTTGGACAGTCGACCGCTGGCTGTGCGATGTCTGCTCAAGAGTGTGGGTCAATCTGAAGAGGGTGTCGAGGTGAGGTGACCTGCAAGACAGAGACATCAGCGATGAGCTACGAGGCTGTACTCGAAGAAAGAATGTTGGAAGCGGAGGCTCAACGAGCAAAGAGAGTATGAGGGCAGGTAGATGAAAGAATCATTCGTCTAGAACACAATGCGTATGGTCGGAAGTTGGAGTTGAGAGACCGCAAACTAAAGGTAAAAGGCGAGGGGATGGGGGAAAGAGGAAGTAAGGGACGAGGAAGGACGATAAGACAAAGTAGAAGCGAGATGAGAAGGGAGTACGGGACAGGATAGACGACATAAACAACGGGAAGAACTAGTGATTCGACATACGCGATAAATAGGGAATGAGAAAACGCAAAGGAAACCAGGACAAAAAAACAGAAAATACGCAAAGGAGTTTCCTGGAGACGTGAAGACATATAGAGTATGTGGGATGATGGATTAAAGGAGGCCGCAAAAGACCAGTCACGGTACTCACTCTAAGTCCGGCGTTCTCGGAGTTCCATACTCCCAGACAAGTAAAACCAAACCTCTCCTCCAAACTCCCATATCGTCCACGGGCCGACTTCTTCTAGCGAAGGGGCGAAAGGAGAACCAAGGAGAGATGGGCAAGGACGGTCGAAGCGAGATAGGAAGGGAGGAAGAAATAGAAGTAACGATGACGGAGGTCGCAAGACCCATTATGGATATGGAATTTCATGCAGAAGACGAGGAATAATACGCACACTATGAAATTGTACCCGGTACCTCATCCTCCCGCGACCCTTTTCATCGTCCTCTCAACAGGTAACCCTAGCCTCGATCTCCTCCTATTCGTATGTCTTTTCACATCCGCTCAGGCATTCCCTAATACGGCAGTGAGAGCAATGCAGGTGGTTGTGGCGGAGGTAGTGGGTATTGCAGTTGTCGTTGTGGGTAGAGTGGTTGAGGAAGTCGTAGGATGGGTACGACAGGGTGAGGACAGCAACGCAGTCGAGGTAACCCAAGGAAGATAAGCAGGGATAGGTTTCAGTGGAGGAGTGGAGGAGCACCGAGAAGTATAGTGACGGCGGCGAACGACTATGGTGCTCTCCTTCTTTTCTTCCTCTTCTGTTTCCACCTCTGCTGCCAAAAATCTTGACGTTCCAACCTCGTCTGACCCAAACCCTCGCCAACCATCCCACTTCATCCTCCAGCTCGCCATCGCCAAGTATAAGGCCGTTTTCCGGGAAATAGAAGCAGGCAGGAGCACCGCTAGGTTCCCGTTCGTAAAGTGTTCCACGCAGAGGACGATGATGCACGACATGCAGAACCATCACGACCAAAGTGACCCTGAACTCCAGCTATCCATACCACAACTCGAAACCTCCAAGTTCCACTCCTCGACATGTCCCCAACCCCAGCTGTTCGACAGTCGATTTGACCTCCAAGTCTTCCCAATCCTTGACCCTCCCCATCCCTGACCATCCATGTATAATCCAGCTTGTCCAGAATCATCAGCTGGCGATTCTTGATCTACTTTCGTCAGGCTTCACCCACTTCTGCCCAAGGTTGCCTATCCACAACAAGGAGCCGTAGCAATTGGCGTGGCAGAAGTGTATCAGGGAGAGGATCAAGTGGCATCATAGGCAGAGGAGATGCTGGTGGCAAGTGGTGACAGCGAACACAAGATGTCATCGGGGATAGGGGAGATGGGGAGGAGTAATGACAGCTGCAGGCGCCATCGCGTTACATCCGAAGGAGGGGAATGACGATGCACGACCTGGAGAACCGTCCAATAACATAGGGCCAGGGTAACCCTAACCCCAGTTCACCCTATTGGTGCCTCCATTGCATCTGCTTGAGCGTCCTCTTCCGAGGCTAGTGACGGTGGCTTTACTGCAGAAGCAGCGACAGCAGGAGCAGGAGCAGGTGGCGGTGGTGGAAGTGCTAGTGATGCTGGTATCGGAGGTATTGCGGTTGGTGTCATAGGTGGGAGAGTTGTAGGAACTGTAGGAGGAGGAAGGCGAGAGCAGGAAGGTGACACAGCCGAGGTCATGACAAAGGGGTAAGACGGGATTGGTACCAAAGAAGGAGGAGTGGGAGGTTTGGCGACAGTGGTGAACGACAATGTTGCATTTTCCTTTCCTCCAACTCTTCTTCTGCCACGAACGTCAACCCTTAACCGGTTATCCTCCCAAATAACACCGGCTCCGGCTTCTCCAGCCACCCACTCCTCCACGCCACTTTCGTGTAGATCCGCAGGTAGAACGTCGTTAGCTGCTGGAGTTGAGGGGCGTTGGTAAAGTAGTCCACAGAGAGGATGACGATGTTGGGAACAAGTGTCCATCTGGAGTCGTTGGACACAAGGGCAAACCTAACCCCAACCTGAACCACCCCTCCAGGGTACGACTCCATCCTCCAACACCTGACCAATCCCAACCGAACACAGGATGCTTACTATCTCCCTGGACGCCAATTGCGCGACAACCATCCGCATTTGCATCCTTGAGCCGGATTCCCATCCGTGCATGCCTGACTCTTCTTGGGGTGATTCGACAGATAAAGGAGCCAGCGGCAGCGGCCACGAGGGAAGAAAGGCTAGGGGAAGGAGAGGGAGGTGTCGTAGACGTGGAGTTGGTCCTAACAGTACCAAACACCATTGAATGTGATACGTTCTTCGTGTAGGATGAGAACCGGGAGAGGAAGGAGGAAGAGCGTTAGGCCCAGATCTTGTCGAGGTGCATCCCTCCGGTGAACTGGGATACGCAGACGACAATCTTGATGATTCAGGAATTGGTAAATCGTCCAGTGTTGTTGGGCCACAATCTAACCCTAACCCCAATTCCAACCTCCACCTGAGCGGATTTCCCTCTGTTAGTCCTCTCCAGCGGTGTGGCCTAGTTTGCAGTGGAGGTAATAGAAGTATGAAGAGGGAGAGTCGACGCAGCAGGAGCGGTCATGGAGGAACGGGAAAGATGGAGGCGTGGTGAGGAGGCATGGGCCATGGTGTCCTTGAGAAAACGAGACCTAGGAGAGTCGTTTCTTTCACCGGGGTATATGATCCATCTTCGTCGGCTCAAGTTGGTGCTGTAGAGTCTTCGAGACCATGCTAGAGGCATGGGAGGGACGCGGGGAGAGAAGGTGTGGAGGAAGTATGGGCTGTTGACGACAGACACTGGCAGTAAGTAGTCTGATGCCACACGTTCCACCTTTCTTAGCCGAGTGCTTAGGCAGCGCCGGAGTGATTTAATCCTCAGACATTGGGAGAGGAAAATATGTGTGTCAAGGTTGGGGTTGCAAAGAATGGTTGGAGGGTAGAGGGAAACAAGACTCGAAAGATCAGTAGTGCAACTTCGACCCCTTCCTGGGGTAGCGAGCTATACAGTTGTGCGACTCATCCCAGGGGTGGGCTGTAGATCGTCTTATGAGATAAGACTCATTCTAGCTATAGTTTTTAAGTCGGTTATCAGTATATATCCCAGAAGGAGGGGGATAGACTCACGAAAGCCACCATCTTGATTTTTGGTCGCCAGATCCCATCCCACTCGCAGTGTGAGCCTTTTGAGGGCAAGAAAAGTGTTTATTATCTCTGCATTGGCGGAGATTGTCCTGGCTTGACTGAAAAATTGAAGGACATGAAAGGAAATGGTTGAGAGGCCAAGGAAAAGCTTTGAAGGAAAGCCTTCACGAGTGGGCATAGCCACTCGGCTATTCGCATTCACGTGCCAAATCGGCCAATCGGCGCCACACTTTCTCCAGGCTAAGGTTTTCTCCTTGCCGTGTTTTCAAACCCTCTCTGAGTCTTTTTCCGACACTTAGCGATCTCGCTCTGGTCACAAAAAATCAGGGTGTTACTCGTTTGGCTTATGGAGCCTGGTTCTCTTTCCCTTCCATTCAATCGTGTCTGGAGGAACGATAACACCAGGAAAATATACTCGTAATCGAGAGGCCGCAAGTATACTCAACGATATTCTCCCCCGACCCATTGCCGATGAATCAAGGAAAAACGAGGAATTGATGGGTAATAACAACGCTAGTAATCTTAGTGTTCTTCTCAGAGGCTTTCCCTAGGAGTTATGCTTGCCCTAGCACTGGCATTCGAGTTGATATCTACATTATTCCCTTTCCGCCGTTGCTTCAAGTTACTTATTACCCCCTTACGCTCTCATGAATCACCAAAACCCTGAATCGGTCATGAAGGCGGAAAAACCTTGGTCAGAGAGGCAAGAGATCGTTCAACGAGTTTGACATCCGCGTTTTGAAAGTAAAGAACACAGTCGTTCTGCTTGGTTGATTTTTTCCCCTGGCCCTTCTCGTCCATTATTCTGGCCCACCCATCCTCAACGAACCAATCAAGAAAGGGTTATATTTATCAAGCTCTAGAATAGAAAGAATCCATTCCCTCTCGTGCGTGACTATTACCTTAGTCCAACCTCAAGGCCGATAATTGTCTGCCTCTAAACGGAGTACAGCCTGCCTCGCAGCTCTTTCTTTCGCTGCCGCTTTGCTAGGGCCTGTTTCCGCTCCATATTGCTCATCATTGACTAAATCATGATTGGATGTCAGACAGGTCAGGCGGATAGAGAATTGGTGCTAACTTACCCAAAACGCGGCATGTGTGATCTGGCCCGACACGAGGGTCAAATTCATATACCACTGTCAAGTTGCGCTTGGCTCGGATATCGTCAAGCTCGTGGCGCCATTCTAACAGAACCATGTCATGTCCGTTACGTTGTGGAGAAATACAGTCGACTTGCCTCTGCCGGATCTACCTCCACCAACTCCACCTTCGACCCTCAACAGAAATTGAGCTTGCAGTCGATAGTTCGGAAGGCTTTCAACGAAAGACTTACAGGAGTAAATCATGAATGCGACGCCGAGACTTCTCTAGAACGTCGTGAAACCGAGTAACGTCCCGTCTACCTGAGCACATCCACCAAATGCGATTCCATATGGCGTCCAGAATCCCCGCGCTTGATCCCGACCTCAAGGACAGTCGTTCTAGCCGGACATTCTTTAGATACCCTTCGACCATCGATATGATTCCATTGAGCTCATGTTCTAGACCAGCGCCAAGAGGTTGTAACCTCGTTGGTCCTCGAGATCCAATTTCGATGATACGGGGGACTGTGATTTCTAGGAGTTGATCGATAGTCTTCTTCAAAGCGACGCATTGTGGAGGTAAGTCGACCGTTCCGGGTAACTTCGATGATAACTGTTTGATGAGTGCGTCCAGCTCGCCTGCTTTCGACACCAGTTGGGTTGGAAGCCTTTGGTTCTCATCCATTTTACCTGAAGAACGAGTGGCTAGGAGGCGCTGATATCAATACGTCTACTTCGGATTCCAAGGTGGACACTCTTACCGGAGTCGTTATAGTTGATAGGAACGGCAGATATAGACACCGATCTATTGGATTCAATCCTACTGTTCACCAATCCGATGCCTTGAAATTGTTGTGGGAGGGTTATTGACCTTGTAGTAGAGGTGAGGCAACGTGTTGAGTGACCGAACAACGTCACGGTTGACACAGGTATGAGGGCACGAGCGCCAACAAGCATAGGATGGAGATAAATGCTCATTAATCGTCACAATAAGCGCTAGGCCCAAAAATCTTGGTACTATGAAGCAGCCTAACCCCACACCCCTAACAATGTCGCCAATGGCACGTTCGCCTCTGCTCAAACATCTATCCTAGGTGGTTGGGGCTAAATTACAGCAGCCGCATAAGCAACAGGAGGAAGAAGTGTTGTCGTAGGAGTAGTTGTGGAGGAGCGGGGGGGCCGGATGTAGGAGAGGAGATTTTTGGGGTTTTGTTGAACACCACTTGACTCTCTTTCACAGCCTGCCTGTTGTCCGTAGTCTCTGCCAGCGTGTACCGACTTCCCAGTCGATGCTAGGAATCCTTTTATGAGGCCAGCATTGGTAGGTAAACGCGTCACGAGGAGGAGATCGTTGGAGATGAGGGAGATGAGCCACGGATGGCTGGAGCTCCATCCTCACAAACCCGCGGCTGATATGGATCGGCTTCAAACCAATGACTTGGGGATACAGGTAATCCGCTCAAGAATCTCTAAGGATGGGTCGAAGACAGCACGGTACTGGTGAAGACTCAGTGGCCTGTGTAGAGACGGAAAGGCGACGTGGACACTGAAGGGAACACCTGGGAAGAATCCCAGAGCGAACAGCTTGTTATTCTAGCTACCACATGTATATATATGTAGCGAGAACAATGATATCTACCTAGAACGATGAAGAATGATGAAGAATGATGAGGATAACCGATGGCCAAAGCATCGGTCAAAGCCAATGTGCTTACGATGCACGATTTACATCAACAGCCTGTGCATTGATACATTCCTATAGTGGGCTATACGTCGGGGTGCGCTGGTTTGAGGATTGGCGATAGAGAATCCTCGGGGCCTTGGACAACACTTATAGGGCAAATTCCTTTCTTCGAAGGAAGGCTACGACAAGATACAAAGACAAGATGACGGGTGGAAGTTTGACATATGATCAACGTACACGAAATCACTAATAGGAAAACTAATAGTCACGGTGAGTCGTACTGACGGTATGTACAAGAATTGAATAAGCAAAAAGAAATTTGCGGGTATTGTAAATCTGGTGATGGCGGCAGATTCATTCGAAATTCTCCGGAGAAAATAGGGTTATACCAAAAAGACGAAGGATGGTGTTGAATGGGGCTGCTATGCGCTGCACTATGCTAGGGAGAAATTCGAAATTATTAACCCAAAGATGTGTTATAAATTTCCACTTACAAGCTTACAGGTGCCAGGATGAGAGCTCCTGCGACCCCAAATATACCTAATTCTTGAAGGAGTTCCTACACAATAGTCAGCCCGATTGGTCATAACCGCCCCTTTGCTAAATCGTCACCTTTACGATCTTGTGCGTACCGGTGGCACTAGCGATCATCTGCACAAGGTCACTAGTGATGTGGTGTACAGTGTCCAAGATATCTCCGTTGGCGACTGCCACAGCGACATCTTTAGCAGGTTCCAAAGCCCTCGTGAAGTCCTGTCCAAACGCCTTCGCCTGGCTCTCTGTTATTTCACCCTCCGATGCGGCCTTCTCTGAACACAATGAGTCAGTCGGAGCCTGGTATAAGAACCGTGTTGTGGATACTCACTGATCCTTGCGACGATATCAGCAGTGTCGTCGTTTGCTTTCTTCAAGATGTCGTAGGCCTCATCGGCAGTCATGGTCTGAGAACCAGCCCTGACTTGGATCTGTCCCGAGCCCACAGCAGAGGCCGGAGAGGAGAGAACGACTGGCAAAGCCAATAAAATGAGAGAGAAAAGAGCGAAGATGCGAGTAAGCATGATTTCAAAAGGCAAAGGAGGGGGAAGAAGTAGCAAATGAGCGAACTCTGCTGGAGATTACAGAGCATCGACCAATGGCTTATATACCTGATTGTAAGTGACCTTGGCATAATCGACAGGCGATTGAAAGCGAAGAATACGACATCCTGAATGGTCCCAACAGGTCGGCACCGTCTTCAAGTGGTTTAGTCCGCCACAAATCGTTCGAGATGGGGACGATTGCTCGTGTCAAAGGTCTTCTGCATCTGCTCATACGACGTCTAAGTAGACGACTAAGCCTTATTCGAGACCTTTTATTGTATTTTTTGCAGTTCTCTTTACTGATCGGTCGGTCGATCGAACAGGAATGGTACCGGAAAGCAGGGAACGCCATAGCTAACCTAGGCTAGTAGGTGACCATCGCATACGATTGGAGACTAGCCAGGATAGAGCACATGCTCTTCCACAAGATATAGTTAAAGACATCCTCGGGCAAACACTGTTGTCAGGAAAGACCGCCTCGTTTGAGATACGCGAGATACCTTATGTCCTCGAGCGAATTCCTACCCGAGACTGCAAGTAGCATATGAGGTTTAAATTCGAGGTTTCAAGTCTCGGGAACTACTCATGAAAATCGAACGATTCCAAGATTGAAACTACAGAGTTACGAGCACCGTGTCAGTGTACGGAAGGTGACCAAGTTCTAATCGGCCCCGATCCTCCATGATAATCAGCGGGGGCCGTTGAATACCTCTTTTAGTAACGTTGTAACGTCATCGAATCTCGAGGGCAGTGGGTCGTTTTCCCCGAAGCCAAGAACTTCCATTCTTGTTCCACCCGTATAGCGGCGTACGTGGCCTGAGATACTACGTCGAAGCAAAGTGCATAATTCCCAGGTATGAGCCGCGTAATGGCCGATTATGCATGTGAACAGTTGACAGCTGGTATGGTAGGGGGAAATGGAGATAGGTCAGATGGTTTCTCGAGGGTGTGGCGCATCAGTGGAATTGTTGGCCGTTATCATTCTTCGGCTTACATCTCCTTCTACGCGAACGCAAGATTTCCCATCTCTCTTCTCCAATCTTCAACCGATAGGAAGAGAAGACGCGGAAGCGTAGGAAGGCGAGGATAGAGAGGCGACGTAGGCGAAGGAGATGCTGGTGACGCCATCAACAGGACACGTCGGCGAATAGGGTGAGAAGAGTGGAAGAGGCTGTAGTTCATGCATCGTGTCGCTCTCTCCTGTGTGGACTGGAGAGCTATACGGCGCTCTCTGTCACTGGAGTATATGAATGTCGAAGATAGGTAGCCTGTAGGGTAGAGACGTCAGTATTGGTTTAGGATGCTGAGCTCAAAGAAAGGATTGGAGGAGATGAGGCGAAATTGGGGAGTGAATAATGAGGAGGAGAGGAGAGGGGATGGTTTGATAAAAGTACGATATCTATCATCGGAGGCGAAAGGCGCGAGACGGTGGACAGAAACTGGGGAACAGTAGGAAGGCAAAGAGGAGGTAGCGGATGGGAGATACAAGGGCGCAGGAAGGACGCGGGAACGATATGAAGAGGGAGAGGAAGATAAAAGACCATGATAGATAGCCGAAATATAGTATATTCACCGTACATCCTAGACATGGTCGCAGACGCGGTGGAAACGAGGACGAAAGTCGTAAAAGAAAGAAAGAAAGATGGAAAGGAAGGAGTTCTCTTCAGACTTAGGCAGGTCTCAATGGACGATATGTAGCCGCACGAACAAAAGGAGAAGTTGAACGACAGATAGGTACTCACTCTGCCCATATTCCCGTTCCTGCACCCATACTCTCTCCAAACTCCACGCCAATCTCTACAACACTCCGAATCTCACCATATTCCAGAGCACCAACAAGATCGTTTCCGTCTCGCGGGTGTGTAGAGACGGTACCACAATCGGCGCTACTCGATGATGTAGTATGTCCTGAAAACGATGGTTCCCCTCTGCGCTAGTGACAGTGGTCTGACTGCAGCGAAAGACGGAGCAGGGGGTCGAAGGTGGCATTTTTGATGCAGGAGGAGCCGCAGGTGGTGAACCAGCGGAAGATGTATGGGAGTAAGAGGGTGACATCGTCGGGGTGGTCAAGAAGGGATCAAACTGGATGGGTTCCACCGGAAGCGCGATAGGAACGCTGTCGATGGGAGTGGACAATGGTGTTACTTCTGCTTCTTCTCCTGTCTCTACCCCTTCTCCTACTTTCCCCTCTGCTGCTAACATTCTCACTTCAACATTCAGCCTTCCAACAACATCGACCTCCACCTCGATTTCTTCAAAGATGTGCCTTAGACTCTGTTCGTATGCCGTTCACGTCTGCTCAAGCAGCCTCCTCAGCGAGTGGCGATGGCTTCAGTGCGGGAATGGGAGTAGTAGCAGGAAGAGGAGTTGTTGGAGAATGGGTTAGCAGGTGAGGAGTCGTAGGATGAGTACGACAGGGTAAGGACAGTAACGCAGTTGAGGTAGTCCAAGGAAGGTGTAGGAGGGATACGTTTCAGTGGAGGACCGACAAGAAGTACGGTGACGGCGGTGAACGACGATGGTGCTTATTCCGCTTCTGCTTCCTCCACTGCTAACCTCACTCCTCTGCCTTCCTTTCAACCTCTCCTCCCCAAAACGTCACCAACGACTCCACTCCATCATTCTATTCGCCTTCGCCAAGTAAAAGGTCATTTTCCGGGAAATAAAAGCAGGCGGGAGTACCGCTAGATTCCCATTCGTAAAGTGTTCCCCGCAGAGGACAATGATGCACCGCATGCGGGGTTAATGATTGCGACGAAAGGTGAACATAACCCAACTAAACATCCCGCAAGTCGAATCCTCCAAACTCCATTCCTCGACATTTCCCCATCCCAGACCACCTAGATTCCATCTGCTTCCGTCCAGGCTTCGTCTCCTTCCACGCAAACGCAAGGTTTCCCGACCTCCATCTCCAATCCGTAGCGGTATGAAGGAAGCCGAAACGTAGCAAGGCGAGGGCAACGCGACATCATAGGCAAAGGAGGCGCTGACGGTGGGTATGGTCATGAGCACGACGCATCGGCGAATAGGATGGGAAGCGTGGATGAAGGAGGGGGAAAAGCCGCTGCAGAAGAAACTAGAGTTCATATATCGTTTTGTTCTCCTCCGCATGGAATGCATGGAATAAGGGCTCCATCCTGGAGAACACGCTAACCCCAACCCCGATACAGCATGGGGAGGAGCTACAGCAACTGCCGTTACCGGTATAGCGCGAGTCCGCAAGGAGAATGGAGTTTCAAGAATCGGAAAACAATCCATGTCACGTTTCATTAGAGCATATGAATGTTGAAGAAAGGTAGCCTGGAAGGGAGAGACGTTAGCGATGGCCTACGATGCAAAGGAGGAATGCAAGGAGAGGAGATGAATTGGTAAGGGAAGGACGTAGAGGGAGGAGAGAAAGGATGATATGCGAAGAGTTGACTATGTATCATCGGAGGCGGAAGACAGGAGACAGATGACAGACGAACATCGAAAAGGCGGAGAGGAGGAACGAGAAAGGAAAATAGACGAGAAAGTAAGGGAAGAGAAAATACCAGGATAGACTATCTAAAGACAAAGCCATGAAAGAAGGAAAGGAAGGAGGTCCTTGCAGACGTAGATCGATATGTATAGGCGATATGTAACAGAACAAACAAGAGAAGATGTAGGAAGACCATCAAGTACTCACTCCACATTCATGGTGGGCCTCATCTTCCCATCCCCGAACTTAGACTCTACCCAATTCTCTCCATCTCCAAATTCCACGCCAATATCTCCAGTACTCCAAATCCCGCCATATTCCAGAGCACCAGCTAGATCGTCTCCGTTTCCATTTCCGTTTCCATTTCGTGGTGTGTAGAGTCGTGTGCGGCGGACAACTAACCCGGTATTCTTTGACGAAACGGTATGCCACCAAAGACGTCTGCTGCTGGTGATGGTAGCGTGACTGCAGGAGCGGTAGCAGCAGCAGTAGCAGGAAGAGCTGTTGTTAATGAAGCAGGAGCTGGGCGAGGTCGAGTTATGGGAGTTGTGGAAGATGTACGAGAGGAAGAGGTCGAGTTATGGGAGTTGTGGAAGATGTACGAGAGGAAGAGGGTGACGCCGTCGACGTGGTCAAGAAAAGACCAGACTCGATGGAGGATGTTCAACAGGAACAGCGTCGACAGCAGTGGACAGTAACGTTGCTTTTGCTTCTTCTACCGTCTCCGCCTCTCCTTCCACTTCTCCCTCTGCTGCTAACGTCGCCTTTCTGCTCTCAACCTTCCCGCTACATCAGCCCCAAAGCCTCTCTGGTCAAGTATCCCACTCTTCCACATCAGAATGGTCTAGCTGGCGAAGTATAGCATTATTTTCTGGAAGCCAGATACGCATGGCAACGCAACAGGGTTCCGTTGTTGGCGTTTTCGATGCAGAGGATGACAATGCAGGGACCAGAGAACCATCCAGCGTCGGTGAACCACGGGAGCGCTAGTGAGCTCGACCATTCCTCTCAGTCATCCTCCGAGCTCTATCCTCAAAATACTATCCGCCATCCTCAGGTACTAGCCCGCTCTCAGTCATTTAAAGAACATTCGATTCCGCCTGTCTACACGCCGATGTCGCTGCCGTGACAGCGTGTTGTAGCATTCCTCAGCCAACATCCTTGGCCTGCATCCACTCCGGGTTGGAGCAGATGAGGAAGCATCGTTGTCGTGGAGGAATAGGTGGCACGGAGGAGGCGAAATCGTGGGTTTTCCGGTAGAGCTTCCTCTCTTCCTCATACCTCACTCGACTCTAATGAGGCGACGGCCAGATTCGACACGAGAACCAGATGCCAAAGGTAGGAGGAGGAGGGAGATGACCGTGCCGAGAAGATCGATCGAAAGTGGGTAGGGAGGAGACAGGCCAGGAAAAGAGTCGAGCGACGGGCATCGGCACCTCCTGCGCTATCGTCACGATTTAAAACCTTAATTCATCAAAGGACTGGTATCCGTGTCATCTGCAGTTGGAAGTGGTTGGTTAGCACGTCTTTGACAGGAGTGCAAAGGAAAGAAGAAAGGAATGTGTACGAAAGCGAGGTCGGCTTATAGGAGACGTATCATACTTCATCAATATCTTGGACCAGGTGTTTGAAGCTACCTCACATCGACGAAGATTCTCTTGATTTGACCAAGAAGGAGAGACGAGAAAAATGGATGAGAGAGAAGAGAAGAGAAGAGAAGAGAAAGGCAAGGAAGGCGGTCAGGCACAGCCACTCCACCCTTCACGCTCACGTGAATGGGCGCTTCCGATTGGTTTTCTCTTTCTCTTCAATCTCGTCAATCTCTTTTATCTCTCTTTCCTCTCTTTCGAATCCAAGCTTCTGAGGTGTCTGGGATGAGAACGGCTTTGGGCTTAGGCTTACGGGTATAATCGCGGGTGGATATTACAATCTCTGCTATTGGCCTGTTGCTGCAGATCTGAAATGAACGATGTCGATGAGGCAGGGTTCAATTTCCGTCAGTCTACTTCTTGTTCCTTTTCCTTCCTTCTCTCCGCGATGTCTATGTTCTCCTTTACGCGCTTGTTGACTACATGCTAACAGGGTACTCCTAAGCTCTAAACTACCCCATGCCGGTCGCGATGCATAGCTCGTTCCTCCCTTCTTGGCACGATCGCGAATGGACCCTGCCAGGAAACTCTAAAGCCTCATATGCCCCTCTCTTCTGTATGACCTGCTCCTCCACGACATCTTATACGGCACGCCTTTCTCCTCCTATCGACCTTCGTCTTTCTCTGCGTCTTGTACGGGGACCGTTACCCATAAAGCCACCGGGAAATTCACCCAAGAGAGGAACGACGCTTTTACGGGAGTAGACTGAGGAAGCGGATGTGGTGCAATCGTGGGAGTACGAACACGGATGGTGGCAGCGAAATTTATATATCTGGACAGGCGAACTGTTCAATGGATTGGGGAATGGGAAGGACAGGTTGGATGATCGAGTCGGGGCTCTGGCTAGGTTGGAACGACATGGAGGACGGTAGGAGAGGAGAGGAGAGCCAGCAAGGTTGGGCTCAGGCTTGCTCTCGTGGTCCACCGACGCTGAATGTTTCTGGACCTTCCGTGTCGTCGTCTGCCCTGGGTGCCTTTTTGGTGTGGCTCTCTTCAAGGAAACTAGGCGGGCTATGGGACGGTGAAGTGCGGAAGTGGGATGGTTAGAGACAGTTGGTTAGAGATGTTGGAGTCGGCGTATTCGGATGGTTATGGCTTGTCGCTCACTAGCAGCAGAGGCAGAGGGACTGGATGAGGAGGAGATAGACGACGAGGAGGAACATCTTCGTTTGCTTGCCTCCACCACCGTTCCTGCAGCTGCTCTTTCTTTGAGCTGTCCGGTCTTGGGCCATCCTCACGACCCCGGGGAAGCTTAGGAGATGGAGATCGGTGTTATTGGAGAGGCCGTCGTTGAGGCTTTTGGGAACACGGTGAATTGACGGTAACGGTGGTGGACGTGACGATAAAGTGAGTAGATACAATATTCATCGCCTTCCGCATTGTATACCGATTCCGAGTGGATATTGGACCTTTTGTCTTCCCCATCTCTTCTCTCTTTCCGTGTCGTTTCTGCTCTTCCCGGTACCAGACCCCATTTCATCTCACCTGCCTGTTCTCTCGAACTTGTCTTGTTTCTTTCCTCCTCTCTCTTCTTCCCTCCTTTTTCGTTCGCTGCCTGCTTCTTTTTTCAAATGTTCCGTGTTTCTTCATCTTCAACTCTCTGTATCACATTGATATTGCTTTCAATGACGTTCCTTTCTCTTATCTAGCTTCTGCTTCTTCCCCTTGATCCTGCTTTCTGTTGCCTCTCCTTTCCTTCGCATTCACTGATTATTAACCGTTATACTACAGACTGAACCCTGTTTCTGACCTGTCCAAACCCCTCAAAAAGCGATCAAGTTCTCCTCGAGATAGCTTCCCCTTCATTGAACTAAGGCAACCTATCTTCAACCATTCCGGAAAATTGATCGAATGAATGTCGTCAGACTCGTCACCGCCTTTTTCCCACCTCCGTGTGGATCGTCACAAGGTCCGGTTGGTACAACAATGTCAGATATGGGAAACGGGTAGTCGAAGGATTCGATGGGTTCTGGATCGGTACTAATGGGTTCTTGGTCTATATCGAGCCACAAGGGCGAAGGATCTATGAAGATTAAATGATAAGATCAAAGCGAGCTAGGAGTTTGCTGGTACCTTTAGCAGCGGTATGGCGCCTAATGCTACCCCTAATTGCCGAGAAATCGTCTTGGTCATCCGTTTTCCAGGCCGGGTCTACTGGGGCCAATATAGAGGTTGCTCTGCGCACAACTCGAGCCCAGCGACTCTTTACCGGCATAGGTTTGAGATGTAGATTGACGGGGATAGGCGGTGGGGTGCTCAAGAGTGTACTGACGCTATCCGGGCTACGTCCGAGCGTTGAATCGATATCTAGGAAGATTTAGTGATAATGTTTGAGGATGAGGATTTCGCAAATACCTTTGATAGTCACGGAGTAGTACTTGAACGGGGAGCTTGTGCTTTCATCATTTACCGAAGCCTCAGATTGATCGTCCTGGTTAGACTCTTCGCTATCGCCCTCGGAAAGGCTGATTATTGAATCACAATGAGAGCCCCTCTACCTCGTCAATAGAGCCGTCAATGGGCAGATACCTAACGCACCAATCCACCCGTGTCAAACTATCGCCTGAAGATATCTTTTGGGTATAGTTACACCGTGGACAGCGAACCACCCGGTAGTTGGACATGTCCTTATCTGAAAATGAAAAAAGCTCAATAACGACGCTTAGTCGCATCCCTGTATCAAGATTGAGAAGTTCTTCAATTTCCTCTCTCCAGTTCTCTTTCTTGATTAATTCGCCTCCGTTTGCTGTGAGAGCTCGAAATTGGCCCATGGTGACGATACGTTCTGCGGATCCGCCTCCGAATCTCGCTTGGAGAGCTAGATTAAAGAGCTACCATGTATTTGTCTCTGCTATTAGAATAGAAAACATGGGAACGGGTGCTCACTGAGAGGTCCAGGCACTGATGAACGGATAAGGACCAGTACACGCCAAAGAAGTCCTCAATGACAATCAATTGACCCAAGATTCCAGCTGTTGGGTGAGTAGCGTAGAGTTGGCGGCTATCCGACGTAAGCCTCGATCAAACGACGGTTAACCATTCAACAAAAGACGTACAGAATCGTATTCTGAACACTACTCCGAGCCCTCTCCAAGAGTTTCTGAAATTTCTTCACATTACGGTTTCCGAAGAACGACCACCAGATACGATTCCGAAGAAGCCATAGGATCCGTGAATCCGATGTTTGATGCTTGGCTGTCTGAACGTCGGCAAGGAAGTCTTGAGTAAGCTTCAGCATCCCGTCGAGCATGCATTCTAGTTTATCATCTAGGATCGACTGCCCATGAGACCCGAAGTCGACTATTTGCGGGACCGTCACGTTCGAAAGCATATCCAGTGTTTCCTCCAATGCGGCGAATTCTGGGGGCAAGGCCAGAGTTCCAAGGAGGATTGAATGAAGTCGTTTGGCCACCTTTTTCAGATCAAGGGCCTTAGTGATAACCTGGGTCGACTGTCTTTGCGTCACCCTCTGGGATGGATAGACAACTACTCAGCGGTACGATCAAACTCGATTTCTCCTTGGATAACTGAATGATCTACGCATACCTCGCTGATTGTGGTTGATCGTAAGGGCAGATATAAATATGTCGCGTTCTGCGCGGATGCTGTTGTTCGACAACTGGAGGGACGTTGACATCGTGGTAGAAGCTCAAGCAACGTGTTTGGTGGCCAAATACATTGATACGAGCACAGGATAGGTCCAATTAGCGCTGGCTGTCCTTCTGGAACCCTTCAGAGCGTTGCAACAGGCGCTCGTTCCGAGATCCCGGCGCCACCGACGAGAGAGCAAGCTCCCAATCTTTCATATGATCCATCATACTCAAGAGAAACGGTAGTACATGCCTCAGAATTGCGGGTACTATAGAAGTGAAGAAATCAAACATGTACCAGGAGGGAAAGGGAAATGGTGGAGGCCATAGCTGCCGATCGTCGAGACCTTCTATCAACGGGAACACGCCTCCAAGAGAGGCAGGAATACGAGTAAGAGAAATAATAGTAGCTGTTGCAGGTGCCATTGTAGTACATATGGAGTGGAGAGGCAGGAACTCGAGAACAATCCAGCCCGTTCGCCAGCCTCGGTGAAGACACCCTAACCCTAACCCCAAGCCTTCTCCAGACCGACAGCGTACGGGCTTCAGCTTCTGTTCTCGGTGGAGGCTCGGTTGCCGTGATGGGAAGAGGATGGAGGCGATGGGGTATGTGTGGTCACAGAAATATTCGTGGAGGGGGAGGAGGGATGGCGGAGAGGCATGTTCGAGGATGAAAGTTTGGGCAAGCGACATCAGACACCCATTAGCGTCATCTCTTTAGCCGAAGTTCTTGGTCGTCGACATGCATCGACGGTTAGGCTGAGGAGCCCAAAGCCTGGGATAGCCCGTGGTCAGTGTGACGCAAGGGGTTTTTATATCAAGATTCGCGGGTGGGTTGGGAGCCGATGGGGTGGATGGTCATGATTCGGACGTGTACCATGTTGAGAGGATCCGTGAATTTTGAAAGAAACTCCATAGGATGGGTTCGATATGCCCCATTCCCGTATTTTCGCGAGAAGAAGGATAAGGGTCTTTGGATATGGTAGGTTCCTTGCAGGAGTGGTCCGACATGATGGGGAACCAGGATTAGCTTTCCTGAGCTGGCACTCGGGGTGGCCTGGCATACGAGTGCTAAGGTAGCTCATCCTAGTGAGAGTGGCGTATGAAGAGAACTGGTTGCGTTGAGAAGAGGGGCGGAAGTGTCGGACTCCAGAGCCAACGACTGCAAGTGTAGCGACTGCAGCTTTTTAGAAAAGCGAGTCACAGGTCGTTACGAGCCTTTCCGGGTACAGCTCATGGAGTTCTCCAGGGAGAAGATCTGGTATCCTGGCGTACCTACACCTAGGAATATGTCGTCAGTATGAATTGACAAAGACAAAGGTATGATGATGGACACGACGGCGGGAAGGTCGGGTCGACTCACAGAAACTATTGCGCAGCATCTTCAGTCACCAGTGTCTCTAAAAGTCATCCTAAGCGCGTGAGCGTGCATTTGAGAGCCAGAGAGTGGCCTTGGCTATGTTGGTGAAGATCGTCTTGAGAGAGATGAGGGAAGAAAGATAAATGGCACAGCCACTAGATGCCCACGTGCAACAAGCTTGAACTTGGCGTTTCTGCCGCGTGACCTTATCCTCCAGGATGGGCGCCAAATCCCATTTCTGACAGCTACACCCCTACCTAGTTTCAATGCACTGAGCGATGGCAACTGGGCGTCTAACATGCTGTGCCTCGACACTCCGAGTCAGTGCCAAATTTGTTTGGTCACCCGATTAGTACTCCGTCGTCTTGTCCTCTACCACGATGTCTGTAATCCCGAGTCACGCTCAGCATTCTCAAGTCATCCAGCTAGTTAACAGTACCATCAATTCGAACGGTTCGGTATCGCTATCCACGACCATTGTCAATATCCATCGCGAAGGCACGTATCAGTTCAGTGAAATCGCGAGGATCTCAAGCTGACTCTATTACAATGCATTGTAGCTGTTCGCCCTTTATCAAGAACAACCGGGAGCTCTACGAGCCGAATCGCTACCCGAGCCCTTGCTTTAGAACGGGAAGTCAAACAACTCAATTCAATACTCCATGAAGCTCTTGGGCTACCTCAAGAATTCGTCGCACTGAAGGAAACCCTAGATAAACTCCTCGAGACGACGATTCCTCGGATCATTGAGTTTGGATCCCATGGACAGACGAAGCTCGATAACAAACTAGAACGACATATCGATGCGATTCAAGTACTCGTTGAGGCCTTCATGAAGAACATCTGGTTGGAGAAGCTGCGACTGCCAGCGAGCGCCAGCGCCTCCCGTTCCAGTGTCATCTCCCTGCTATGGAATCAACTCTGGTGGATATTCTCCGGGCGATGGGATGTGAATAGGCTGAACGAAATGTTGGAAAAGATACGCTGTCGAGTTCACGATATACTCTTGTACGTGCCGCCGATATCTTCGCTATCTAGTATCTGGGAAGGCCAACTTAATCTCACAATCCCCATAGGCATAAATCTATGGCTCCGTCCCTCAAAGCTAGAATCCTAGATCAACAAATCGAAATAGAAGATTTCTTCGGAGCTAGGTGGTTTTTACCGGTACATCAGTGCTTAGATCTCACTGTGAGTATCGATACATCTATTTTCTATGTTTGACGCATGACGCAACTCATGGCTCACTGATGCTATCTTCTCACAGATATTCAACTTGGCCCTCCAAGCAAGATTCAAAGGCGGATCTGCAGAAAAAGTCGTCACTAACGGTCAATTCCATGCCTTCAAGGGGAGTAATATCGATCGCATCGATAGGTTTGGGTGGGAAGAGGCTATCAAGCTCCTGGTTGCTGAGGAAGATAACATTCAACTGAGTGTCGTGGTAGAACTACGAGTTGACTCGTGGCAAGATAGTTCTTACCATCCTATCCGTTGTCCACGGTGTCAATATAAACAAGTCGTATGGTGTGACAGTGGGTCTCGTTGGGCAGACTGGTAAGTACATCCGGGTCGTTTTTTCGTAATGACGCCTGGCTAACACGCCTGCTGATAGCACTCAGTGTGAATCTAGGTTCAGTCTCACCGATAACTTGAATGAAAACGCAACGTTTCACGTTCGGGATTTGAACGGTACTCGACGCGGTTCAACACTCGACCTTAACCAACTCGGAGGTGCTCCATATAAGAACTATTTGATAACAAGAGAGACCTGGTTCAGGATTGTCGATGTCACGGAAGAGGAAGGAAAATGGTTGGATAGTATCTTAGAGGCGCTCGAGTAGTCAAGAGGGAGCAGCGCAAGTGAAACGGGCTCTGAACGATTCGTATACAAAAGACTCGTGTATTATCAAAGAGAGAAACAACGAGGATACATTGTACTCTAAGCCTTGCCACACTTAACGCGACCGTTACCGTACTCAACGCAGCTAGATGAGAATCCGTCAAAAATGCGAACTAACATCAGAAGAGAAAGTCTTTGAACTCACGTTGAAGGCTTATGGCAAGTCTCATAGACCGAGTTCGAGAGGACCTTGCCGTGCTCGTCAGTCTTCTTCTCCATGATGCTTGATCCTTTGCATTAACGAGTGGTCATAACCCTAGGGCTTCGAGCTAACAATGATAAATGGTGGTAAGCCACACGAGTAAATCGATTTAATTGACATAGACTTACCCTGAATATGCTCCATTACCTCTGCTATGGCAGCTCGTCGTTGGAAGTGCGCAGCAACATCCTGAAGATCACGAGCAGAGTAGCTCTCGTACTGATCAGCGACCACTGAAGGTGCAACCAGAGAGGCGACGAGAGCAAGAGCGATGAAGACACGAGAGAACATATTGGTTATGAGAGTTTGAAGTTGTTGTGAGTGAATAAACGACCTGCGTTCGTTGAAGTTCAAGCATGTTCAAGTTAGAGCTTTTATAGATTTTTCGAGTTAAGGTGAAGGGAATAATTGACCGTTGAGTCGCTAGGTGCCCCCTAGATCGCTTAGAATCGTGGAAGAGAATGGTTCGGCATGAGGTTGGGATAAAAATCGTTCCAACGACCCTTGATGAGACTGCGCTCGGTGAAACGCCCCTCTGTGAGAATGACGCAAGGAATGTACAAGTAGTCCATAGCCAAGCTCAAGAGCTCCGCCTCACCCTAAGTCACACGGCAGCACGACTACACGGTGAACATAGAATGCATGATATTCAGCAGGACGAAGGTCCTAGAAAGCACTCCTGGGAGAGACCTTAGCCAATCCCACCGCGATCGGCTGATCTTGTATGATAGACTGCGAGTCGAGTACTCTGTTTCGCAGATCGCACCACACTCAGTGTGATGGCAGAAGAAAGTGTGAGAAATTTCCGATTCTCCGGGAAATTATGGCGCAATCTCGCCAGAGCTGAGTGGTAAGGAGGACAAGATTAGACAGCCTATGCAATCGGTTCACGATCATGCGTAGCCTAAAGAGAGAAGAACGCGTCCTTGGAGACGTGGCAAGGGCTTTCCACTAGGGATAGAATAATTGATTCAGACATTTGGCCATTTGTTCTGGTGTATCAAGATGATGGTGACACACCTATGAACGCATGAACGCTACAATGAAAGCAAGAATGAGGGTTCGATCTTTCGTAGCAGAGACCTCACATACCTGTTCAACTCCGCCACGATCAAGGCCAGATGCCACAGACCTCCACAGAGACCCCAAGAGCCGTCGTCATGAGAAGGCAACCTACTGGGCACCTTATGCCTTGACTTCGCTGTTTCTACTTAACAGATCCTGCCGACGGGGCGGCCTCCCTTGCTTTACTCATGCACCATGAGTCAAGCTCCCGTTTTCATATGAGAGATAGCTTAAGCTGAGCTGTTGATTTATAAATGGATCTACAAGGAAGCTTAGAACTTCGCTCAGGGTACACCTGGGTACACCTGTGTGCCTCTGAGAGTGCGATGGCGGCGCAGTCTGGAGCCAGATCCACTGCGATACTCTTAGACTAGTCGATAGGTAGATGAATTCATCGGCTTATTGAGAAAGCAGGGGTGAAAGCGAATGGTTGGAGGCTGACTGTACCAAAAGAGAGTACGTGGCCCATGCGAGAGACAATAGGGACTTTCAAAGTTCCATTATTTGGGACCATTATTTAGTCCATTAAATCCTCCATTAAGTCGATTTTAGCGCCAAACTCGGGTTAATGATGCAATTAAGGGAATATTTAATGAGGAATTAATGGACAACTTTGAAACCCCCCTCCAGAAAATTTACGATAATGAAACGAAAAATGGTAGATTCTCATTTTTCGTGGTTTCTCTCGGCATCCTGCAATCAGTCGGTTCACGCTCTTGCGTTCCGAACAGGAATATTCCGGCTTCTCCAGGGTGGGGACAACCGAAGCCCGAGTTCGGAATTGTCACGGCAGTCAACCGCATCAATTCAGCCGGCCGAATAATGCGAATTAGAATGGACGGAATAATGGCCATTATTTTTGTAGGAGCCCTCCCCGCTCCTTTTTCCAGAATGGCCATTATTCGGTTTCATTCACGTTTTCATTAAGCTTTCAGGAACGGAATAATGAACTTGTTAATGAGGTAATAATGGTCAGAATAATGGAACTTTGAAAGTCCCTAATATCTTGCGGCTCCGGAAGTTGAGCCGGATCTGGCTGTGTATTTTCACACGGTTTAAGTAAGTGTATGGCAAGCGATTCTCTTTGGCTTACTACCACCAGAGCCGAACGGTGGGTATGGCAGGATCTGCGAAACAGCATCCTCAAACCGCAGCCTATCATACCAGATCAGCAGATCGTGAAAACGGGGCTGCTTCCTTTGACTCTACCAGTCTTGCTCTCGAATCAGCGGATCTTACACTGTACAACGTGGAATTCCCTTCAAAATGACCGTCGTGAAGACTGATATCAACGGCTTCTACTACATGGCGACTGTGAGCGGCTCATAGGCCGCACCGAGTGTACTGTTCTCACAGAGGGGAGCTTACCAGGCTTTGAAACGATTCTCATCAAGGGACGCTGCGTCTATTTTTCGTCCCAACCACATGCCGAAAAGTTGACTTCCACGACTCTAAGCGATCCAGGAAATCTACGGTCAACTTTCCCCTATTGATAAGCTCAGGAAGTCTATAAAAGCCGAACCATGAACCGTTTTGAACTTCAGCAAACGCAGGTCGTTTATTCACCCACCAACACCAAACTCTCATAACCAACATGTTCTCTCGTGTCTTCATCGCTCTCGCTCTCGTCGCCTCTCTGGTCGCACCTTCAGTGGTCGCCGATCAGTACGAGAACTACTCTGCTCGTGATCTTCAGGATGTTGCTGCGCACTTCCAACGACGAGCTGCCATAGCAGAGGTAATGGAGCATATTCAGGGTAAGTCTATGTCAATTAAATCGATTTCATCGTGCGGCTTATCACCATTTGTCATTGTTAGCTCGAAGCCCCAGAGTTATGACCACTCGTTACTGCAAAGGATCAAGCATCATGGAGAAGAAGACCGACGAGCACGGCAAGGTCATCTCGAATTCAGTCTACGAGACTTGCCATAAGCCTTCAACGTGAGTTCAAAGTCTTTCTTTAATGGCGATAGTTCGCGTTTCTGACCTGGTTCTAATATAGTTGCGTCGAGTACGGTAACGGCCGTGTTAAGTGTGGCAAGGCTTAGAGTACAGTCTCTCCTCGGGATGTCTCTCTATGATAATACACGAGCCTTTTGCATGCGAATCATTTAACGGCTTGAAGACTGAATGCTCCTTCTGTCTTGTCGTCTCATATGCGTCGACCGTCCGAAATCTGTCCTAGAACTAGCAATCAAGGATCCGCATTCTCGGTTCTTTCCTAAGCATGATAACGAGTCGACCTTGTAAACTGGGAGGTGGGGAGTCTCCGAAAAACTTCACTCTCAGTTTTTTTTTAGCCTACATCGATATTGTTGGTTATAGGGTCTTGTACGTATACAAAAGCGAGACTACGCTGGAACACCTCCCGGACTGCGTTTGACGAGGACTCGCCTCGACGTTGCTAGACCAGTGACTACGGAGTCGGCGTTGGTGTTGGACTATTACCAGGAGGGGTGCTGAACTGTTGGACCAAACAGCCATCGTCCGCTTTAGAGGTTCAAAGTAATGAGAGAATGGATCAGTACATGGGGCAATCCGGTTTATGGACGCAAGAAGCTTACATCCAGGTTGAACAGTGAAGGGTGCTGATTGGGCGATCGTCCCTTCGTTGTCTCGGAGATCCAAGAGGAGGGAGGTACCTAGTAGAAAAGGAGCGAATGGGACAGAAGGAAAGAAGGAAAAAGGTTAGGCATCAAAGATATGTTCATCCACAGTCGAAGCATTGATCGGGACTGACCTGATTTTGTGTTCACTTTCCAAGTGAGTGACGTCCCGTTCTGCTGGCCGAAATCCTCGATGAGTTGGAAGCGAAACACTCAGAGGACCGAGAAGGATCCATCCGCGTAACAGTCAGGAACCTAGTGGCTGTGCTCTAACGCTTTCCTTTGCTTCTTCCCCTCCATTCCTTTCTGCATTTCATTCCAGACATGATCTTCGCCCAAAGAAAGCGAGTCTTGGGCCCCAAGATATCTACTGACACGTTGCGGGCGAGTAACATCGTTGACCAAAGCGAAGATTGATGCATGATGACGCATTGATTAATTTGATAAGGCGCCTCTCGTAGGAAGAAAATGAGATATGGATCCGTCGAGGAAGGTTGAAACTTTCAACATTCGAACTTCAAGTTGGAACAGCCAATCCACGTGACTATCAGGGAAGAGTGTGCGTGAAGGACTTTTCTCCGAGTCTCTCCGCCTCATCGTTCTCGTCCTAGTCCAAATTTGCTGCGTCATTCTCAGTCCATCTATACCTACTTCCCCCTCTAAATAATAGTTGCGCTAAGTTTTCGCTCCTTCAGAAGCGCCCACCTATGTTACACTGATGGACTTCAGAATCTTGCCCTCTCTCGAGTTCACTGATCCCTCGTCTCGCCAAAATCACGTCCCTCTCTCCTCCGTTGCTCAAAGGTCGAGATACCTTGCTTCTTCACTCCGGATCTTCTCGGAAGATAAGTTCATGCGGACCGATCAAACAATCTTCACCTACCGTTCCCGACATGCCGTCACCTCAATGCATCACCTCATGAGAGAGGCTTGGGCTTCCAATGATTATTTCGTTTACCTTCCCATTCAGAGCCTCAAGCTCACCTGTCGCTTCCACAGCCCCATCTGTTCTCGATACCCTCCAACCTGTATCACTACTCTGCCGTAACCCGTGAGCTTCGGCCTGTTCGACATGACGTACTGTCCGGATTTTGCCATCTTCGACGCCCACAACCGATTATCACGATCTTACACTTCATCTATGATCGTGCGCTGATCTGGTATATACTCAGTTATGCCAAAAACATATCTTCGTGTGCTTGCTGCCTAGATACATATGTTATACTTGCCTGTATAAAGCCAAGACAAATTATGCACGCAATTTTTCCCCTCTCTTCTCACTGAAATTTTACGCCAACGGCAGAGCAGGACTCTCAACTTGACAGTTTGACAGTTCACATTGCTTCCCATTGAAACCCCCGTCACCACGTGTTGACCGCGAGATCAGTGTGGGTCCAGTGTGGGCGCATTGATCACCGAGTGCAGAGTGCACTTCTGAGTCTGGAGGTCGTCCATTGTTTTCTCTCTCTGCCACGCCGACGACGGATAAGTTGGGATGAGCAAAGGCGAGCAGACTTATCTGTGTCACATATGACAACTGACGAAGTTGGTAGACCAAGATAAAGGCAACGATGATGCCGCTTGCGGCAAAATCTGGGAAATCTATGTGAGAGAGGCGCAGCAATACGACGAGGGTATGATAAGAAGTTGGAAAGAGGATATGGATAACATGTTGGTCTTCGTAAGTAGCTCAACTATTAACACGCATTCTTCGAAATCTCACTTAAAACAGTCGGGTTTATACTCAGCAATTCTGACCGCCTTTGTCATTGAAAGCTATCAGAATCTGCAACCTGATCCAACGCAGGATTCAAGCGCTCTTCTTCGACGAATTTCCGAACAATTGGCGGCCTCGTCCACACTTTCTCCGATCCCAGACCCATCGTCTTTCACCCCTACGACCGCAGCACTCACGTGCAATATCCTCTGGTTTATTAGCCTCGCTCTTGCTCTGACTTGTTCATTTCTAGCTACTCTCGTTCAACAGTGGTCGAGGCGCTTCTTGCACAGAACGTCAACTGTGCGGTCACCTGGAGCACATGCGCATCTGCTTCAGTTCCTGTACTTCGGACTGAAGGATCTTCGGATGCATGCTATGGTCGAGCTGATCCCGTCTCTTCTGCACCTCTCCTTATTTTCATTCTTTGGAGGGTTGATTGGCTTCTTACACGATGTCAACGACGTTATAACCTGGATCTGTGTTGCAGTACTGAGCCTACTCCTCCTGCTATATATCACCCTCACAGTGTTTCCCCTGATTAAGCTCGACTCTCCATACTCAACCCCGATCTCATCACTCTTGTGGCATATCTTCCGAATCTGTGGACGCATTCGTGAGCTTACTCCGGCGTTATCCATATCTCCCCTTGTCCACAGACTTAAATCGATCCGGGTGACCCAGCCTCATGGTGACAGGTCAACGGACGAGGAAGCTCAAAGAGAACCACTCACTGTTTCTCACGTGTCCAACAGTGAAGAAACCGCGATACTCTCTTCGTCAACCCTCGAACTGAGCCTTAGTGATGCTACCGTGAGGGCATCTCGAGTTCGCCGCCCTGAACATGAGGCTAGGGGTATCGCATGGGTACTGAGGTCACTCAATGACGATTTAGAACTACTTCCACTCGTAGAGGCATTACCAGATGCTCTCCAATACAGGGAGGATGGCGATTTGCGGGAACTTAATATTCATCTGCTCGAAGCATTGGTAGTTTCCACCGACCCTCAAGCCAACGTTGTTGTTCGTATCCTCAACCTTATGGAGAATGCACGGCATGCTTGGCATACTAAAGTGCATCAGGAACGCTGTGCAATTGCCTGCGCACGAGCTTTATGGGCGATAGGACGCGTAGTATGCGCCAATCACGCGCGATTCAGGCCGATCACCCACAGTACGCCCCTTTTCACGACGGATGTTATCGACAGAATCGGTAAATGTCTCAGTAACGGGGCTCTCGAGATGTCCTATGGGCAATCGGCGCTTGTTGTGTGCGCATTCAGCAGCTGCCTATGGCTCAAAGACAGACTCGCATTGACACCGGATGATTCGCACATCTTTCAACAAGTGTCAAAGATAGATACTGTCCGTTTGGGGGATATTGACTGGGGAGATATTCCCACACCTCCACAACTTGTCAATGGCGTCCTGTGCTACTCCAGCTATGTTGATACGACCCCGAAGGAATTCGTCATGAATGGTATCATCGCTCGTCTCCTCCGAAAATACACTTCACAAGCAATCGAAAACTACCCTAAGCATTTTCGGTTTCTCTCTGAACTCATTCTCGGAAGCGGGGATGGACGTCCGATGTTCGCTTTTCATTGCAGGGTTGTTCTGGGCCAACTTTGCACGAGTATATTCTCACGTCGCCTTGAGGCCAACGACAAGCAACAAGTGGACAGTGTATTATGTTTGATAATCCGCATTGCTGCCAGTCAAGATAAAGTATGGCCGCTTTACAGCTGCTTGCGCGAACTTTCAAAGTGCATCTCGTTATACCATGATGTATTTGGATGGGGAGGACCATCTCTATTCGGAGACTCCAACATACTGCCGAGCCTTTTGAAATGTTTGCTGCCCATGGGCTTTCGTGTTAGGCATTATGTGGAGACCTTACGGCATATCTTTGGTTATCAGAGAGATATTCAAGGAAAAGAAGAAGTTATCTATTCATTCTGGGCCGAGGTATATCAGGGACTTTGTCAGCCTTCCCGACATAAATTCGTGGACGGCAGGCATGCAGAGCTGTCCTTGAATTACCTGATTGCTCTCCAGGTATCCTATTCGTTTAAAGAGGACTCGAACAACCCTTCTAAGGGAATCAAACGGAGTTTGCTGCTCGATCAAGTTTACGAAAGAATCTCAAGAGAACGAGTATTACCCAATACAACTCGACATCATCTTCCTTGGATTACGGTACTGCAATGTTTGGGGAGTGACCTTCCGGTAACTGAGATCTTGTATATTCTGAAGTTCTTCCACGCTCGGAGATTAGCCTTCAGCTCTCCAACTAGCATGGATATCCTTATGCCCTTCCTTAAGTTATTCACCCGCTACTCCGAGGAATACTATTTCAAGCTAATGGACAGCTCGAAAGTGGAGTCGACTCGGTTGAACGGACTTCTGGAGATAAACGGCATGATTTGGGCAATCTGGGAGCGTTTGGCGTATAACATAACCCTTATTGAAACCTTGGAAGACTGCCAGTTGTGGCATAACGCCTACTCGCTGCTGAAAACGCTCGATGAGGGACTTACTCCGCGGCTGCGTCAACTATCACAGGCAACTGTGGTACAGCCAATCTCGTTCAAGAACACGTCGTCCGGTATCTTACTACGAGACGAGTATGAACGGGATAATAGGGATTGTCTTGATTTGCCTGCTCGCGTTAAGGCTACCAAGAAGAAATTCACGACATACATTCACCTTTTCACGACGCTCCCTGAAGCTAGTGCGGAGGAAGATCAACTCCTTTCTATGGACGGTGATGCCACCTATTCCAACCGTCAGCCTTTCAATCCCTATCGCCTTGCCGCGCACTATTTCGTGCCACCGCCACCATCCGATGATAAAGAAGATACCGCACTTCGGTGACGTCGACCCAAGCTAAGGAGGGATAGAACATGGCATCCAATCGATATTTTGATGGAGAATATCAGCAGAATCGATGTCGACCCAAGTCTTCGTTTGGGTTGAATCATGGCCACTTTCTACGGATATTTTGCTACTGACACATGGACTCTTTGCTACATTTTGATACCTTCCCATCCCGATACTTATTTTGCTATCCATTTATGCACTTACGATCCGAGTTTAGCGTCCCCTATACTTTCACGTCCGAATGGACTCAGCAGCCGTCTTCGTAGGTAATCCGCTTTTCTATTTAGCTTTATGTCTTTCTGGCCTTCCATCCCATCTACTTATTCTATTAGGTACCGATACAGTTGACACCCTACTTACGCCTCATCACGTTCCTCAAATACTAGTCCTCTAACCCGTGTATCTTCCATCCCATCGCTGGACTTTTAAGAATTCAGTTTATCGACGCTAAAAGCTTCGCACTTGTGATCTCTGCAACCAAGCTTGTAGCTCTGATACTTGATTGCATACCTAGATGACCTATAAATAAGTTCCAACAGATTTTCCTGGAGGATTGGAGACTGCTTTCCTTGGCGTTGGGGTAGAGGAGTATGTGTGGCAATGGAAGCAAGGGAGGGAGTGCGACTGACAGGATCATAACTCGGAGGATACCGAGCAGAGCGATTGACAATTGTAGCTTTTTCAGCGAGCGGTTCAGTATCACCTACTACGCAGTTCATTCCCTCAGATCCTTGAAGATCTTAAATAAGGCCGCCCGAAAGAGTGAGAGGAGAGCGGAGAGAGATCTGCTTGAGAAACAATTGACTCGGAAAGTCTCCCATTCACGTGGGCGCGAATAACCGAGCGGCTGTGCCCTTGGCTTTGCTCATTTCCCCTCATCCTTTGCTCATCCTCGTCGCTCTCTCTGTGTGTCAAGTCAAGCCTTCGCCACAAGAAAACGTCTCAGATAACTTTTTGGCCCTCCAGTGCACGCAAATGTGCTGAATTGGACACAGAGGGATTGTGGTTATCGAACATGCTGTGAGGTGATTCCGGTAAGTCAACGGTCCAGCTCTCCATCGTCTACATCGTGCTTTTGTTGGATAAAGGCTGACGATAGAGTCTCAACTGCAGGTGGTTCGATCTCCAACCTCTGTTTTACAGGGCGACCTACGAGCTATGCCTGGAATACCTAACGACGTCACATCTGTAACTCGCTTGCTCGGATGGGCTCCCCTTGCGGTTGGTCGCCATGATTATGGAGTCCTCTGCTTCCACCATTCTTCTCAGTGCAACCACGTCTATCGCCACACCAATAAGATGATGGGATGCCGCTGCGCTGGCCGACTCCATCGACTGGGAATACGAAGGCTAATCCTGGTTGCCCGTTGCCGTTGCGCCAACCAACTTGGTCACAAGGAAGATCCTTGCCCTTTTCTTCTGCGAGAATATAGGCATGATGCAAAGCAAGCTCATCCGACGACTTTGCCTTCATTAAGGTTCTTCCAATGCGTTTCACGTCTGTATCATGCCCGTTGTCCCTGTCGTCTCTCTCAACCCTGGACCACCACCTCACCACCTGTCAATCTCGATACAGAACATGCTGGACGTTCCCAACCCTGAACCTTCCATGCATCCGGGTTCTTCAAGTCCCACCGCCGACGCATGATGAGTCAGAGTTCGGAGCAAACGAGATCCAGATGCTCCTTGACGAAATCTTCCATCCCGTCTCTGCGTCCCTCTTCATCTACACCAACCCTACGACAACCTCTACCGCCTCCTCACTCTTCTCCTCCCGTCCCCGCAACCAAGCCTTCACCGCGAGCAGAAGACCAAGCTTGCACGTTACAAGCTGGGACGGGACTTGGGGTTAGGGTTAGGGCGTGTTCCTTCAGTCATGCAAATGGGCTGGATGGTTCTCCCAAGGTTCTCCGGTCCTCCCTCTCCATCCTCCTCATTGGCGTGCTCCACAACGAGAGGTACAGCTACTACAGCTCCTCTTGCCGCCGTTTTCGCCTCTGTCTTGAAGACGCGTCGCGTTGATACCGACAATGCAGCAGGGGCGTCACCACCTACAAGACCTCATTCCCCTCTGGCAGACTACCTGTCGATGGACCTGAGAAGAAGTCAGGATGGGTGAAAGCAAGCAAAGCTTCGATAGAGCAGAGTTGGGAATTGTAGAGGGCGGTCTTGTGGGCTAGACGAGTTACGTCAAAATTTGGCTGGTTGATCATGACCAGGAGCAACGTCACCTTTCCGTCTCCCTCCCCATTCTGCCCCAGTCCGAATCCATACTCCTCACCTCCGCATTTGACGGCCCCTGGAACGCCTTCCGCGACGACACGCTTCCCTCCCACTGCTGGTGGGGTGCTGGTGGTTGTGATGGTGTCCATCACAGAGAGGCGACGCCGGAATTGAAGCAACCGAGCTATGAACACTCACTAAACGTGGATATCTGAAGGATCAGTATCTACTTGGTGGACGTAAGAAGGTTCTGGCCCGCCAGATGGAACAGACGCAGCATTGTCGTCTACTATGGTTTCCTTCCCTCCGTCCACCCCAGGGCCAACCCCACAATAGCCAGCGACGACTTCGGGAACATCTACCACGAATTCGGAGACCACACCGTCGTTGGTCCACGCTACTGAGCACGTATCATTGGGAGATGAGGAAAAACGAGGAACTGGGTTGGGGGGATTTCGACGTGGAGGCCGGAACTCGAGAGGGAATCGGACTAGATGTGATGAGAAGAAAGATAATGTGGAAGATGAGGTGGATGGTCTCGTGGCTGGAACGGTCACGAATCATGCAACTGCGCCAAGGTTGGAACCTGGACCTTACTGGACACCTACACTTAGTACACGATCCTTTCCCCATCTCTCCTCCCCCACGAATACTCCTGCAGTCATGCCCCTCCCTCAACTCTCCTCCTATCACTACAACCGAACCTCCACCAGTCAGAGCAGGCGGAGCTTGCACGTTCCACGATACAAGTTGGGCCAGGACTCGGCTAGGACTTGATCCCTTCAAGCTTGCAAATGGGCTGGACACTTCTCCGGTCCTGCCTCCCCGTTCTCCTCATCGACGTGTAACATAATGGGAGATACGGCTACCACTCCTCCCACAGCCGTATGCACCTCTGTCTTGAGGCGTGTCGCGTTGGTAGCGACAATACCATCACTAGCGCCATCGCTTGCAAGATCTCCTTTTCCTCTGTTGGAGCTGGTTGTCAAATGATGTGAAAAGAAGGCAGGTTGGGTGGAATAAGGCGGTATCTGGATAGAGCACGGTTGGGGATTGGAGAGAGCAGCCGTGTGGGCTAGACGGGTTGCATCAAAAATCGACTGGGTGATCACATCCTGGGAGCAGCGTCACCTTTCGTCTCCCTTCTCTTTCTCCTTTCACCCCAACTTCACACTCACCACCTTCGCATTTGACGAATCCTTCGATCCCTCCCGCGACGACACGCTTCTGTGTCCCTCGGAGTGGTAATGGCGTGCTGAGACCAGTGTCACACAAAGACGAGCTAGGGAACAGGGAGACGCGGGTATGAGGGTATTGGAGGCATTGGTATCGATTAGGTCTGGTTGGGGGACTCTTGTCCTGCAGCAACGGCGGATGCAGCGTGGTCGTCCACTATTATCTCCTCCCACCTTGAAACCATCTATACAACTCTCTCCTTCAACGACTTCATGAACATCCACTACGGTTCTGGAGGCTACACCGTCGAACGCGAACGCTGTCGAATCTATTTCATTGGGAAATGAAGAAGGACGGGTGGCTGGGTGGAGAAGATTCTGGCTGGGGAAAGTCTGAACACGAGGAGAGAGATTTGGGCGAGTTATGAGAGGAGAAAGATAACGTGGAGGATGGGGTGGATCGTTTCCTGGCTGGAACGGCTACAAATCGTCCAGCTGTGTCAATGTTGGACCTGGACCCTATCAATGCTTTATACGCCCCTCCCTCCCTCTTCGTGCTGCTGGTCCTGCTGCTCGTCGCGGTTGTTGTGCAACCCAGCCACTAGCACAGAGAGACGACACTGGAGCTGAAACGACGTCGTCCTCCTCCATGATCGCCACAATTGGTTGCACGCCCTTCCTCGACCACTTTACCTCCAGTCATGACTTCGTGAATGCCCGCTACACGTTCGAGGGCTGTTTCATTGTCGGTCAACGCTGCTGAACCTACGCCACCCAGAACCGGCGAAAAAGGGAACTGGGTAGCGTTGGTTTGGGAACGGAGGGGATATGGGGAATTTGTGGGGGGTGGAGAACATGGACGTTGGGGCGCGTTGTTCATGGGGTGCGACGACTGGAGATGGCACAACTGCGCATCACGGTTGAATCCCACTGAAGGCCTTATGCACCTACAATACCAACATTGGGACAAGAACGGTCCATAACTCAGGCATCAAACGGACGGAATACTGAAAGGATGAGGGATGAAGATGATGTAGAAAGTGTTGGAGCTCATGCTGGGTTGGTCATGGACATTCTGACGGCCACCGGAGAATGAAGTCCGAGCACCTACATACCTTTCTGGCCCCTTTATGTCGTTGCCTCGCAAGCTTTCAAATTATTTCATTTATACCTCTTTGTCGTCCCATAGTTTTCCCCTGAACGTTTGCGACATAGATGTACTCGATATGAGATTCAAGTTCAGGCACTTACTTCGCTCGGATATACTTTCCCTCTAAGCCTCTGTCCATTATTATGATTGATATGCATCGCTTGGCCACACCAGGGTCCAGCACTCCCCGAGGCCCACGTTCCGAGCACGTTTAACACCGAGTGTGATGACTATCAGTCGACAGCCGCGTCTTGCTTGGCCGCATCATTTTACTCCTTTTCTTCTCAACAACACAGGCGACACTGACTGCGAGATGAACATAGGTGAAGAGGTCTACTCTCACCCCATAAAAAGGTCTAACAGATGACCATAAATACCATAGATCGAGATAACCGTAACGATGATACAGCCTGTGGCAAACTTTGGGAGATCTATGTGAAAGAGGCACAGGAATATGACGAAGGGATGATAAAAAGCTGGAAGGAGGATATGGACAACATCCTGGTATTCGTGAGTGACAAGGCAAAACGTACAGATTTCCACATTTAACCTCCTATATAAGTCGGGTTTATATTCCGCAATTCTCACCGCTTTTGTGATTGAAAGCTACCAAAATTTGCAACCAGATTTATCTGAGGACTCCAGCGCCCTCCTTCGACGAATTTCGGAACAGTTGGCATTTTCGTCCACTCTTTCCCCTCTCCCCGTCGACCCGTCTGCGTTCACTCCGACAACTGCGGCATTAGCGTGCAACATCCTCTGGTTCATTAGTCTGGCTCTAGCGCTGACCTGCTCGTTCCTGGCTACACTCGTTCAGCAGTGGTGCAGGCGCTTTTTGCACAGAACATCAACTGTGCGTTCTCCTGGGGCACATGCCCATTTGCTTCAGTTTCTATACTTCGGACTGAAAGATCTCCGAATGCACACTATCGTTGACCTGATCCCATCCCTTCTCCATCTCTCGCTATTTTCATTCTTTGCGGGATTGATCGGTTTCCTACACGATGTGAACGGCATACTTACATGGATTTCTACTGCCGCCTTGATCCTGGTCCTCCTGATATATCTCGTCCTCACGGTGCTTCCCCTCTTCAGGCTGGATTCTCCCTACGCAACCCCTCTATCGTCAGCCCTCTGGGGTCTCCTTCAGATATGGAAACGCATTCGTTCTCTTACTCCTACCCCACCCGTATTGTCCCTCATTCATCGACTCCGATCTCTAAGACCACCTTATACTCATTTCCATGAGTCCGACGAGGAGGCCCAAAGGGTCTCGTTTGATCGAAGATACTTGGCTAGCATTCAGGAGAAACCGCCTATCCTAGAATGGAGCATCGCCGATGCAACTATGAAGGTCTCTCGCATTCGTCACATCGAACGCGAGTCCAAGAGTATCGTATGGTTGTTAAAGTCGCTTAGCGACGACCTTGAGCTGCTTCCCTTCGTAGAGGCATTACCCGAGGCTCTTCAACATGAAGAGGGGTCTGCTGAGTTTCGGGAAAGCAATCTACATCTACTTGAGGCGTTAGTTGCTTCCATCGATCCTCAAGGAAACATCATTCTTCGTATCCTTAACCTGATGGAAAATGCACTGAACCCTGAGCATACAAAAGGGTATCGAGAACGTTGTGCAACCGCATGCGCACGAGCGTTATACACGGTCGGACACGTTGTTCAAGCCAATCCAGAGCAATTCAGGTCAATGACCCACGATCGTCCCCTATTCACGAATACAATCATCGATCGAATTGGCCAAGGGCTCAGTAACGGTGCTCTTGATATGGCCTACGGGCAATCAGCTTTTGCCATGTGCGCCTTCAGCAGCTGCCAGTGGGCTAGAGACAGATTAACTTCGGAAGGCGATGTTCCTTCTCGTTCATCATCAATCCTGAAAGAAGTGGCAGCAATAGGACGATTCAAATGGAGAGACAACCGCTTCATTACCGGCCGTTTCGACCCAGGAGACAAACAGACCTTACACCTGAATTGCGTTCACGACCTAACTCAGAGCCAGTCCTTTGTGGATGGCGTGGTCGGTTACCTGCTGTATCAGTATGCAGTCAAAGCGATAGAAATTTACCCCCAACACTTCGAATACCTTTCACAGGTTTTCACTGGAATAGACCCCAAACGTCTCAAGGGGCGTTCTCGATTTGAACAGATTTTCTGGCATCTCGCGGAAGCATTCGATTCACACAGACTCACATGGAATGACAGGGATAAAGTCGACGGCATATTGGGTTTGGCAATTCAGGTCACTGCCAGCCGTGATTATGTTACCACAGGCGATCCGAACCTACACATTCCGCGATGTATTTCGTCATACCATCGAACATTTGGATGGGGCTGTCGATCTGTATTAGATCAATTAGACGTCCGCCTGGGCCTATTCAAGTGCCTGCAGCTCAGGGAAAATATCCAAATGCCACTAGAGGGGGATTACTTGACTTGTTTGAAGCACCTCTTGGCTACGGGATATATAATATGCGGAGAAGAGACGAGTTATTTGTTCTGGGCCCAGATCTATTGGGATATTCACCAGTTCACAACGCATAGGTCACCTCAGGTGCAATCCCTGGCGTACTTGATTGCTCTCAAGGCGGCTCAGTTTAACGGTCGCGGATCGATTATACCGTCCAGAACACTGCTCTCGCTGCTAGATCAAATCTACGAGAATGTTTCATCAGAAGGGGTATACCACGGCGCAAATCGCGATCACCTTCATTGGATCACACTACTACAGTGTTTGGGCAGTTCCCTTCCGATATCGCATATTTCCGATGTTTTGAAGTTCTTCCATTCTCGATTGTGGCGACCGCTCTTTGGACTTCCCTTTGCTAAGGATGTCGAGAATAATGTTTCCTTCATTATACTATTCTCTCGCTGTTCTGAGGAATATTTCTACAAGCTGGTTAGCTGCGTGGGGTCGGAATTGGCGCAACTTTTGGAAATCAACGGCATGATCTGGCGCATTTGGTATGTTCTGGCGGATGGACTATACAATACGGCGACTCTGGAAGAGTGCAGGGCCTGGAATGGTGTATTCTCTCTGTGGAGAAAAATCGATGAAGCGCTTACGCCCGAGATGCGACAAGCGTCACTGGCAATTGCGAGACAACCACGCTCACCATCGAACCCCTCATCCACCATTCTACATCCCGATAACAACACCGGTGAAGACAACCGACGATTTCTTAACTTGTCTGCTAGTATCGAAGATACCAGGGGATATTTCTCCTTGCACGGCCACCTTTTTACCACACTTCCTGAGGCTGATGCCGAGGAAGATCATCTCCTTTCCATGGACGATGGTAGATATTCCAACCATATCCATCACGATCGCCTTTCCGCACATTATTTCACGCCATTGCCGCCTTCCGATTATGAAGAAGACGATGCTCTTCAACCACCACCTAATGATATAACCTATGCTCATGTGGAGCCCGCAGTAGTGGAGTCGTATGCATGGTCGACGGTCGACCCCGACTCCTGGTAGACGCGGTTTTGCGTATTCATGGCCATTCTTCTCTATGGGACTTCGTCATCAAATGGAAAGCTTACATACCTTCTGATATACCTCACGGTCCCAGAATTCGGTACTCATTATGTACAGCATGTGCCCGTACTTCTATCCGTCCCTTAGGGATTAGTTTTAGAGTGACATCGCCGAGCCTCCTTGAGGCGATTTTGCGTATCTCTTCCATGAACGCTTTGTCGTGCCCCAGCCCATTTCTCCAACTTCCCTAAACCTCTGTTCGCTTTATGGTTAGATATCCTTCCTTATTCCATTACCTATCTTTAATGAGTAGCTATAAATGCATACGAGCCTCGCGCATACATACTTCCCTCTTGTAACTCTGGTTTACCTGATTGCCCTAAAGGCATCCGAGGCTGTTTGGATCAATATCGGGTCTGAACAGCCCAAATTGCTGATAGGCCATATATATCAAAATGTCTCTATACCAAAAATATATCCTAATGCAAGTCAAAGTCATATTCATTGGATCACCTTATTACAATGTCTAGGCAGCGGCCTCCCAATATCACACATCTCAGACGTGTTGAAGTTCTTCCTTTCTCTGCATCTTGAGATATACAAGGTCTGGGGGGTACATCATGATGTGGCCTTCCTTGAGTTGTTCACTTGCTCCTCCAACGAATACTGTTCCAAGCTGGCTTGCTGCTCGAGGTCGGAATTGGTGCAACTTCTGGAGGTCAATGGCATGATCTGGGCGATCTGGCAAGCATTGACGGATGGATTTGATCTTTTTGAGACTGTGGAAGAGTGCAGGGCGTGGCAGAATGTATTCTTGTCACTGGCAACAATTAGTGGAGTCCTTACTCCTGAGATGCGTGAGGCATCACAGGCAACTGTCGTACAGTCACACTCATCCAAGAACCCCTCACCTGCCATCCTGTATCCTCGATTCGAGGGCGATACGGATAGGAGGAAATTCCTTGACTTGCCAGCTAACATCGAGGCAACCAAGAAAAAATTTACTCCATTCATGGATCTATTTACGACGCTTCCCGAAGCTGATGCCGAAGAAGACCGTCTTCTCGCGATGGATGACGACACATACTCAAACCACATTCACCACGATCGTATTGGAGCGCACTATTTCGTGAAGCTACCACCTACCAATGACGAAGAGGATGCCGCACTTCAACCTCTACCTGGTGACCTCACCTACATCCATACAGAGCCCGCTTCGAAACGCTCATATCAAGGCTCTGATGCGACATCACCCCAGGCTTGACCGAGCCGATCTTCGTACTCTTTCATACTAAATCATGGCCATTGCTTTCTTCGGATATTTTATTTACAAAAAAACATGGGCTCTTACTTACCCTTATACATACCTTCTCGTCACGCCATTCAACAATTACCGCTCGATCCGTCGTAAATATCACATTCACAGGACACTACTGATTTACGCTATCATGGGCTCTTTCGTTATCCTCCTGAATCTATCTCGTATTTATCGTCTCCCATTCTGTCTCCTCGAGTCATATAGCTAGGAATGTATCCTTTGTGGAGAGATAGGAGCCATCGGAAGGACACCTGCTAAAGCCCATCTGCCGTACGAACGATTTTCATATTTCGGCAGATGAGAGGGTATAAGAAAGACACAATGAACGAATGGATTTGAGGAGCCTATGTATGCGAAAAGAATCGTATAATTGTGCGACGAGGTAAACGATGAGAGAGCGAAGACGTATTCATGCGAAGATGATAGATGTAAAAGTCCGCATGAGGCAGATTCTAGCTCCAATCGGATACAAGAAAGAAAGGAGGAAACGTCGATTTTGTTATGCTCATCACCAACTAGCATCGTGAACATGATATCGCCGGCGAGGAGGGTGCTGAGAACACCTTTCTTGACGTGCTCAGAGCCTGGAAAGCCGATGTTAGCGATACAGAATGGCGTGGTCGCGGTCTTCACCCCGATGGTTTTGAACCATTCGATGAAGAGCGTCAAGTACTATGACGATGAAGGCTTCAACTTTCCGATCATCACTGTGTATCTGAACTCGAAGCTGTGGAGCCGCCTGTGAACTCGGTCTCGTCGAAAAAGAGTGTACACTGTGTTCACTTTCATCGACCTTTTCATCGACGAAGCCACCGGTTTATCTCCTAGTACTAATGAAGTACGTGGTGAGTCCAGATACAACAGGATCAGATCCGGGGAATTGAGAGTGCAAATATCATCGGCGACGTAACCCATAGTGCACTTGATGGTGTGATTGAAGAACCTGTCTGCGAGGGTATGGATCTAGTTGCCCTACGTAGCGGCGGCGGGATGCTTCAGAGGAGGGAGAGGTACTCTGTAGATTGACGCAGATGTTCCCTTTGGTGTGGCGAACTGGGCGATTGAGGGAGGAGACAGAGGTTCTTGGGTGATATGGTGGGAGAATGTAGCCGTAGAAATAATCTTGCCCTACGTCAATATCTTCGAGGCTGCGATCGCGATTCTTGTTTGTGAATGAAAGTTGAGCCTGAAAAGGTCGACTCCAACATGGCTTTGAGCGGATAAAATTTGTCCAACCTCCTCCGTCGCCATAAGATAACTGTCAGGCGCAACCCCCAGAGAGAATCTCTTAATACAAGCGTCATTTTTATTTGAAGGTGATCTTCCATAGCATGACTTTCGAAGAGGAGGATGCCTGAGTTATGGTCGGGACGGACAACGATGAACGGGAACTGCCGAGAGGCCAAATCCGCGCAGACGCGTCTTTCTCCTCCTTCATCATGCATCATGACTGGTGACCTCCGAGTCGAACTTCAACCTCTTCTCGCTTATCTTTGACATCCGACATGGCATTGAGGAGATGTTGCTACAGCAGTCCAGAACCTCGCTCGAGCCGACCTGGCTGAGTTGACCGTGAGGTGAGAACTTCTGCCGCTTTCTCAACTTATCCTTCCCAACCAACCCGAGCTCATAGCCCTGCGGAAATGTCTCTCTCTCCGCTCATGACGAATACCCCTGAGTATATGGGTTCAAGGTCGCTACCTATCAGCTTGGATGACAATGCTGTACTTCTGCAACGCCATCTTGTCAGATCAGCCTGCTGGAACATCTCGCTCCTCCGCTGAATGTCTAAGAAGAACAAACAGTTCTAGCTCAGTTGTCTCGGCTGAAAATCCTGGTTTGTAGTTTCTCCTTCCTCTGTTGATGTGTCGTCTCACTTTTTCGTTTTCAAGATAAGCATGATGTACCTCTCCTCAAGGCACGGGTCGAAGCCTACCAACCTCTGGAACCTCTTGCTTCCATCTTTCGCGCTGGCCGCGCTCCACCATGACCTGCCAACTGTCGATACCCTGACTTCGTTCAGTGTTACCCTCTCCTGCTGGAGTACTCATCACCATGGTCCTACACCGTAACTGGTGAAAAGAACAAGGTACACGGGACGTTCGCCAACTGCATCCTGGAAGGCGGCACAACCAATACCCTATTCTCGGGATGAGATTGGTTCAAGTCCAGCTTGGCTCACTTACGTACTTCTCAAGTCCTGCTCCCCTTGTCAATGATCAGTCCCGCTCACGCTCGGTCCTGCGGTCTTGCAGGTGTTTCGTCTCCACACCCATGATATTACACTATCTCTCTCTACCCAAAGCTCCTTTCCCCGCCTCGGACGTACTGGCCTCGCTCATTTGCCACCTCAACCCACCAGCGCCCGTTTGACAACGTCGGTTCCTGCAATGACCAAGATCCCGACTCCCTGTTGCCCATACTACCCGTTCCAACGCCACGTCCTTCATCACTGTACACCATTTCTCCTGCTTCTCCTGCTCCTGGTCTACGAAGCCTTCTTGCTGGCGAATGTGAACCAGTGAGCCAAGTACCGAACCGTCGGCCGATATTTCCCGATTCGGAAATAGCTCCGTCGACCAACGTCAGGAAGGCCAGTCCCTCTTCCTCACCCCCGAGTCAATGAATTCCGGCAGTAGTGGAATATCGCCACTCCTCGGAGCCTTCTCCCCTCTCATTCTCATTCGATACAGCAGAATCGTCGAGCATCACGCCGCCAGGTCGTACAGCCAGCCCTATTTCGGTCTCAGGAGGATTCCTCCACTGGACCCCAACTCATTACAGTCATTTCGTCTCCGAGAAGCCGTAGACATGGTCTACCGTCATCCATGACACACCTGCTAGAGTCCAGTCACGCTGCTCAGGCTCATAGCTGTTCCCCGTCCCTGTCATCCTCACCTCACGTTTGCAGGAGTACTATCCTCGATATACCCACGTCAACACCACCATCTTCATTGATGGGTGCTATGGCTTTGGTACCTGTACCCGCCAGCCTTTCTCTGGCGAACGTAGTCTGAAGACCTCATTCACGTCACTCGGTCCATACATCCTTCGCTCGCGACGACGGACGTCGTTTACCGATAGAATTATCATTGGAAGACACTTGGCCTAAGACTCGATCCATCATCTACCTACGACGAGACTTGTTGTTCCTTACCCCCTCCCATGATTTACCTCACGGAAAGCCTGATCGGCATGCTTTATCGTACAATATACCATCCCACCCCGGTTTCATGATCGACACCTCTTCGACATTCATCCGGTTCTATCCCACCTGCACCACATATATACCCAGGAAGCTATAGCTTCGTCACTGCAAACGCTTGCCATATCACAATTGCTCCTGGTAGGCGTCGTCGATGAACTTGGACGTATGGCGTACGAGAACGGGAAGTAGAGGGATGATGAACAGTCGGAAACAAGCCTGAGGAATGGGCATCTGGTGGTAGTGGAACACTTGGGGTACGGGAATGGGAATGCCGGGGGCAGGAGAGTTGATGTACACACGCGAGCTTTGGTCGCAGTACGCCGAGTTGCATCACGAATACGTCCAAATGAATGCAGAAAAGATAATGTTCGGATCCCTATGTACCTCAACCCCAATCTGCCCACACTAGTCAAGAATCCCCAGTAGTCGATCACCTTTTCACCACATTCCTTCCGGCTCCTCTCTGCTCATCCTCGGTTATTCGTTCTACGTCTTCTGTCGCAGAGACTCATTCCATGCTCGTATGACCGCCGGTTCATAGTCCCATCGTGGCTTCGGATAGGCTCTACTGGCCATCTGGGTTCTCCCGAGCCATATACGTCCACGAAATAGACACCTTACCCGATATCACCTCCGTATGGTATGAATTATGTATGCATGGAATATGACTCCTCACTGAGAGCATGTGCGAACGCCCACACGAACGCCCACAAAAGATTGATAGGGACAACACGTGCTGACCAGGTTGGCCATTGACTATTATTGTTAATGTCGAATATTAGGCATGCAACGTGTACAGCCAATGATTAATGAAGGGCGAGACCTGCCCCAGTTCTCTCTTCTCTTTCTTCTCCCCCAGCCAAGGATAAAGCGAAATGAGTAAAGGTGAGATGGTTGACCGTTGCAGAAGGGCGTGCCAGATGATCGTGATTTTCACAGATCAAGATAACCGTAATGATGACGCGGCCTGCGGTAAAATCTGGGAGATCTACGTGAAAGAGGCACAGCAATACGATGAAGGGATGGTAAGAAGCTGGAAGGAGGACATGGACAGCATGCTAGTCTTTGTAAGTGGCAAGGTAACAAAAAGTTTTCAACCCTTGAAATTCAATTGCCAACAGTCGGGCTTATACTCTGCAATCCTAACGGCCTTTGTCATCGAAAGCTACCAGAATCTCCAACCAGACTTAGTGGAGGATTCAAGTCTTCTTCTTCGACGGATCTCGGAGCAGCTGTCTTCGACGTCGGCTCTTCCTCCCATTCCCGACATATTATCCTTCACTCCTACCGCGGCTGCGCTGGCATGCAACGTTCTCTGGTTCATCAGTTTGGCTCTGGCCTTGACTTGCTCGTTTTTGGCTACGCTCGTTCAACAATGGTCTAGGCGCTTCTTGCATAGGACATCTACTGTCCGCTCTCCTGGAACACACGCACGCCTGCTTCAGTTTCTGTATTTCGGACTGAAGGATCTCCGAATGCATGCAGTCGTGGATTTGATCCCATCCCTCCTTCACCTCTCATTATTTTCATTCTTTGGAGGTTTGATTGCCTTCCTGCATGACGTCAACAATATTCTATTGTGGATATCCATTACGACGCTAAGCTTGGTTCTGCTTGTGTACGTTATCCTCACGGTACTTCACATCTTGAAGTTGGACTCTCCCTACGCAACTCCAGCATCGTCAGTCTTGTGGCGTCTGCTTCAGATTTACAGGAAATTTTGCGCTTCTATCTCGAACCCGGTGATACCCACGTTCATTCGTCGCTCTTTGCATGTTGGAGCACCCTGCCTTGAAGGACTCGAGTCAACTGACGAGGAAGCCCAAACAGAGCACCCCAGTCATTCTTTCATGGCCGAGGGTGAGGATAAAGATGGGCTTTCTTTCACAGCACTGGAGTGGAACATTGTTGATGCTACCGTGAAGGCATCCCGCATTCGCCATGTCGAACGGGAATCGCAGAGTATCGTGTGGTTATTGAGGTCACTGAATGATAATTTCGAACTGCTTCCATTTGTCGAGGCTTTACCCGATATAATCCAGTATAAAGAAGACGGTGCTACCTTCAGGGAAGCCAACTTTCATCTGCTTGAGGCATTGCTTGCTTCCCAAGATCCCCAGATAAACATCATTCTTCGTATCCTTGATCTCATGGAGAGTTCACTGAGCACGTGGCATACAAAAGCGCATCGAGAACGCTGCGGTATTGCCTGCGCGCGAGCTTTGTATGCCCTGGGACACGTCCTCCAGGCCAACCCAGCACGATTCAGGCCAATGACCTACAATTCACCCATTTTCACTACCCAAATCATTAATCGACTCGGTCAAGGGCTCTGTCAGAGTGCTCTTGATATGAGTTACGGGCAATCAGCGCTGGTGATGTGTGCATTTAGTAGCTGCCGTTGGCTCAGGGCTAGATTAGCCTTGGAACCCGTCAATTCATCCAATTTTGCCTGGCTAACACATCAAGCATTGGCGATGAAGGAGATTGGCTGGGGATTGAATACCTGGGGGCCATCTATCAGAAACTCTGAAGGCCAGACTCGTTTTGGACCCATTCGGCGCCATGAAGCCGTAGATGACGCAGTCAGCCACTTACTGTTCGAATACAGTTACAGTGCGATTCACAATTACCCTCAGCATTTCAGCCATCTCTCTGAACTCATCATTAGAGATATCGCCAAACATCCGGTCCGCCGATTCAATGGTGGTAGGATTCTCGAGATGCTGGGAGATGCGATGCAGCGCGGCGTCTTCAAGGAGAGCGACACCAATAAAGTGGATGCCATACTCTATGTTCCAATTTACGTTTCTGTTGACGGGGATACCCTGGACGATCTGCACAAATTCTTACCTGCATGCATCTCATCGTACCACAGAGCATTTGGATGGGGTGATCTTTCGATCCTCTGGAGACCCGCCATTCTATCAAGGGTATTAAAATCCCTTTGGCTCACGGAAGACGACCCCCGGCCATTCGAAGAAGACTACGTGATCTCTCTAAAGCATCTCTCGGCTTATCACTTCAGTGGAGAGGATTATCCATTCTGGGCTGATATTTTTCGGGACATACACCGAGTGCCAAGAGACAAGTCCTTCCAAGAGCTATCTCTGACTTACCTCATTGCCCTGAAGATGAGTACCTCCTTTCAGCCAATCAGCGTGTGGATACAAGCAGAACGTGAATCGCTGCTGGAGCAAATGGTCGAGAACGCTTCAATACAGAAATTCTATCCTGGAATAAATCCAAAATACCCTATTACCTGGATTGTGTTATTAGATTGTTTAGGCGGTCAGCTTCCAATATCTCACACCTCGGATTTTTTGAAGTTGTTCCATGCTGGTCAATTATGCGTGGCAGATCCTTTAGCCGTTAGTAATGATGGGCCCTTCCTGACCTTGCTCACTCGCTATTCCAAGGAATACTTCTCGAAATTCGCTCACTGCTTAAAGCAAGATTTCCAACCACTTCTAGAAGTCAATGCAATGATATGGGTTGTCTGGAAACATCTAGCGCGTGTGTTATCAATCGAGACCTTGGAAATATGCCAAGCATGGGACAATGCGATTTCACTACTGGAAATGATCGATGGAGCCCTTACTTCTGAGATGCGCGAGGTCTCAAAAGCAATTCTAAACCAGCCACATTCAACCAAAAACCCCTCATCCTCCATATTGCTTCCGAAAAACCGTGGTTGGGACTTTAGGAGATGCCTTGATCTACCCGCCAACATCGAGTTGACCAAGGATCATTTGGCAAGACACAAGCACGTTTTTACGAGGCTTCCCGAAGCCGATGCGGAAGAAGCTCGCTGTCTAGCCATAGACGATGATACCTACTCCAACCGTCACCCAATCCATCGTGATCGCCTCGCCGCGCATTATTTCGTGCAGTTACCACCTTCGAATAAAAACGAAGAAGCTGCGCTTCAACCACCCCATAATGACTTCACGTACCTCCATATACAGCCTGCGAAAAAGGGCCTTTGAAGAGAGGATTAATCGTGCCTCTGGCTATCAGTCGGATCGAACCTCTGACGCGACGCTGACTTCGGAATGTGTCCATTCTGCGTATGACTGTTGGCCGGTTTTCTCTATGATCATGATGGTATCTTGATATCAAACATGGACTCTTACATACGTTTTGAAGTGTTTCGTCGTCGTCTCAATGTTTATTTGCTATTCATCTGGGTCGTTACTACACAAGTTAAACTTTTCTCTTCTATCACGCTCAAATGGATAAAACCGACTGTTATATAGCTACTTTCTTGCCTACTTACGTATCATCTTTGTCGTATCCCTTCCTCCTCTTTGTCCTACTCGCTACCGTTATTTCTCCTGCTTCCGGTCACCTTGTCGAATACCCTGTCTGCATTCGATAGGTCGTTGGTACCTACATAGTTCGCACTTATGAGCCTCTCTCCTCGTCACTACCCTTTCTTATTTATCAAGGATGCAGGATGGATGGCCGCGCAAGGCGTCACGATTGGTGATCCATATCATAGACCGATGTGAGGTACGAGGAACGGCTTGGTTGGTGCTCGAAGCTCGTTTGACTCTAGGAAGATGGCGTTGTAAAGATGAGAGTGGCCAGCCAGAAGTGGTTGACGATAGATTCCTCTGCAATGAACGGAAAGTGCTGATCTGCGAGAAGAAGGATTCGTAGTCCAACTTCTACATCAGAGTCTCGAATCTCATTTGGAAATTTAAGTCCTGGCTGGTTGAGGCAGAGACGTCTCGAAGATATGTGGCCGGTCACCCTAGCCTGAGGTTCTTAGCTTCTAACCTGCAGATAGTCCTACGGCCCAAGTACGACTGTGCCCGAAACTAGGCTGAAAAATTCTGCTTTACTTCGAGCGAAGGCATTAAATACAAAGGCGAGCATTAGAGATGCGCGGTGATCCGCCGCGAGATGTGTAGCTGCTGGAGAATGGCACTCATATGCCGTTCCTCTCAAGGCTTAGAGACTCAGTGAGAGACGACGCTTTGGCAAGGGAAGAAGCGACCTCCGGCCTCGGTCCCGACATCCGACTCATTTGATTGACCACGTGCCAAGAACCTCGTGGCTGTGCCTGCTTCACAACTTTCTTCACCGCCCACCTCGGGCTTTCCGAGTCCTCTTCCTTCCTTCTTTCCTTCGGTACCCCCTCGTACAAATCAGGGGGGCGAGCTCAGACAAGATCTATAGCAGACTCAAGATAGCCTACCTCTCTCTACGGATATTTCTCAACATGTCGAAACGCGGGTCTGGCAAAACACCTCCTACCAATCGGGGCAAGGGCGTAAAGGGCAACAGTAGGCTGAGCAATCTAAGAACGGCAACGAAAGATGTGTATAGAGTCTTGGAGGAGAATGGGTGGAAGGATGGGTATGTATTTACTGGAGATACAGCGAGGGATGTGTACGGTGATACTGGGGTTGTTCCGTCTGTATGTTCTCTTCCCCGCTCAGGACGGATATACACTAAGCACGCGTCCGATCCGTGACTTTAGGGAGTCCACGTTCTATTCCTCAGGCCTACACATGTACTCTCCCTCAAACAACTGATACCAACTTATAACTCCAAGAACTTCATCTATACGCGAGAGGGAGAGAAGTTACTTTGGCGGTCCTCGTCTCCTGCCTCGTCTCCTGCCTCAACTCCCTCTCCCTCTCCCTCCCCAACCCCACCCCGCTCGCATAACAAACTCCAGTCCTCTCTTGCTGGGCCTGTCGCCTTGTCAGATACCGAGAATGCAGCCGAGAACACGATTGAAATCACCCTCACGCCTCCATTCTCGACGTATAACCCGTCCGAGAAACAATCCCTCGAGGGTTTCCCAGTCGTTCCCTACCCATACATTCTCCTCCATACCCTATGGATGTGGGGTCGAGCTTCTACCCCCTCTTCCTCCGCCTCACCGACTTCGGTCACTGCGCCTTCACTGCAACCCCAAGAACCAGACCTCCGAAGACAAATAATTAACATGCTTCACTTCCTTGATTCTAATCCAGGTCTAATACGACCAATATTCTTCGATAAGATGCTTAAAGCTGCTTCTGAACCTATCGTGAGGAAGTTTCGGGAAGCCGCTCCTGGGTGGGTGGAGGTTTGGAGGGGGTTGGGATTTAGGCTCGATGAAAGGGAGAGAGAGAGGCAGGTGGTGAGAAATAGAGGGATGAGTGGAGGTGTACCGTTGGGTTTGGCGTCAAGTGCGAAGCCACCTGCTGCTACTGCTACGAGCGGGTTGGCGACTTCATCGGTAGTGACATCCCAAGCTCCAGCTACGTTGGTGAATGGGGCTGGACCCGGACCTGGAAGAGGTGGTGGTGGTGGAAGAACCGTTGGAGCAGGGAGACTTCGACTTCCAGTTTACGAGCCTCGAGTACCACCACCATTACCCTATAGATCCTTTCCCCAGGGTCAACTTCCCATGGCTGGTCCATCTTCCCTCTCCCTTCTTCAATTCCCTCCCTCCTCTCCCATCCGAACGAATTACCCAAACGGAACTATTGCTCAGTTCCCCTATGAGCGTGGTGGTCATGGTCGGAATCGTGGACATGGACGTGGACATCCCTCCGTCGCTGAAGGCTCTGCTACTACTACTGGCAATGGTCGAGATAATGTTAATGCCAAACCGAAACCGGATGGCTGGAAGAAGAGAAATCCGAAAAAGATGAGTCAGTATGAGATTCGGTATGAAGCTGCGAGGACGACGGTGGGGGTGTTGGAGGGACTTGGGTTTAGGTGTGCGTTGTTTGGGAGTATGGCAGCGAAGTTGTATGGGAATGGGAGGGTTCCTGGGGTGAGTACGGTTTCGTTTTGGCTTTCTTCCTGGTTTGGTTCTTGTTGTGGTTTTTGGTCTGTTCCTTCGTTCTTTCGTTCATGGATTTTACTTTTACTCTCACCTGCCCTCTCATCATTATGATGGACTTCGTCCGTCCACCTGCGATTCTTTATACTTTCCGCGACGGTGACCTCGCCCGTCACTGTACCTATTCCTTCTTCCATTCTTCCTCTTCGCTACAAGTCATGCTGTCTGTTCCTTGGTATCCTCATGATGGGCCAGATACCCCAATCCCTCTTTTCGGAACAGGTCACTCGGTTTTGTTTTTGATGCTCTCTCTGACGTCCATTATCTTGTCGTTCGTATTCGTTCGCTTCGAGTTCTTAATGCTGTTGCTCTCATTCCGCATTACACTTCTTCGCGTTCTTTGCTCATCATTCTCTCAACATCTCCTTGACTCTTACTAACTCACTCACCTTTCTTTCATCTCCAGGACATCGACCTTCTTGTACTACCACCGTCGAGTGGCCCCTACTCAGACGTAACACAGGAAGACATCAAACTCCTCCTTGCGGAGAACTGTCCACCCGAGAGCCATTACGTGAGGTTGCGGAGTCGGGATCCAGAGGCGACGTATAGAGTACTTTATTGGATACCAAAGGCGAAAGGGGAGGGGGAGAAGTGGGAGGAGGAAGCTGAAGCTGAGGCGGTAACTGGGGATGGGCGAGAAGCAGTGGAAGGAGTGAAGGAAGATGAGGAAGCGATAGGGGAACAGGGGGAGGATGCAGAAGACGTGGTGGAGGAGTTGGTTGGAGCTGTTGAAGACCCCGTTATCGATGAAGATACCCCAAAGGAAACCGAAGCTGGTGCTTCTACCAGTACAGATCAAGCCAAGCCTAACACCAACGGAAACCAACCCAAGAAACGAACCCGTCCCTCCCATTTCAAATCCTCCAAAGTCGATATCCTACTGCCCGGAATCATGAACCTCCCTTCTCTACCACCCACTCTAATCACATATCGGGGTCGACTTCCGTGCGTTCCTTATCCTCTTTTGTTGGCGCAGAAACTGCAGGGGTGGAGTGATCATAAGGAGAGCGAGGAAGAGAGGTATCAGAGAAAGGTACCGGAGGACGTGAAGGATTTGGAATGGCTCGTTGGTATCGGGGGAGGAGAGGGGTTGGAGAGGAACTGGAGAGGGTGGGGCGGTGGCGAGCTTACAAATGGTTATGCGAATCCGAACTGGAATGCGAACCAAAGAGGAAGTTGGGGCGGAGAGGAAGGAAGGATATGGTGTGATAGAAGGATGTTTAGTGAGGAATTTGAGGCTTTGACGACCGAGAGGGTGCGGAGGATATGTGAGGAGCATGAGGGACTGAGAGCGGGGTGGAGGAGGGTTGGTTTCGAGGTTTGATGCTGGTGCCAACCTTCGCGTTTGGAGACTACATTTGATGTCTTGAGCCAGTCGACTTAGGCTTGAATATTTTTCTCGCTTCTTGAGCACCCGATCTCCCTCCGTCTTTCTGGTTTGATGCCTTTGAAGATAATTCCTATCAGGTTTTAGATCGTCACACTTTCACTATTTTTGGCATTTAGAGCTATCGTTTTGTTTTGGAATCGGTTGTCGATTGTATATCGTACGAAGTAAAATGTAGAATTAGTTGTAATCGGTAACTATACCGTCGTCGCATCAGTGTGCTTCGTAGAGTAGATCACGAGAATAACCCCGTCGCTGCTTTATCGCTCTCTTTACTTTCGGATCGTGCTCCTCCTCCAGTCACCTCTTTAGATGGACCAGACTCGCCATGGACAACCGTGTCGTTTTCCGGTGGGATCCTCAGTCAATGGTAGGCCGTTCAATGGGGCCGTTTCCCACCTTTTCATGCCATTACTATATCACCGTCGAGTGCATAATCGATTATCCTGGACTTAGTATGGCTCCAAGTGACCCAGACCAGCAAACGCAAGGTTGCGATCATCGGCTGATCATCCCGGCATCGGTGAGCAGCAGTCGACGGCAGAAGTTAAATCCATGGATAGAGGTCTTCTGGAGAACTCTATAGTCAGGCACAGATGGAGGGGGAAGCACTCAAGGAACTTACCGACTGTGGAGATTAGCTGGAGGTAGATGCGAGATTGGATGAGAAGATGCGGTTCGATTGGGCATCTATTCTTGAGGTCAGATCTGCCCGAATCTCAAGAGGGACTCAGATCTAGGGATCAAGAAGTCCGCGAAGTTCTGTCTCGCAGTTAATGAAGCTCCAGTGGGGGTGCACACGAGGATATTGGCAGAGAAATGTGGCTTGGTCTCATGAATGAGACCCTCCTCTCCTCCGAAGATATTTCGAAGATAGATAGGGCACCTCATGAGCCTGGGTTACGCATGGCGAGCGCCACTAAGGTCCTTCCTTCACTCAGTGTAGACTCGTTGTGTGAATAGGGTGGTGGTAGCTAACCCAAGGAATCGGTAGCATGGGCCCAGAACATACTGGATGTGATCATATAAAGGTAGATAGCATCAGAATTCGAAAGCTAATCGCCAAACCAGATCGATTTGGCCGGCCAGACAGTCTCCAGTTCGAATATAACTTGATTCCTGTAGGCGAGGGGTGTCATGATCTCTGCATGAGGTTCATGTATTGAGTTGTACAAGCTAATGAGAAAGAACCGTGCTTGAACGTCGTGTAAGATAGCGGATAGCTATACGTCGGACAAAGCCGTCCAGGAGAACCCAGTTACAATTAAGATCCACGACCTCATAATCTAATCTCGGAGGTTGTGATCGAAAGTTATCGATCGGCAACGGACGTCACCCGCAATTAATCCCTCTCCGTCAAGGATGAACGAGGCCAATCATTATGGGCGAGGCTCATATATACTTAATTTAGTTAAATATCATGACATCGTGATCCTAGACACATGTTCGTGGCGAATTAGTGCGTGTGTATGAGGACTAAGCGACAGTATGAGGAGCCACTGCCTATCAAAAGTCGTTCGAGATGGGACGAGGAAAACTGCGAGGGTAAACGTTACTCAACGCGCTTGACAGATGTATGGAAAGAAGACTTACATCGCTAGTAAACTCCAGGGATGAGCTTGTAGGGTACACGTTCCGCCCATGCTTCCCATTCCTTCTTGAACTGATCTCGCAATATCGCCTCTTCCTTGGGTACACGTAGAACTAGGCTTGCGATGACAGACATGGCAATTAAGAACCAGGTTGTCGCCATGAGCTTCCCTACGACGGTCTGCAAGAACCCACATTCCCAAACCCAGGAACCCATGAGGCGATTACAACATATCCCAAGAACGGTCAAAATGAGGCCAGTGTAACTCGGATGGCGAACGAGAGAATAAGGTCCGGTAATTACCAGTTCGTGATCGTTGAAAAGATATAGTTCGAAGGTGAAGAATCTTCCGAGCGTTTTGAAGCTGCCCAAGCGAAGTAGGGTTCCAGAAAGAACGAGGGACATTCCGAAAATGAAAGCGGGAGTGAAGTCGAGGCGAGCTGGGCAACTGTCGTCGAGGGTAACGTGGAACTGAGGTTGAGCCTCTAGAGCTGTTGGATTATGGTGGACGAGGATGGTAAGAACTTCGAACAGGAGAGTGGTGTAATACAGAGACTGGATACGTTCGTCCTTTAGCGAGGTGTGGAATATGAAGGATTCGTCCTTACTCGCAAATAGACACAAGGTCTTCCGAGTGACTTCAGAAAGCGTTCACGCCAGTCGGGAATAAGGTGCTCGTCAGAAGGCGTTGGTCGATTCGGTGGAGTGGCGCACAGATGCATGCAAACGCCATCCAAAATAAGTAGGGGAATCTTGAGCAGAGACATCCTGTAAGCCTAAGAAGATTGATTCGAGCCCGTAGTTGGATAGGAATCAGTGGGAGATGGCTGGGTATACGCGAGTGGCGACGGGTGAGCTGGTATTACTGAACGCCTCAAGACCTCTTATATTGGGAGGGAGTGACAGGATCATCAGAAACCAGAATTTGGGTGCGAAGAAAGTTTGCATGGCCGAAGAAATTGGCAAAGATCGCAAAGGGATGTGTGGGCATGACTGTTCTAGACGATGCAAACACGCGAATGACTGATGCCTGACGGCGTTTAGGCCATACCGGAGATCTCAGATGCGGAATTCGATTTCCTTCCCTTACTCCGGGAGATATCCTTCCTCCACCAAGATAATCTTTGGACCCGCGAGGCTGCAGATACTTTTGAGGTATATTTTCCCGTTCCCTACTTCGGGCATGGGTTTAGACACAGAATCAATTTTTCGAAATGGAATGTTCTTACCCTGGGAACCCAACGATCCGGGAATATTGCTTGCCCGGCTGCGAACAGATAGCTTGCAGCGAAAATTGACAGTGGTAGTTGGAGAGACGGGGAAGAGAGAGAATGTCTGATGGTATGTTGATTCTTCGCTCCTCATATAGCAGGGAATGTCGTGAGGTGGTCGTCGGTGGATGTGAAGACCGACGATTATCTTGATGCCGTGCTGTGCACTCATATATTTGATGGTCAACTGTCCGTCACTCGCGGACGAAATTCGTAGAGGCAGAAGAGGATATAGTTTAACTCCTTGCGTTTCAGCGCTCAGAAGTCAATCCTGACGCAGGCGTTCGGTCAATTCGAGCATGAGGATAACGATGTTGGACCTAGCATGTGACGTATAACGATCTCAAACGAATAGTCGCTTTCAATCCCAGTTTCCTCCGGAATTTCCATAAAGTCGCATATCGATCCTCCGGACCCACCCTCCACTCTAAGTTGTCAGGGTCATTCAATGCTGCACAAGAGCACGTAATGGTCAGGCCCCTAACGAACCTCGATCTTCTGACCTCATACGGAGTCTTTCGGAGGAAGGGTTCACAAAAGGAGTCTCGAGGAATGCATGGGAGAAACCATGACCTTTAGTTGCTAAGACGGCGCTTGAGATTGCGTCCGTGACTTGCCACAAGGCATGAAACGTGTTCCTTTGAACGCATTTCTTGATGATCCTAGAGGTTTGATGGACATTCCTAGCAGCCATACGTAGGGTGAGGAGCTGATTCCAAAAGCAGAGTAAATGCTGTGTTTTGCTCCTGTCCGAACATCCTATCGATTGCTCCTTGACCTCTGAATGTCATGAGGGCGTGTAGAAGGATATCACCGGGGATCCATACACGCGTGAAGTTTCTTCCATGCAGCGAACGACAGCAAGTAGGATATTTCACTATATTTGGCCCCAAGCAAAAACAGATTCCAAGCGGCGTCACCCCTGATCCGTCCTCCAATACCCTCATAAAAATGAAGGCCTCGACGGACCGTCGCAGTTTTCATGGATCCAGAAATGTGCATGCGGAACCCGTCGATACTTTTTATACCCCTTTTCAAAGTTTTTGAGGGTCCGCAGTGGGAGTGCTATCTCCTAAACCGGAGGTTCACGAGCTTTTCCTCTTGTGGGATTGAGATAGAGGCTCAATTACCCAAACCAGGCAGAGAGCATCCGGAGATATAAACTCGGCAGACTGCTAAGCATAATCGAGAGAAGAGTCGATTTGCATTTTCTTCGGCGCTTGCTCGACAGAATCAGTCATTATGGAAGGGGTGGATTTGAGGGTAGAGGTCCAAACCGACCAACCAAATGAAGCAGAGGCTTGAGGCGTTCGATGTTTGAAATTCTGGATATTTGACGGTTTTGACATATAACATGGGTATCTGCGACGAGAACGTGGTCAGTATGAATGAGCGGAGCGCTGCGTTTGATTGCGCTCTTGACACTTTTCATGGTTTCAGTGGCAGACGTCGTTGACAGAACCAATGGCTATCGCCTCGTCTGGGCGATTTCCTAGTTTATCGTTCCGGCACGTGCCAACATTTCGGCATATCGGGCCGCTTTCGTCATCATTTCTGGGCACGGCATCGGAGGCAAATGCCGATTCACGTTTGACTGGGCAAAGCAGGTCAGTCTCCACCAAGAGTTGCATCCTCTTTATCTACCTCCAGGCTAAACTAAACCTCCACAAATCTTACTGAAAAAAACTTCTGAAAAACTTCTAAAACTGAGGAACAGGATGATTTTGCCGCCGGTGGTGGTATGTCATACTCACGAAGTCCGAAGCCCAAAAGTCCGATACCTATGCGAAGATGTCAGCGAGGAAAACGCTATAATTAACCAAAATCGCGAGGACGCGAGGGTTGAAGGGACCTTGACAGAGGGGAAAGGAACATCAGAGCGTGCGGATCGCGCTCTTCATTGCATTCTCGCTCAAATGGACCATCCGGCAGCGCTGCGGCAAGCATCTTGTCCTGAGCTTAGGCGCTTATCTCACCAGAACAGCTTTTCCTGACCATCGACCAACTAGACAGAACGATTTGCTAACTAGTCTTAGCCCGGACTTGGTTCAATGAGTACCGAAGCAAGATAACATCGTCGAAGAGATATATTTGAATGACCATGACTATGTTTATAGTTTTCTGTACCCTAATCTTAGAAACACTTTAGACTCGTCTATCGACGGAACGCCAAGCATGCGCCTTTCTACCCTCCTTACATCTTGCGCCCTCTGCGTAGCCCCAGCGCTTGCTGCTACAATCCCAGTCTGGACGAGCCCCAACATCGCCGTCAATGGAACAGCGGAGTCAAACACCACCGAGACTGATAGTGGACTAACGCTGATCTACACTTCGTGTAAGAGCTTAGATCCGTTCAAATTAGGGTGCATATCAAGCTCACCGTTCGTCACAGCCGCTCCCAAGCCACCAGCACCCGTTTCCCAGGCGATCTCGTACAACGGCTTCCTATTCGTATCTGGTCAGCTACCAGAAGACCCACAAACCGGAGAGCTCGTTGGCGACGACATCACCTCGCAGACGAGGCTAGCGCTCTCTAACCTCCAGCAAGTACTTATCGGAGCTGGGTCAAGTATGGGGAAGGTGATCATGTGCCATGTAAGTGGCTTGATTTAATTTGCTTTCATTTGATGGGATGGGGTGAAAAGGCAAGGCACGGAGAATGGAAGCTTACCAGATCTTGTCGTCATACCCTAGGCTTATCTCAAGAATATCGATGATTATACCACGTTCTCCGAAATCTACGGGGAGTTCTTTGGGAACCATAAACCTGCGAGGGTAGCGTTGTCGGTGGCAAATATTCCCACTGGGGCGTTGGTCGAGATTGAAGCCACTGCGAAGTACGTCGTCAGAATGACTCACTGATTAATGAGAACTTACATCAGAGCATTTTGATAGGGCATAAACGATACACACGAATTGCATTCCACAGGAACGGAGAAGTACCTTAGTTATTATGATCACTAGTCGACGTAGAGTATAGTATTCTTGGGCTATTAGATTCCAATAATGCATCCTGATCCACAGTTCTATTCGTTTCCAAAGCAAAGAAGAAGACCTTGTCTAAAGAATAAAGAGACAGGTCGTTTCCTAGGGGAGGCTTTCCGCCCAAGTTGATGGGCCTCCCTCTCTATACAAGGCGCTGTGAGTACCCTCTAGATACCTGACGTGGATTATTGTCCTCTTTGGCAGTCGTGATGGTGCTGAGTTAGCTGGGAGTTATCCCATGAAAATCCCGCCGAGAACGAGGGCTGTGCTTCTCTCCAAGTGATCCCAGGCATGCCGAAGAGAGCAAAGTAGGAGACAGACAATAAAAGGCCTGCCGTTTGTAGCCACGGCCGAATACAAGGTGTCGTCGCTTGGTCTGGCGCCCAGTGTAATCACCGCCTTATGAGCGTAAGGGACACACATAAGGACTGCGTGATCACAACAAAGCTAAACAACATTGCTTCCGGAAATGGTAACTCCGTAAGCCGATCAACCTTGTTATTGTTCCTTTCACAAAAGACAAGTAACAATGGTATGGAAGGTCGTGAACCAAAGCACGCGGGGTCTGTGGCCACTGTGGTCGCTTTCTATAAAACCCTTGCTTTGTGGACACACCATCCGGCATCCCAGCTAAGGCTGAATTTGGCTTTCTTTCGACTCTTTTTCTCGTTTCACGACCTCGACTGCTCGTTCTTAGATTCTGCAGTGCTCGTCAGCTTCTCTGTACCTAATCTATACCTCTTGCACCTGTAACGCTTGAACTTACGTCTGGTAAGCTAACGCTCATACCCCTGTGCCATCATTCACGCTCTAACCTTCTCGCAGTTTAACGCCTCTATCGCCGGTCGATACCTCATACATTTGTTACATCAACCTCAAACCCAACGACTTGAACATATCTTTTATCATGTCTTCCTTCATGACCAGCACTTGCACCTCTACCGGCGTCTCGCCATCTCTGAACGCAGCCACCATCTTCCTCACTCGTCCCCTTTCGTTACTTGGCCTCACCACCAGCTCCCTCAAGAACCTCCAGCTCTTCCTCCAATCATCGCTGATGACTACTTCGGCCTTGGTCACACCCAACGACCCTTCCGCCGCCACCCATAGGCTCCACCTGTCACCTTTTGAGGCAGCTCCCCTTCCCATTCACCTCGCTTGCACCGCAGCTGGTGTCGCATGGGAAGACTGGATCCGGGTCCTCGGCGGAAGTTCCTTCACCCTGATCATCAAATCCACCGTCGTCTACGTCGTACGTGATGACAATGGCAAAGTTGGCGTCGTTTGGACCATCGATCCCCAGGATGTCGCACCCGTCGCTTCTGCACTCCCCAAGGACTTCCTCAGCACCAGGAGGTACACCAACGATTTGGTCGACGAGGATGAAGATGTCATTTCCCCTATCGATTCCGACTCGCGCCCGAGCTCCCGGGCTTCAAATTACTCCAACTTGTCCTTGAAGTCATCCTCATCCGGAACTTCGATTTCCTCCCTCGCATCCTCCCTCGGATCATTCGGAAGCATCGGAAAGAAGGCTCTTGCCCCTACACCAGCACCTGCACCTGCACCAAAGCCCACAGCAGTCCCTTCTGCCTCGCCAGCAGCTGCGTCTGCACCCACCAAGTACATCTACCAAGGTGGCGTCAGCACCGTCCTCACTGGCGGTGTCATGCTTGGCTCTGCCAAGCCCAAGTCGAGCAAGCCTCAGGCTACCGCTGCTCCTTCCCAGCAGCTTTCCTCCACTTCTCGCCTTAACGCCAAGGCAGCAGTCTATACCCCACCTCATCAACGCAGCCATTCCCAAGCTTCCTCTGTTGAAGCTATTGGTAGCTGGCGCCGAGGTACCTCTGCATGAAGTGGATTCCTCTTGGACTTACCGTGATGGTTGGTCGTGAATCTAACGAACGAACTCAAAAGCCATTTTCACCTCTCTCCCTTTCTCGCTACCGCATCTAGCTGGACTCTGCATCACACGGACTTATCTGCATCTGTCATTCTCGCATTGATATCTCTTCGCTCTCTATCATCCATATACCTTGTTGTATAACCATACAGGCTTCGTTATAATCTGGCTTTTTCGCTACCTATACACGCCCATTCTAATACTGTGCTTCTGCTTTCATACCTCTCACGTCTAGTTACGTCCATTTACGCACCTTCATTTACGTCTGGTTCACGTCTCTCCGTATACCGCAGGCTCCTCGGATTCTCTATTGCTTTACTGTTTTCGCATACATATCGTTCTCTGAATATGAACCGAGCCATTCGAGAGGCTAGCTCTGGTGGCTAGCCTATCGATGACTCTTTTTCCTGCGAATGCTGTGCGATACCAACAACGGCTGACACAAATTCCTAAGAGACTTCATTGTGCTTACTGGTAAACTATAAATGCACATTGGCCCTAGGTCGAAACCTTGCCCTCCACTTCCTAAGGGAGTAAAAGACCTTTCCAAGCTTATGCTCCAATATTGATGTGCGTACCAATGTACCGCATACCACCGGAGTCCACTCGATTTCATGTTTGACCCTTCCCGTCCTGATTTATATGAGCGCTTCCGGGGTAGGTCTTAGTGGCAAAAGTCTTGACGGTAAAGACCCGGATGAGCCTCACTCTGGATCACCTTGCTTCAACAAACGATCCTAAATCCCCGGGGTGACACTGCGAGAGCGTTGAAACCCCACATTATGGTGGATCAGAAAGACGAACAGCTTCAATGGAATATCCACCATCGACATCTAAGCGGGCCACACAATATCATCATTCTGAAAGCCGTGTGACAGTCAACGCGCCGTCGCTATATAAACTCGGGCATCTCTGCATACAAATCTACCGTGACTGATCACTGATCACCCCATCCTGCTAACTAGAATGTCTGCCAAAGCATCAGACGTGACCAATCCTATCGACACGACTTGGACGGAGGACACTGACCCCACCACTGACAAGGTACAATGTTCGCTGATTATTGCTCTCGTGCGCAAAATCTTAACGATCACCACACGATGTAACATAGGATCCCACTCACTGGACAGCAGACTGCGATCCCCTTCCAGATTATCAAGCCATCTTCTTTACCAACGAGAACATCGGTTTCGGGAGTTATGATCCACCTAGAGGATTTACTGCAGAGGAGATTATGCAGTTCCATGGGGCGAAAAACTGTTTAACTCTCGAACAAGTAAAAGAACTGATCAAGGAGCGGGATGAGAAGGGAACATTGACGCGGACGGGAGATGATCGATGGAAGTGAAAGTAGTGCGATAATACGATGTTTCAAGGCGTTGCAGATATGGCCACAAGTACCAAATGATGTATTGATACATTCAAAGCAGAATCATTTTGAGAAACCTTGCCATCCGAGAAATTTCTCCTGGAGTGCTCTCATCGTAGCATTGATATGGACCCTCGTCCCCTTAAGGATCCGTTGTGAGTACATACGTTTCAGCGCCGTTTTTAACATAGGCTGAGCATGAAATCAATCAGCTAGGTGTCAGCAGGTTCGACAGGTGCGTAAGAACCTACATTGCACATGCGTCATTTGTGGGTTCGACTTGAGTGCAGGTTGTATGGGTCCAAAGCGCTAGAAGAATACGGTCTTGTTGTTTTGAAGTTGCACATGTTCGGATAACTGTATCAAAGGTAGTAATTAATATTAAGCTTCCAAAACCATCAACTTATGGCCGTATCAGATATCACAGGTGCCATAGAATCTGTCCTCGATGGGGGCCTGGCTGGCTCGGTGATCCGAGCCTACAGATGCTCAGAAAGAGAAGGTGGGTCAAAGTGGGGGTGGTGGGGGTGGTTACCGCATAGTCACACTGATTCTCGTTTGTCTCCGGGATTGGAAGATTTACTTGCGTGGAGGTGGGTGTTGATGTAGAATTTCCGGTGTTTGAATCCGGCCTTCCTACAATGCCAAGTTCGGTGTCAATGACCCGCATTGGAGGGACGAAAGAGGAGCCCACCAATTTCGTGCCTTTACCAAGCTCGTACGACTCCTCCAGCGTCTGGAAGCTGTCTGGCTGGATTTTTATCGTGTAGCCCTTAGTCGTTGACACGGTTTAAGAGGTTTGTCGGTGGATATCGAGGGCGTTCCACCAGCTAGTGACTTCGCAGCGGATATGGTCCGCATTGACCGCACCGGGATTGGAATAACGCTGTCCCTTTCCCATTTTTACCCCCGAATGGTTACGATTTCATACGTCCCATTTTGTTCCATCCATCCTCCGTTCGTACAATCTCAACCATTCGACTGAAATTTGCTCTCATGCCAGCAACAAGTGTGATAAAACATTGAAATACAGATAAATAAGAAGCCGCACAAAGCGGATAATCCGGTAGTCAATCAAAAGAATTGGTAACGCCCGAGTACGGGTGATAGTTTGGGGCCCATGAATCTGTATCGCACTATGGACGCTGGAATAGTGAAGTATATCGAAAGTTATGTAAAAGTCCATGATTTCAAATCAAGGTTGTAAACGAACTTAGACGTGATCTGGTACAAAACGGTCTAGGTAAGTCCGGGTCTGGCATGCATCGGAGCCTTGATCATAGCTCTCCGTGGAGGGCTGTGTATGATTGTAAGTTGGGTCTCCAGGTGGGGGTTGAAGTGCAGCGTCTTCCCCCTCATCGGAAGGTGGTAACCGCATGAAATAGTGCATTTCGAGACGATCGCGATGAATAGGGACACGGTTGGAGTAAGTGTCATCGTCCATGCTAAGAAGACGATCTTCCACAGCGTCAGCGTCTGGAAGATGCGTAAAAATGTGCATGTAGCAAACAAACTGTTTCTTGGTCGCCTCGATATTGGCGGGCAAGTCCAGGCAACTCCGTAGGTCTGTACCAGAGTTGTGGTCCGGATGCAAGATCGCGGAAGAGGGGTTTTTGGATGAGCGTGGCTGTACCACCAACGCTCGTGATGCTTGGCATATTTCAGGAGTAAGAGCTTCGTCAAGGGTCCTCAATAGTGAGGAGACGCCATCCCAAGCCCGGCATTCTTGAAGAGTCTCTACATTGCCTAGGTCACTCGCTAGGACTGCCCAAATCGCCCATATCATGCCGTTGACCTCCAACAGATGGTCCGAATCTGACTTCCAGTCGTGAACAAGACTGGAAGAATAACCTTCGGAGTAGCGAGTCAGCGACTCAAGAAAGGCAACATTATTGTTCGGCCCCAGGACAGGAAGAGGGAAGACCACCAAATAATGGAAGAACTTCAATACGTCACTGGTATGGGAGATTGGAAGGCCACTGCCTAAACATTGCAACAGCGCGATCCAATGAAGATGGTGTCGACGAGCACCATAATATATTTTTCCTACAGAGACATTCTCGTAGATCTGGTCTAGCAGCGAGCGAAGATGTTCGGACTCCGGTATGGACCAACTAGATTCCGCTGCTGCGAGAGCGATCAAATATGCCAGAGATAGCTCCTGCGGCGATTTACGTAGTGACGTCCTCCGAAGATCCTGATATATCTTTGCCCAGAATAGGTATATATAGCCTCCGTTGTTTCTTGTATAAGACAACAAGTGCTTTAGGGATGTCAGGTAGTGTTCTTCGAATGGCCGTGGATACTTGTCTCGATGCTGAAGGCGTCGAAGTACCTTTGGTATAATGTCCCAGGTGCTTAGACTTGATAGCGACAGACCACCCCAACCAAATGTTCGGTGGTATAGTGAAAGGAACTCGAGAAGTGATACTTCCCCATGGCCAGAGATGTGCTCATCACCAAGAACGTGCATTACCACTCCGAATATAGCCTCCACTTTATACCTGTCGTTATCCTCAAAGCTGCACATATTCAATGTCTCCACAAGGCGCAAAAGCACCTTGTCGTATTCAAATCGTCCTCTGAGTCGTTTTGTGTCGCATCCAATAATGAGCTCCGAGAGGTGTACGAAATGCTGGGGGTAGTCCGTAATACCTTGGAGGGTGTATTGAAAAAATAAGTGACCAATCACGTCATCTACAACGGCTTGGCTCTGGGTCGGGGTCAGGGGAATGGAATTCGAGACCTCATAGAGACGTGCATGTTCTTGAACAATGTTATCCCAGTATTTGTACCCCCAATCGATCTTGCCTATTGTGAGTACCTGTTGTATGATTGAGGAGAAGTGGGATGGATTGTCCATTGTCATCGCCAATCTGTCTCTGAACCAGAGAGAGCTACTAAGCGCACAAAGGAGGAGCGCTGATTGTCCATATGCCATGTTAATAGCATTTCCACAGAAACCTTTGCCGATGCGATTGAGAATTTCAATGGTAAAGATGGGAGTGTTGTGAGTGATTGGCCTGAAACGCCCTGGGTTGGCATGAACTATATGTCCGAGAGCGTAAAGGGCTTTCGCGCAGGCAGCTGCACAGCGTTCTCTATGCCCTGATGTATGCCAGGGGCTCCGTGCATTATCCATGAGGTCAAGGATTCGAAGAATAATGTTCACCTGAGGGTCGGTAGAGGCGACCAGCGCCTCAAGAAGATGAAAGTTATTTTCGCGGAAGCTTTCGTCATCTTCATCGATTTGGAGAGCATCTGGTAGCGCCTCTACAAAGGGAAGCAGCTCAGAGTCATCGTTCAGTGACCTCAATAACCACACAATACTCTTGGCCTCGCGTTCAACATGGCGTAACCGGGATACCTTCACAGTTGCATCCGAGATGCTCCATTCGACCGCGGAACAATCGCTAAGAACATCATCTTGGTTTTTGACCGTGCTCACAGGATTCGACGGTCCTCTCTGAGCCTCATGGTCAGAGATGTGAGTACGAGAGGTAAGGGGACTAATCGATCGGAGTTGACGAATAAGGGAAGATATAGATGGTGGCGGGGCAAGGGCACGAATGTGTCTCCAAGTCTGGAGCAGACGCCAACAGAGTGATGACAGAGGGGTTGCATATGGAGAATCAAGCTTGAAGAGTGGAAACACCGTGAGGACTAGATACGTTAGAAGAACCAGGGACAAGGCCGCAGCAGAGATCCAAGTGAGAGTACCATTCACATCGTGTAGGAAAGCGATCAACCCTGCGAAGAACGAGAATAGTGAGAGATGCAGGAGGGATGGGATCAAATCAACAACAGCGTGCATTCGTGAATCTTTCAGTCCAAAGTACAGAAACTGAAGCAGGTGTGCGTGTGCGCCAGGAGAGCGCACGGTCGACGTTCTGTGTAGGAATCGCCTCGACCACTGTTGAACAAGGGTGGCCAGAAACGCGCAAGTCAACGCCAGACACAGACTTATGAACCAGAGGATGTTGCACGCTAGTGCCGCATCCGTAGGAGTGAAGGAAGAAGGGTCGGGGATAGGGGGAAGAGTAGATGAGGAGGCCAATTGCTCCGAGATTCGCCGGAGAATAGCACTTGAATACTCTGCTGGATCTCGTTGCAGATTTTGGTAGCTTTCGATGACGAAGGCCGTCAGAATTGCGGAGTATAGACCAGACTATCAGGAGTTAGACCGAAAGAACTGCGAGTTCTCTTCTCAGGGACGTACGAAGACCAGCATGCTGTCCATATCCTCTTTCCAGCTTCTTATCATCCCCTCGTCGTACTGCTGCGCCTCCTTGACGTAGATTTCCCAGAGTTTACCACAGGCGTTGTCGTCATTACGGTTTTGTTCTATGAAAGTGTGATCACTTAAGTGTCCAGTCGTTCTCACTATAGCTGTAGATTGCCTCACCTTTGTTCATCTAACGTTATCCCTCCTCAGTGTCAGAAGAGAAGATGCTTTGACAGTACACATCACACTCGGTGCTCAGGCCTTCCCCAGCGCCTAGTGCTGAACAGTCGATGTGGTCACGAGCAGGGACCATGTGGTATGGGTTAAGCGCTAAATGCCGAACCTGGGGTGCCAGCTGCAGTTGTCTGTAGACTGCAAGGATGTTCTGGATGAGACGGGGTGCACATATTTCGGGTAGCCATTTCACAGCCATTTCACAGGTATATATGCTAAATGATGTCAAAATCTACCGAACTTCCGATATCTATATGAAGGCTTGACACGCAGATAATATCCGTGGAGTATGTATGAGCAACGATGACCCTTCGAGCGGTGGGGCCTCTGAGCATAAGAGGTCCAACAAACACAGAGACTACTCGGAAATAGAAAGGTATGTAGTAGAAAGACCCAAGCTCATCGACAACATCGGTCTATTCCAGCACCGCCATTCTTCCCTCAGCGCTTCGTTTCCCTGATACTGTATGTTGCGCGTCAAATATCCCAGTGCTTCTGGTTCTGATATTTCGTCGTCTCGGTTTCGGCAATGACGGTGCATTCACAAGGCCAAAAGCAAAGGCAGGCTCGAGTGGGGGAGAGCATGGGTGCCTCCATGCACAAATACGGCGAGCGATACGATCATGAGTCCCGCCATGAAGGGGGTACAAAGTCACGTTTGCGACCACAGAACCACGGAGTATCGATGTACCACCTATAGTACCTATCCGAGAACTTGGTGATGTCGATCCAGGACGCGTACGTACAGCGCTTGCAAACACCGTAATGAAGAACAACGACCCGGAAATAAGCTGACCAACTCGAGCAGCCTGGGCTGAACTCTGGTAGTTGGAAGCAGGGGAGAGGCCAGTCGCTATGTACGACCCCTGGGAGGCAAAAACGCCGCATGTGTGCTCGAATCTGCTCGAATCTGCTAGAGGCCTTCTCCTCGAGGCTGGGATGGCGTCTAGCGCAGAGGTTCCAGGTGTGATGCATGACGGTTCTATCCTCGTGAAAGAGGGAGAGGGGAAGAGAGGAAGAGAGGTGAGACGTGGCGACGCCTATGCCAGTATTGATGAGGTTGTGGGTGAGGAAGGAATGAATGAGCCTCCAGAGCGTGGCTGACTGGGCTATTTCCTAATCGGGAAGTATCGGCCGAAGGGGTGAATTGGCTTGAGTCGTGGTTACCAGCAGCAATGGAGTAGGGGCAGGTGGAGGGGCACGTCCATCAGAGTATGATTATGGAGAGCGGGCTGTCGTAGAGTGTAGGGAAGTAGGGTGTTGGGGCCCTGGTAAGGTAAGAGTCAACTTTGAAGGAGGGAACGCCTCTGTGGAGGTGGCCAATGGACGAGGCCGGGGATCCCAAGAACGAGATCTCGGAATTGCAGTCTGTATTGAGGGTGTATAGCCAAGAGAGCTAGTGGAAGTTCCTTCGAAGTCCTGGTGTAGTTAGCAACTGGTGTCCATGAGGGAGGGAAGCACGTACCTGGGACATGCATAACCAAGAGCAAACTCATCATAGCTGTATACAGTTCCCACCGCGTGACCCAAAAGACCGTTGGCAAGTGTGTTGGGTGGCTTGTTTTGACGAGTGCTCAGGCAAGAAGGGGTTGAACATAAGCCAGAAGGGGCCCGACGATCTTGAGATCAATATTACTTGTAGCGAGAACCGAAAATGCGGCAGGAAGTTCTGTGGCTTGGTAGACTCCAACCCGTGCCTGAAGCAAACAGTCGGTCGTGGTCAGCGTGAACACCTAAGAAATATCAGACAGTAGATCAAGCAGAAAGCAGCGGGTTGAACGAACCTGATTCATCGCTACCACTGCCTACCAGTAGGTTGCCAGCAGTGTGGGCGCCCTCAGGTCGATCTTAAGAACGTGAAATGTCCGCCACCTGGTCAGGCAAGGTGACGAAGTAGGAGTACACAGTCGTCGTGCATATTGACGTGGGCGGTAAGCCCAAACCCAGCGCTACATGACCATGTTCAGGCCAGTCAGCAAAGTCCATCGAGCTGAACGATTTGGTAGATCGAGAAACACGAACAAGAGCACCCTTACCTGATGTGTAGTGCAACGCGAACCGCAACTTAGTGCACCTCGCACAAGCCGCCGATTCCGAGCCTCTTGGAATGTATATTCTTTCATAAATCCTTCGTCTTGTTTGTGGCAGAGGTAGTAGGCTCCTGTGAAATTTGAGAGAAAATATAACAACGTCGGCCGCGTCGTGGTGATGGGCAAGGACAAAGAGACCCTCTTGATGCTGCTTGACAGAGTTGGCCATGTCGGCATCTTCCGTGTCCTTGCTCGTTAGCGCTAGGGCGCCTAAGACCATAAACGGCATTCCTTTCACACGGCATCTGGATCCTTTGCCAGGCCGCCAGGGCGCGACAGACAAAGTACTAACCACCATGGGCTCAGTTACCGCTATTGTTTGGTGCCTTTGCGTCAACGAGAAATACACCGTCGAAGGTAGCGCTTTCAAGGTACCTCTAGAGAACGCGAGAAATATCGTGGATTTAAAAAAGGCAGTCAAGAAGAAGAAACCGATTCGTTTAGAGGGTTTCGACGCCCACCACCTTGTATTGTGGCGATGTACAGACCCATCGAATATCGGCGACGGCGAGGATCCCGAACTGTTACAGGCTCAGGTGAAAGACGCTGTCAAGAATCATAAACTTGGACGACTGGGCCCAAGACAGGAGATTGTCGCACTCAGACTCACCGAGGACGACATCTTGCTTGTCCAAATACCAGGTACGGTTCTCTACTGATCGAGAAGTTTTAAATGCTGGAGAGATCTCAGGCAGGAAACACAACTCCGAAGGTCCTGGTATGTATTGATTTATCATTGTCTGCTCATTTGACCATTCATAATCGTTTCAAGTCAAAAGGCGCCATTCATCTCAGGAACTACATTCAATCGAACTTGATCGCCGAAAGCGTAACAAGCTGGCTATGGATTCTCCCTCCACCAATGCCAAACTCGATCACTATCGGAAACTACAACGAAATCCGACCGAGAATATCCTCGATGACCGACTGACGCCTGACGGTTTCATACCCCCTATCTCGCTTCTATACGATGGATTCGGTCTATTCTTTGACATCATCGATGGCCTAGACAACGTTCCTGGATTATCGGAAGTGGATACATTCAAGATGGTGAAAGAGGTCGACGAATTTGCTGAACGGATGTGTCAATTCTACGCTTCAGAGGACGATAGGCGGAATGCAGGAGTAGACTGCCTTGACAAGATCTTTGGTGTACGCAAGAACATTTGCCCAGGATCGGGGATATTCTCGAAAACCCACTCCATTGGTTACTGTACAGGCCCACATCAAGTTTCTTCCGTCATCGCCATATTCAAGAACTCAATCATTGGGCTACAGACACTACCAGAGATCGAGCTAGTTTCGCATTTGGCCGAATCGCAGAGGGTCGCGATGATTTGCTCGGCAAAAGAAGGAATATTCTACGGCTGGCGCATTCCTTGTCTAGGTGTAGTCGTCATTGGTGAGTAATGGACGGCTCTCTTGATCATGATATTGATATTCCTTATGACTTAGGTTACGAAGTCAGGTTCTATGCCATCCTAACCTTGGGTCCCAAATTTCGTTTCGTCAGCTTGACCCCCTCACTCTCCTGTATCAAGACAGCCTCCGACGGTCGCGAAAGAAAAGCCCTACGAACTGCATTTGTCGCTGCATCCGTTCTTAAAGATCGCATACATGCAGATGTGGAGCATCATCTATCCACCCCCTCACCAATTATCTACCACGATTTCGAACCGCCATACCTTCCTGCGATCAACAGGATTGGCACCTTCGAGATTCGAGATTTGGAACTCTGGCATAAACCCCATCCATACCGCTACGTCTACCGAGCAAAGGACGTTTCTGGGAATCCCATTCTCGTCAAGTTCTCCCCTCGGTACTCACCCGAGCTGCATCGATTCTGTGCTGAACGAGGACATGCGCCAGCTTTACTCGCCTGTAAACGTCTCCCAGGTGGATGGTACGGTATCGCGATGGAATATCTCTCAAATGCCGATCCAATATCCCTATCACCGAATCTGGAAAAATATCGTACAAAGTGGGAGATGCATATGAGGATGTTGTTGTTGGCTTTCCACAGCGAAAACTTGGTTCATGGGGATTTACGTGATGCAAACATTCTCTGTGACCCTCAAGGGAGGATGTCGGTGATCGATTTCGATTGGGGAGGGAAGGAAGGGGCGGTTTTCTATCCTACGTCGGATCTTCATCCGGAGTTGTTGGAGGGTCGGTCGTCAGATAGCTTGGCTATCACCGAAGAGGATGATATGCGTGTGTTGGATATCACGTTTAGGAAGGTCGAGCAGAATCTCAAGCCGAGATCGCCCTAACCAGTGTCAAGCTCGATCCTCTAGAATCCAGTTTCTAGCAGAGTAGATTTTTGAGGTCCCTGACTAGCCAACGAAGGTGTTTGACTACCCGAACTATATAGCATCATGGGATAGAAGATGGGATTTGCCAAGAAGATATCATAAGAAACAGATAAGCGGAGTCATCCTTGTTGATAAGAATCGAACTAGGGATCCTAATGATGATATGAGCCAGTAAGTAAATCGATGTTAGCATAATGAAATATATGTCCAGAGGTAGACTCAAGTCTCTATGGGTAAAAGTAGTCAGAAAGGATAATGATGGATGCTATGAATACGTATTGAACAGCGGCTACTAGGAGCCCAAAGTGGATTACGTGTCGGAGGCCGGCTCCGAATGGATGTAGGTCGGGTCACCAGGTGGAGGCTGGAGTGCAGCCTGTTCTTCATTATCATGAGCGGGTAATTGAATAAAATAGTGGGCGGCGAGGCGATCATGATGAATATAGTTGGAGTACGTAATGTCATCCATAGCAAGAAGCCGATCTTCTTCGGCCTCTGGTTCGGGCAACGTTGTGAAGAGGTGCCTGAATTCAAAGAAACGATTCTTGGTTGCCTCGATGTTAGCGGGCAAGTCAAGACACTTTCTTCTGTCATCGCCATCATTGTGGAGAGGGTGTAATATAGTGGATGAGGGTTTTTTGGAAGAATGTGGTCGTTTCGCAATTTCTTGCGATATCTGGCGCATCTCGGGAGTAAGGGATTCATCGAGGTTTCTCAGCAGTGAAGATGCTCTATCCCATGCACGACACTCTTCCAGAGTCTCAACACGGTATGGTCCATAGGCCAGGGTGTACCAAATAGCCCAAATCATCGCATTGACTTCCAATAGGTCTTCGAGCTCTGATTCTGGGCAAGCGAGCAACTTGAGATAGTATTCTTCTGAATAGCGAATGAGTAGGGCCAGGAAATGTAGGTTATTCTGTACTTCCCAAGATTTGGGTAGGCTCAGCTGAAGGGAATGGAAGTATTTCAATACATCCGAAGTGTGAGCTATCGGAAGGTGACTGCCAAAACACCGACATAGTGTGATCCAATGCAGGTGATCTCGACCCGCAAAGGGATGCAAATTTTCCGTTGATAATTCCTTGTAGATTTGGTCTATCAGCCTTAGCAGTGCTTCATTTGCATATCCGAGCCAACTACCTTCAGCCGCTTTGAGAGCAATCAGATAAGCCAGGAATTTTGAAGTTCGGTAGATATCTGAATAGATCTCAACCCAGAAGGAATAAGCATCACCGTCCTCATGTCTTGTGTAAGGCAAGAGGTGTTGGAGGGAGGTCAAATGATCGTCTTCAAGGGGCCGTTGAAAATCTTCCTTGAGCTTGAGGTATTTGAATAATCTCGACTGCTCGTTGGTAACCTCAAACTCAGACGGGGTGCCCCATCCAAATGTCCGGTAATATACGGCGATGCATCTTAGAACGCCATTTAACACCGGGCCGCGGGTGTCTACATGGCAGAGAAGGCGAATTGCTACCCCCAATATGGCATCAACCTCATCCCTGCTGCTCTCCTTCAGGGGTTCTTCACGGTTGCGTGAATCCAACACTCGCCGAAGCTTCCCTAGAACGTAGTCGCACTGAAAATGATTAACCAGGCGTTCTGCGTCATCACCGATAACGACTTTCGATAGATATCGAAAGTGTTGGGGGTGGTTTTCGATGCCCTGGGCGGTGTATTGGGACAATAGGCAACCAATTGCACTGGTGATAATAGACTGGCTTTGAGAGCGGTCAGCATTACTGGATTTCGAGTCGTTGTCCGCATTAGTATGACCCCGTGTAATGTCATCCCACATGTTGTATCTCCAATCGATGCTGCCTATCGCCAATACTGGCTGGATGATTGATGAGAAATCGGATGAACTATCGAGTTCCAGAGATAATCTCTTTTCAATCCAAAGGCAGCTGCTGAGTGCGCATATTACAAGTGCCGACTGCCCATAGGCCATGTCGAGAGCGCCGTCGCAGAAACCTTTCCCGATTCGATTGATGATTTCGGTAGTGAACAGGGGTGAGTTGTGGGTCAATGGTCTAAATCGCACTGGATTAGCCTGGACAACATGTCCAAGTGCGTATAGAGCACGCGCACATGCAATCGCACAGCGTTCCTGATGCGATTTTGTATGCCAAGGGTTTTGTGCATTATCCATCAGGTCGAGGATACGAGAAATGATGTTAATCTGAGGGTCGGTCGAAGCGACTAACGCCTCTAACAGATGAAGATTGGTCTCTCGAATGGCATCACTATCTTCTCTATATTGGAGAGTATCCGGTAGTGCTTCGACGAAGGGGAGTAGCTCAGAGTCGTCGTTCAACGACCTGAGTGACCATACTATACTCCTGGATTCGTGTGCCACACGGCGAATTCGAGATGCCTTCACTGTCGCATCAACAATGTTCCATTCCAGCGCAAGCGGTGAGAGTACAGCTTTGTCGTCATCCTGGGCGGTGCACGCGTGGTTGGATGGCCCTCTCTGAGCCTCTTCGTCGGTTGAATGTGGGCGAGGGCCAGGTACTCTGGATGGTAAGAGTCGATGAAGAAGGGAAGAGATGAATGGCTTGGGGTTAGGAATGCGAATCAGCCTCCAAATTTGGAGGAGACGCCACAATAGTGACGACAGGGGAGTTGCATAGGGAGAATCTAGCTTGAAGAGTGGAAGCACAGTGAGGACAATATACATCAGAAGAACCAGACTCAGTGCAACAGTAGAGATCCACGTGAGGATACTATTCACGTCGTGTAGGAAAGCGATCAAGCCAGCAAAGAATGAGAATAGCGAGAAATGCAGAAGGGATGGGATCAAGTCAACAACAGCGTGCATTCTGAGATCCTTCAATCCGAAGTATAGGAACTGAAGTAGGTGGGCGTGTGCGCCAGGTGAACGTACGGTCGATGTTCGGTGCAGGAAGCGTCTCGACCATTGTTGAACAAGAGTGGCCAGAAACGAACATGTCAATGCCATGGCCAGGCTGATAAACCAGAGGATATTGCACGTCAATGCTGCGGCCGTCGGTGTGAAGGATGATTCTTCCGGAATGGGTGTAAGCGTGGAAGACGAGGCCAATTGCTCAGAGATACGTTGAAGAAGAGCAGTCGAATTTTCGGCTAGATCTGGCTGCAGATTCTGATAGCTCTCAATAACGAAAGCTGTCAGAATCGCAGAGTATAAACCTGACTATCGGCATGTTAGGCTTTAAGGTCAGAGAGTCCTTGGTTTGAAACCCACGAAGACTAGCATATTATCCATATCCTCTTTCCAGCTTCTGATCATTCCTTCGTCGTACTGCTGCGCCTCCTTTACATAGATGTCCCAGAGTTTACCACAGGCGGCGTCGTCGTTCCGGTCGTCTTGATCTACGAACTCATGTTAACATCTCTCGCTCCGCTGGGAGTAGAAGTTCTGACCTATGCTCATCGTGGATTCCTCGTTGATGTTAGAACGAAAGAGAAGGGTGACCCGTCAAGACCGGATGTTCTCATGGTGGCGGACAGCTCACTCGGTGCTCAGCGCTCAGCGCTTAATCGTGCTGTCCTGTGAACGAGGTGAGCACGCGGTCGAGGTGGCTGTCATGGTGTAAGTATGATGGAGGACATGCGGGTCAAACGATACTGGGCTAAAAATGGGTGTACAGCGCGGGAGCTGGAGTGTCTCTGGAGTTGATGCCGACGAAGGGTGGATCGGTACTTTACAATTGGTCGTGGAATCCAGTCATCTCTTTGGGCCCTGGGCCGCATATGTTGAGGAGCTCTTCGGAATCTGACCGTCTGGCAAGTTCGCTGTATTTAACGAGTAAAAGAACACCGTAAGACTCCCCGTTATGGAGCGTTTGACGGGTTCATCACCTGGTATCTGCTTCCGACGAGGGGTGGAGGCTCTGCAATAGGCAGGAGTATGAGATGCCCCCGAGATGTCCCCGACTAGAGATCTACGCTTAGTAACCGAAAGGTTCGGTAGCATATATCAGCTACTAATATGAGTAAAGGCGTATATATGCAGTCCGAATTACTTAGGTAGTTAGCGATCATCGACACATATCATAGCAGAAGGATATATCGTCATTTTTCGTATTGACTAAGAGGCCCGAGATACACAAACAAAAATGGTTCGTAGCTTTCCTGATATACTTCTTGTCCTCATCGCCTCAGACTATCCCAATACCTCCAACCCAAACACCCCTAACCATATCCTCCTCATCACATACCAACCCAACAATCCTCTCCTCATCAATCAACACCCCATCGAACTTTTTGACTCTCCTTGTTCTCCCTTCTTCATTCGAATTCGCATTCCCTCCCCCGTTTGGATTGACATCCCCGTTCGCATCGACATCCCCCAAGTCAAATTCCAACCCTAAGCTCCTCGTCTCAACTACCGTATATGGGAGACAAGAATCGATGGGTGATTGGAAGACTGTATAGGGAAGTCGGGAGGGTGTGGTTACGACTGTTGGATGGGTGGATCTGGACCTGGACTTGCTTCTTGCCTTGGCTTCGGACTTGGAGGTCGACGTCGAGGTGGAAGTCGATGGGGTGGAAGTCGATGGAGGTGAGGTACTGGCGGTGGTGACCGTAGATGAAAACGGCGAACTAACCACCTCCACCTCTACTCCTTCTTCGTTCTCCCACTTAACGTCGTCACTAGCCTTTCCCTCGACGACTTCTTTCCCTTTTTTAACGAGCTCTTTAACTTCTTCGAGTTCTTTCTCCAGATCCAATTCTTCTTCCTCATCCTCATCTCCGTCCTTTTCTTCGTCTTTTTTCTCCTTCTGAGTAGCTTCAGTAACGTCGGTAGGAGGTACGACCTCGGCTTCCACAGTCTTCTTCCTCTCTTCCTCCCTCATCCTCGCCAACCACTCCTCCCTCTTCACCCTCTCCGGCGAAAAATCCAATATCTTCATCCTCCACCCACCACCTCTCCTTCCTCCTCCTCCTCCCCCTCCTCCATTTTCTCCTTCCTCTTCCTCTCCCTCATCTCCTTCACCTCCCTCGCCTCCCCCATTCCCATTCGCATCGGCTCCTTCCCCACCCAGCCCACCCTCGCCCTCCCCACTCTCAACCACAACCCCCCTCATACCAACCGTAGTCGTAACCCACCTCGTAGGCATATCCTCAGTAACGAACCACCTACTTCTCTCCGGCCCACCCCAATCTTCCCATCTTATAGGTATCGGACCGTGTGAGGAGGTAAGGTGGGGTATGAGGTGGTAGTTGGAGGGGTTCGTGAATGCTGTCGTTCCTGAACCTGCTGCTGATGAATTTGGATTATTGGTGGAGGAAGTGGAAGCAGAGATGGTGGAGGTGGAGGCAGAGGTGGTAGGAGGTTGGGCTCCGAGAGGTTGGATTTGTGGGATGAGAGCTGCGAGGATAGGATGATGGGAAGGAAAGGCAGTGAATGGGTGTTGTGAAGGAGATGACGTAGACCCAGAAACTCCTTTCCCTTTCTCTTCAGATTCTTCATCATCATCTATATGCACCCCAACCATCTCCCAATACCCATCCGGTACCCACGGAAGTCCCCTCTCATTGTCGTGTCTCGTACCAGGTGGGGTAGGTGGGAACCCGTCATCTTCATCATCCTCGTCCCCATCCTCTCCATCGATGTCGGCGAATCCAACCTCATCATCGGCTTCTAGATCGATTTGGACAGTAGCATCGAACCCATCCACATCATCCCCTCTCATTCCGGGACATTCATCCTCCTGTCCTCTTTTCGGTACGACTTCCAACAAGTCTCTTCGGCGGACGAACATGGAGAAAGTCATACTTCCTCCAATTCCGAATGTTTGGATACGGATGTTGAATATGATTACCGCATCAGTAGGGGAGGGGTTAAATGCGTTCGTGGAGTGTGCGCCGGAGGGTGAACCTTCTTCTTTAGAACCGGAGGGTAAGGTGATGGAAGCGACGGGGTTAGGTTCACCACGACAGGAGAGGGAAGAGATGTAGTGACTTTCAGTGAGTTCGGGGAGAGCTAGACTTCGAATGGGAGCTAGTTCCCTTCTTCTCTCTTTCCTCGACATCCTCTTTTGGCCTTCCTCAACGTCCCTCGGAACTCTCCAAACATCCAAACAATCCCTCCTCGTATTCGGACAAATAAAAGTCTCATCATCTACCCAAACTAAACTGGAATAGGTATGATACCCAGCTGAGATATGCATCTTGACTTGACCCCGTTTCCAATCGATGATGTAGAGGTGGTCGTCTGGTTGGAAAGGGTTGAAAGGGTGAGAGAGGATTAGGATGAGGTTGTCTCCGACGATTTCGATCCCGATGGAGGGTTGGAAGAAGGGGGATTCGTGGAGGGGGAGAATGGGGATTTGGGCGGAGGGGTGAGGGGTTCCTGGGCCGGAGGTGGAGAGGGAGAGGGAGAGAAGGTGGAGGGAGAGGATGGCTTGGCCTTGGGTTGAGTTTGGGGATGGGCGGCTGTGCGAGGGTGGGGAGTTAGTGAGATGGTTAGAGAAGAGAAGAGAGGAGGGAGGGAGGAACGTACGTAGTAACGACCGCTAATAAATCGTGTTCGAAAACGTTCAACCCGATATCGATGACCCTCGCTCCAATATCATCTTTACCCAAATCAACTCGGTTCCATACCGTTCTCTTCGGGGCTTCTCCAGGCTGCGGCGCAGAAGGTAACTTTATCCAATGGATAGACTTCCTCGACATGTTTCCAAGAAGGTATATCCCTCCGGTAAGATCGTATATCCCACTTGAATCATGCTCGACTCTGATCTTTTCTTCCCAACCAATCGTTAGATTCCTCCAGCCTTCCTCTTGTGATTTGAGGGTGTTCAACCTCTCGATTGTGTTCATCGAACATTTTTGAGAAGAGTTATTGACGGAGCGGGTGATTCGGAGAAGGGTAGAGTATTGGATGATAGGGAAATCTAGAGGGATGGAATGGAGGAGACGACAGGTGCTTGATAATCCCAGGATGGAGCGGAAGTCGAGTAAGAGGAATATGGTGACGAGGATTTCGGGTGGGAGGGAGGTGAGTGTCGTTCGGGGTGTTGAGGGAGTCGTAGATTGAGAGGTGGGTGGCGTAGACGGTTCTACGATGGGATTGGGAGCACCCTGACTACGGGTTGGGATTCCAATACCCATCGACAAAGGCGCTGGATCGATCTTGGTCACCATCGCGTTTCTCAGCTATATCGCCTGCAGTATTAGTCCTTGGTAGCAGCTCGTAGTATCGATACAAGTTGTCTTCGTGTAGGAGTTCGAGATGGATCCCTTGCTTAGAATCTTGAAGCGCGTGCGGGCGAAGGTAGACGGTCAAGTGGAAGAGACACAGATGCGGTCAGGAACGGGGAATGGTTCGATCTCGTTTGCTCCAGTCCCGAGTTCCGGAGTCTAGGCTCCGATTGATGGTGGGGTGGAGATAAGATTGTGCAGTTGCCGCCTCGAGGTTAGATTAGCCTATTCTGGAAGGGGCGTGGGAGGGTGGTTCTATTTCGGTGTTTCGGCGCGTGAGCGCTTCTTGACGTTTCTTCAAAACGGTCACCCACCACCACATCATCTTATGGCTGAAGCTCAAAAGGCGAGACACTTCATCTGCTTTCGGTAAGTTTATCTCCGTGGCTTGGACAAGATAGTGGTACTGAGGGTCTAGCGATTCCAGAAACGCTGCGCACCCGAATTAGTCTTCGAGGATGATGATGCCTGACCCAAGTCGTACTTCGTCCTAGCCTCAAATGATCCTGGTCATAATTCAACCGATCATTCCATACGTCCAATCTTCCTTCTATATAATCGCATAGACGCGTCCTGTGCTAAACAACCAGTGCCCCTAGACCAAGATGGCGAGCTGGAAGAGCAGGATCGTATCAAGAGGCGCCAAACCTACATCACGGGCTCGCTCACAGGGAAGACAATGGCGCTTCAACACTCAAAACTGTATTCTTCTCCCACTCATCCACATCATAACCATCTGGGGCACGTTCCACGTCTCGCTTAACCGGAAAACATTCTACTTCGGGGTCGTTTACGGTCATCTGACCGGTATAGGTATGTCGCTACGTCTATGCGCCGTCATCTTGCACTTGCACTAAGTCCTTCTTCTAGGTATCATCGCAGGCCACCACCGACTCTGGTCTCACCAATCCTATAACGCCTCTCTTCCCCTCCAAATCTTCCTCGCCTTATTCGCAGCAGGTGCTCTCCAAGGATCAATCAAGTGGTGGGCTCGAGAACATCGAGCTCATCATCGATACACCGACACGGATAAAGACCCACATAACATCAAGTATGGGTTTTTCTGGGCGTATGTTGGATGGCAGCTTGTGAGTCCGCCAAAGGGCGAACGGTGGTCTGGGTGGGTGGATGTTGGGGATTTGAAGAAGAATGAGATTGTTGTTTGGCAAGAGAGGTTTTATGTTCCTTTGGGGATTTTTATGGGGATTGTCGTACCGACGGTGGTACCGTGGATTTTATGGGATGACTTAGCAGGAGGGTTCGTATATGCTTTTTTACTTCGGACTTGTATCGTCTTGCAGGTAAAGCTTTTTCGTCTTTTCCTCACGTCTTGACGATGTCGATATTGATATACGAAATCGATTTAGATCGCACTTCTGGGTAACGCACTCGCACATGTAACGGGAGAAAAGACTTTCGGCGATAGAGATACAGCTCGAGATCATCTACTCACGGCTCTTCTCACTCTCGGTGACGGATACCATAACTTTCATCATCAGTTCCCTATGGATTATCGAACTACTAGTGAATGGTATCAATATGATCCGACGAAGTGGTTCATTTGGAGTATGATGAAGCTTGGATTGGCGAGTGATCTCAGGGTATGTTTCGTATCCTCTCGTGCAAAAACGGTACAATGGACTGATGTGAGCGCTCCCTGTAGACGATTCCGAAGAATGAGATTCAGAAAGGCGCGTTAGCTATGCAACTGCTGGATCTCCGAAAAGTACAGGATGACTTGGTTTGGCCGACGAATAGGGAGGACTTACCGATTGTTAGCTGGGAGTCATGTACGTCACTCAATACCTTCAACATTCCACCCCGAATACCCCAGAGAAGCTAACTGTTCCTCGTACCTTAGTTTGTGAACAATCCTCTGAACGTCCACTCGTCGTGATCTCCGGTTATATACACGACTTGACAGATTTCGTTGACGAACATCCGGGAGGTGCTGGCTATATCAGGGACGCGATTGGAAGAGATGTAACGGAAGCTTTCTTTGGTGGGGTGTTTGATCATTCCAAGGCTGCTTATAACGTAGGTTGTCTTCGATGTTTTTGACGGTGATTTGTGATCTGAACTCGTTTTATTTTCTTAAGCTCCTTTGTATGAAACGAGTTGGTGTGTTAAGAGAAGAAGACAAGGCCGATGAGGGGAAACGGGTTGCGTCTCTCGGTCAGCGCCTGAGAATCGTAGAGGAGGAGAGTATTTGAGGTTAGTTTATGTATCATGGTTATGGAGTCGAACGTATATTTAACTCCAGCCTGCCTCGAGGCTTCGGACCAACCCTTTTTAACGAACGGCTTGGAGAAACCGATGCAGTCAGGAACCATTGAATGTAGATTAGATTACATGGCCCGCGTGGGAAATCATCATTTCTATTCAATCTTTGTCGGATCTCTGAGCATCTCTCGTAGTTATCAATTACCCGCAATTTACCCGTCGAAATGTTGGGGCTGAAAAGCGAGGAAGAGTCTATACGAGCATCTCGTCGGCATCTTGCTTGAATCCGACAGGGCTCACCATTGGTATGCCTTCAAACTGAGTTGAAGGATCTGATGGTAGGCGTCTGTAATGCGTATTGGTGCCTGTATGCTGTATTAGACTGGAGATCACAGGATTCACAGCAATAAGCCTCGTTCCCTCGTACCCCATATGTACCATTCAGGCCGGGGACGTTTCCTCACACTTGGACCCACACTTGGACCCACACGCATCTGCCAACGTCCATCTTTCCGGTAACCTTACCACGAGTTGGACGGCATTGCCCAAAGCACTGGGCGCTAGATTCACCCTTTCTTCCTAGTGATTATCATTGTTCTCGTCAAGAGTCAGAATGAGTACAGGTACGAACACCCTTCAGCAAGTTGGAACGATAACAACATTGAGCTGACGGAACACCTTACAGAGTTAGACAATCGAAACGATGACGATGCGTGTGGTAAATTGTGGGAGATCTACGTGAAGGAGGCTCAACAATATGACGAGGGAATGGTTAAGAGCTGGAAGGAGGATATGGATAGCATGCTAGTCTTTGTAAGTACCAAAGCAATGATTCATATTCCCTGTGATCCGAAACTCTTCAGTCCGGCTTATATTCAGCAATCTTGACTGCGTTTGTCATTGAAAGCTACCAGAATCTAATACCAGACATGTCCGAAGACTCGACGGTACTCCTCAGGCGAATATCAGAACAGCTTTCCTCGTCTTCTACCCTTACTCCCATTCCAGACCCGCTCTCATTTGCCCCTACCAACTCAGCTTTTACATGCAACATTCTCTGGTTTACCAGCTTATCTTTGGCGTTGACATGCGCATTCTTGGCAACACTCGTTCAGCAGTGGTCTAGACGATTTCTTCATAGGACCTCGACAGTACGATCTCCTGGAGCACATGCTCATTTGCTCCAGTTTCTGTACTTTGGACTCAAGAATCTTCGAATGCACGCAGTCGTTGACTTGATCCCTTCCCTTTTACATCTTTCGCTATTCTGCTTCTTCGCAGGCTTGATAGCATTCCTTCACGATGTCAGCAGAGTTCTCACATGGATATTAACTACCGCTCTCAGCTTGGTCTTACTGATCTATGCAATTCTCACCATACTGCCCTTATACAAACTCGACTCTCCGTATGCTACACCTCTGTCGTCAGTTGTTTGGCGTCTCTTACCGAGTGTGAGAGGCGTCATTAACCTCATCCCCAGCGTACCGTACTCCCTGCGCAGCCTTCGATTGCGGATTAAAAGAATGGCCTTTTTCCATCGTCGTTCCACAGATAGCGAAGCTCAGGCCAACCCACTTGGAAATAATGCCGTGGATTACGTCACGGATGAGAGCTCGTCGATGACTCTCTCGGAGAATTCAGAGCGCCAGACATCTACCATCCTGGACTGGACCATCGTTGGGGCTACTCTAAAAGCATCACGAGTTCGCCGAGCGCAGCAAGAATCGAAAAGCATTCTGTGGACCTTACAGTCTCTCAATGACGACGTCGAACTGCTCCCGTTCGTCGAAGCATTACCTGACGCACTTCAACAAAGAGAAGATCGTGCTCTTCTCCGTGCATCAAACTTCCATTTGGTTCGAGCACTGGTTGAATCTGTGGATGGACAAAGTAACGTCATCCTCCGAATCCTTGAGCTAATGGAAAACACAAAGAACACCTGGCACTCTGATAAACACCGTGAGCGTTGTGCGACAGCCTGCGCTCGCGCACTATACTCTCTTGGTCATGTTCTCGTTGTGCACTGCAGCGAGTTCATGTCAATGAGACGGTCTACGCCGATCTTTTCTATAGATATAATCAATCGTATTGGTCAAGGCCTCTGTTCCGGAGCTTTGGACAAAGCCTATGGACAATCGGCCCTCGTTCTATGTACCCTCAGCAGCTTCCTCTGGATAGGTAGCACACTGAGTTCAGGCAGAAAGAACGCCTCCGTGTCCTCGTTTCTGATCCAACAGGCCATGGCGCTCGGTCAGATTGACTGGAAGTACAACGTTTGGCTCAATCTAAACATGAGCAACCTCCAAGCCGTTCATTCAAGTCAAGCCCCAGCTTTCATAACGGGTGCTATCGGAAACGTGCTAACTGAGTACGCTCTACGGTCAATCGAGAACTACCCAAAACACTTCGAGTACGTCTGCCAACTTCTCATCGGAGATTGGACAAGCTCTTTGAAGTGGTACTTCGAGTCTGCTCAAGTACTTCTTGAGCTGCAATTTGCACTCGACTTGTCAACAACGCACAATGAAACCACGCAGCGTAATCTGGAGAAAATATTTAGCGTGGTTTTGCAGCTGACAGACTCCGCAGACAAGCTGCACATTGTCACATACCTTTCCTCCTATCTACGAGCATTTGGATGGGGGAGCTCATCCATTTTCAAGGATACTCAGATTCTGCTGAGACTTCTCGAGTTCTTTCGAGCGGTACCAGAGTATGCGAGCCCTACAGCCCTTGACCTGGACTATGTAGCCGCCTTGAAATCCCTCTTGGATGATACAGATCCCCACGCGCCAGATGGCATATATTTCTTCTGGGCGGAGATTTACAGGAAAGTAAATCACGCCTGTAAAGATAAACGAGATGTTCGGCTACCCCTTTCATATCTAATATCCCTCAAGGCCAGTGAAAGTGCTTGGTTGGGGCATGAAAATCAAGGGATACTTTTCCTTCGCATGCAAGTCAAAGAAAGGATGGCTTTGGAAGGTCCACATACAAATACAAGGAAATATCACCTTCATTGGACGATCTTATTGCAATGCCTGCATAATGATTTGCCCATCCATCACACTTCGGAAGTTCTTCAGTTCTTCCTTTCTTTAAATTTGCAGCTCGGGAAATCATCGGATATATACAATGATGTGGGATTCCTTGCGGAATTTGCTCATCAGACGACGAAGTACTGCAACATGTTGACCAAGAGTCCGAGAGCATCAGACTCGAAGGGACTTCTGGAGGTCAACGCGATGATGCAGAGTATTTGGAGCGTCCTTAGTAAACGGATCAAGATCGGCACTCCAGAAAAGCTTCGGATATGGGCCGATGTCTTCTCAGTTGTAGAGAGGACAAATGAGGCTCTGACGCTTGAAATGCGCCAAGTGGTACAGATAATTGCAATGCAATCCTCCCCTAACCCGAATAGCGGATACCTTGATCAACGGTCTTATCTTGATTTGCCTGCAAACGTCGCAGCGACTCGAAGGAATCTCCGCGAATACGCTCCTTTCTTAGTTCCGCTTCCAGATTAATTTTAGCAATAGTCAAGCTCGACTGATACTTTCAACTAGTCACCGCATACATAAGCCCCCAAGTTGGAGCATATCCAGTTTCTTTGCTCGACTTCATCCCTAGCAGCCTCTCACGCATCTATCGACCAGCACCAAAAATAGCCTACGTTCGTGTACTGCCAAACATATCTCACCCTCCCACAGTATCGATCTATTACTTAGCTATCCACGAACCAGATCATTAGTTCCTGAAGCATTAAAATCAGTAGGGAGATGAGTAACAAAGGCGTCTCGTCTGAATCGCGGTGAGTACAGTGAGCGGAAGATGCCGAGCTCCCCAAATCTTACCTGCAGGCTCTGTCCCGTGTTGATCAACGTTTCACCCAATCACTTTGGCGCCGAACACCGGGTGTAATGACGGCCATGAGAACGTTCCGCTGGTGGCCAGCCCTTTCTTTCTTCCCAATACCAACAAGGGACATTACACGATGAGCACCGGTGAGAAATCTGCCCCAAGTGAGGAAGATGAGCCTGACAGGAGGATCTGAACTTCGACAGATCAAGACAACCGGAATGACGATGATGCCTGTGGTAAACTTTGGGATATCTACGTGAAAGAGGCACAGCAATACGACGAAGGAATGATCAGAAGCTGGAAAGAAGATATGGATAATATGCTAGTCTTCGTACGTTGCAAAGCAAGGAAATCTCGGTTTTGGAAACCTAACCCGTAGACAGTCAGGTTTATATTCTGCGATTCTGACGGCATTTGTCATCGAGAGCTATCAGAATCTGCAGCCAGACCTAACAGAAAACTCGACTGCTCTTCTTCGACGAATCTCTGAGCAATTGGCCTCCTCCTCCACACTTACCCCCATTCCCGAAGAATCCTCCTTTGTTCCGACGACTGCTGCATTGGCGTGCAATATCCTCTGGTTTATCAGCCTGGCCATGGCGTTGACATGCTCGTTTCTGGCCACTCTAGTTCAACAGTGGTCGAGGCGTTTCCTGCATCGAACATCGACTGTACGATCTCCCGGCGCACATGCACACCTTCTTCAGTTTCTATATTTCGGATTGAAGGATCTCCGAATGCATGCGATCGTCGACCTGATCCCATCTCTGCTACATCTGTCCTTATTTGCATTCTTTGCGGGGTTGATCGCGTTTCTACATGATGTGAACAATGTCCTAACATGGATATCCACCGCTGCCTTGAGTCTTGTCCTTCTGATGTACGTTGTCCTCACGGTCCTTCCCCTCTTCAAGTTAGATTCTCCGTATGCAACACCTCTATCGTCAGTGTTGTGGCGTCTCCTCCAGATTTGGCGACGAATACAACCCTTCGTCTCCTCTCTTATTCATCGACTTCGATTGACCGGAGCACCCCACTCTCCTGCGCACTCAACAGACGAAGAGGCTCAGCGTGAGCCACTCAGCCAAGCGCGTATGACCGAAGGCAATGAAAAAGGCGTTCACTTATTGCCGGTGCTAGAATGGAACATCGTTGATGCAACAGTTAAGGCATCTCGGATACGCCGTGTCGAACACGAATCTAGAAGTATCGTGTGGGCACTCAGGTCGTTGAACGATGACTCTGAGTTGCTTCCCTTTGTAGAGGCATTACCAGACGCCCTCCAATACGAAGAAACTGGTATTCTTCTTCGGGGCGCCAACTTTCATCTCCTTGAGGCGTTACTCACCTCCGCCGATCCTCAAGCAAACATCATTCTTCGTATTCTTGATTTGATGGAGAATGCGTTGAACCCCTGGCATACGAAAGTGCATAAAGAGCGTTGTGCAATTGGCTGCGCCCGAGCTCTATATACACTGGGACACGTGGTCCACCACAATAGGGTGTGGTTCAGACCGATGACCCACAATACACCCCTTTTCACTACCGAAATCATCAACCGAATCGGCCAAGGTTTCTCTAGCGGCGCTCTCGACATGGCATACGGGCAGTCGGCGCTCGCAATGTGTGCGCTCAGCAGCTGCCTTTGGGTTAGCGACAGATTGGCCTCGGAACTCGACAACTCGTCTGACCTCTCGTCACTTCTAAAACCGGTGCTGGCAATAGGAAAGATTCATTGGAGATATGGCACCTGGGACACCATCATCCGGGATGATTTCAATACCGACAAGGACTCGGACCTCGATCGTGTCGAGCTCACTCAAAGCAAATCTATCATCGATCGCACGATCGCTCACCTATTGTCCCAATACACCATCCATGCGATTGCCAGTGGGTTCTACCCCCAGCACTACGAATATCTGTCAGAGCTCATTGTTGGAGACAGAACAGAGCATCTGGTTGATCATTTTCGATGTGACCGGGTTCTTGAGGAACTGAGGTACATGTTAGACTTTCGAAAGCTTGAAAAAGCTCTGGAGAACGATAGGGATAAGGTGGATGCCATATTGCGTGTAGCAATTCACCTAGCTGGCGATGGCAGCAACCCAAGCAATCTTCATAAATGCATTCCAGAATGCATCTCGTCATACCACCGAGCATTTGGATGGGGTGTCCCGTCTGCATTACGAGATCCTGATATTCAGTCCACGCTATTTGGATATCTTAAGCTGAGGGACGGTTACCCACGGCCTCACGAAGACGACTATATAACCGCCCTCAAGCATCTTTTGGCCTACGCATGGTGGGCAGACGACGATGTTTATCCCTTCTGGGCTCAAATATACCAGGATATCCACCGAACATCCGGGAACAAATCGTCCCAAAGCTTATCTCTTGCTTACATGATTGCCCTCAAGGCTGTTGAGTCGAGTCCACTCAGATTTGATACCCCACAGCTGCGCCAGCTAATGGATCAAATCCATGATAAAGTCTCAACGGAAATTCCGTATCCGAACGCCAACCGAAATCATCTTCATTGGATTACGCTGTTACAGTGCTTAGGCAGTCAGCTATCGCCCACTGACATCTCCGATGTTCTGAAATTCTTCCTTGCCCTCATGTTGAACACAACCAACCCCTGGGAGGTAGACCGAAATATGGCCTTCCTTGCATTGTTCACCCGCTACTCCGAAGCATACTATCTCAAGCTTCTCAATTGCTTGAAGTCAGAATTGGAACAGGCTCTCGAGATTAACGCCATGATCTGGGCCATCTGGGCCACATTGGCGTACGGAGTCACCAAGGTTGAGACACTCGAAGAGTGCCAGGCATGGGACAACGTATTTTCACTGCTCAGAACCGTTGAAGAAGCCCTTACCCCTGAGATGCGCCAGGCATCACAGACAATCGTGGTACAGTCAGGTCCATCCCGAAGCCCCTCCTCCGCTATCTTGCTTCACTATATGAACATGATCGACCAGCGAAGATGTCTTGACTTGCCCGCCAACATTGAGGAAACCAAGGAATGGTTTACTCAATGTAGGCATCTTTTCACGAGGCTCCCAGAAGTTGATGCCGAAGAAGATCGCCTTCTTCTCATGTACGATGGTACTTACGGCTACCACAGTCATAGTTATCTTCCAGCCATGCATTATGCCGTGCAACTACCATTGTCGGATGATGACGAAGAGGTCATACCCCAGCACCCACCTTGTGACCTATCCTAGGTTCATTGGAGCCTGCCTTCGATGCACCATCCCCATCGAGCTAGTGGACGGCAGTGATTTGTCCTTGTTAAAGTAGCATCTTCCTTCTGCGGTGTTCTTCGTGTTCTTATCACTCCTAATTCTTCCATATCTACTCTCCTCCCTACTTCATTTTCCCGAATGTCGGCACAGCTATTGCAATACTGTCAGTTCTGATCTGTACCTGTATCGTGTACTTATCTACATCTTCCGCAACGACTTTGACAGGGTCTGGCCTTGAACCAGTAGAAATCGGCTGAGAGAGATTGTGATTCCATCACGCTTGTTCCAACATCGTTGTTAAACACCTTTCCTCTGATGTCGTTAATGCCTGCTGGTAGAAGCCGCTTCGTTCATATACAGCTGTACACTATATTTCCAGTACTAGTATTAGAATGTATGCACTCTCAAGATCGTGTGCCATGTCTAATAACCATCCTTGCTGGATACAATCGGGTGATATACGTCCACCTCATGAGTCTGTGCCTGAGCCCTTTTCAATACGGCGCTTAGATTCCACCACACCGCCGCATGCTTGACCACGTTGATCGCGATTAAGCGCCGAACGCCCAGCACCGAGTTGGTTGATCCTCGTGAAGTCGTCCGTTGCATGCCGGTTGCCTTCTTCCTTCTTTCCAACGTCAACAAGGGATAATCTGGGATGAGTATAGGTGAGGAAATCCTCCGCCAACAAGGAAAATAGCCTGACGGGAGTTGGCGACCTTGGTAGATCAGGAAAACCGTAATGATGATGCCGCCTGCGGCAAACTCTGGGAGATCTATGTGAAAGAGGCGCAGCAGTATGACGAAGGAATGATAAGGAGTTGGAAGGAGGACATGGACAACATGCTGGTCTTCGTAAGTGGCAAAGCAGAGAACTGGTGATCCGGGAAATCTTACCTATTATAGTCGGGTTTATACTCCGCAATTCTGACAGCCTTCGTCATCGAGAGCTATCAGAATCTGCAGCCAGATCTAGCGGAAAACTCAACTGCTCTTCTTCAACGTATCTCAGAGCAACTAGCTTCCTCGTCCGCTCTTACCCCCATCCCCGACCCACTTTCTTTCAATCCTACCGCTGCCGCGCTGACGTGCAACATCCTCTGGTTCATCAGCCTGGCTATGGCGTTAACGTGTTCTTTCCTGGCCACCCTCGTTCAACAGTGGTCAAGACGCTTCCTGCATAGAACGTCGACTGTGCGTTCTCCTGGCGCACACGCACACCTGCTTCAGTTCCTCTACTTCGGATTGAAGGATCTTCGGATGCACGCCATAGTTGACCTGATCCCATCCCTGCTACATCTGTCGTTATTCGCATTCTTTGCGGGGTTAATCGCTTTTCTACATGATGTGAACTATATCCTGACATGGATATCCACCGCTGCCTTAAGTCTGGTCCTTCTGATGTACATCGTTCTCACAGTGCTTCCACTCTTCAAGTTAGATTCTCCATACGCCACTCCCCTCTCATCGCTGCTGTGGCGTCTTCTCCAAGCATGGAGACGAATTTTCGTTCTTACCCCGATACCATCAATCCATCTTTTTCACAGGCTTGCATCAATTGGAAATCCCCACTCTCATCCACACTCAACAGACGAAGAGGCTCAGAGGGAGCCACACAACGGCACGCGCACGGTCGAAGGCGAAGGGAAAGCCGTCCGATCTTCCCTTGTGGTGGAATGGAACATCATTGACGCAACAGTCAAGGCCTCCAGAATTCGCCGTGTTGAACACGAATGCAGGAGTATCGTATGGTCGCTGAGGTCATTGAACGATGATTCTGAGCTGCTCCCCTTCGTGGAAGCACTACCAGATGCTGTCCAGTACGAAGAGACCGAGAACATCTTCCGAGTTACCAATTTTCACCTCCTGGAGGCGTTAGTCGCTTCCATCGACCCACAAGTGAACATCATTCATCGCATCCTTGACCTGATGGACAACGCGCTAAACCCTTGGCATACAAAAGTACATAAAGAACGCTGTGCAATTGGCTGTGCGCGAGCTTTGTACGCTTTGGGACACATAGTCCACGCCAATCGAGCACGATTCAGGCCAATGACCCACAACACACCTCTATTCACGACTGAAATCATCAATAGGATCCGACAAGGGTTCTGTCACGGCGCTCTCGATATGGCGTATGGGCAGTCAGCGCTTGTAATATGCGTTCTCAGCAGCTGCCTTTGGATCAAAGATAGGTTAACCCTGGAATTCGACAGTTCATCTGATTTCGCGTCGATTGTGGAACCGTTACTGGCGATAAAACGAATTGATTGGAGGTATAGCATCTGGGATAACATTACGGTGGACTACGCAGACTCTGACAAGGCCTCCGAATCTGATCACGTTGACCCCACTGACACCCAGCCCATTGTCAACAGCGCGATCGCTCACCTATTATCCCAATATACCATCCAAGGGATCGAAAATTACCCCCAACATTTCGAATATCTCACGCAACTCATCACCGTCGAGAACACGGAACGTCTGGTTCCCCATTTCCAATGCGAGAAGGTTTTCTGGAAACTTAAGCAGAGGCTAGACTCATACAAGCTTGAGGAGACTCAGGATACTGACCGAGAAAAGGTTGATGCCATATTACGTGTGGCAATTCGACTTTCTGGTCAGGGAGAGGACCTAAGCACTCTTGATAAAACCATTCGGGAGTGTATTGCGTCATATCACCGAGCCTTTGGATGGGGCGTCCCTTCCTCATTAGGAGATATGGATATTCAACCGAGGTTATTCGAATGTCTCAAGCTAAGGGACAACTATCCACGGCCGCTTGAAGAGGAATATTTAACTTCCCTTCAGCACCTTCTGGTTCATACAGGCCGTGGGGAGGATGAAATCCATCTCTTCTGGGCCGAGATATACCAAGACATTCACCGAGCACAAAGAAAGAAATCATCTCAAGAACTGTCTCTGGCTTTCATGATCGCCCTCAAGGCAGCCGAGTCCGGTTGGCTCCGATACCAAACCGAAGAACTGCTGCAGCTGATGGACCGTATCTACGAGGACGTTTCGAAAGAGAAATTATATCCCAATGCATCTCGAAATCACCTTCATTGGATTACGCTATTACAGTGTTTAGCAAGCCAACTTCCAATCGCTCACGTCTCCGACGTCCTAAAATTCTTCCATGCTCAAATGTTGAACCTCCCGAGATCTTGGGAGGTAAGTAACAATGTACCCTTCCTTACATTGTTCACTCGCTATTCCGAAGCGTACTATCTCAAGCTCATTAATTGCTTGAAATCGGAATTAGAACAACTTTTGGAAATCAACGCCATGATCTGGACTGTCTGGGACACCCTGGTTTATGGAGTAACCAGCATCGAGACGCTCGAAGAGTGTCAAGCGTGGGACGACGTATTCGCCTTACTCAGAACTATCGAGGGAGCTATCACTCCCGAAATGCGCCAGGCGACGCAAACAATTTTGGTACAGCCACGTTCATCCAAGAACCCCAATGCCGCCATCCTGCATCGTTATCATAGCTACGACGAAGACAAGAAGAAATGTCTTGACCTGCCTACCAACATTGAGGCAACGAAGGAATATTTCACCCAAAACAGGCACCTTTTCACGACACTTCCTGAAGTTGATGTGGAAGAAGATCGTCTTCTTGCCATGGACGATGATACATACGCCAACTATATCCATCGTGACCGGATCGCCACACACTGCTTCGTACGCTTGCCACCCTCTGATGACGAAGAACAGGCTGCACTTCAACCGCCGCTTGGCGACCCATCCTACATTCATTCTGACTCAGCTCCCGATTCGTCATCTACTTCGAGCTAGCGGCGGCTGCGTACTTATCCTGGACAATCCTTAATGATCTAATGCTAATGAATGGACTCTCATATACATTGTTCTCGAAACTTGAAACCATCGCAGTAGAATCCTCACTCATCTTTTTTACCCCGTCGTATTTGAAATTTGTTATCCTGAGGATTGACATTATTTTCTACTCTTTCCTTTTATCTCACGTTATGTCTGTATGATACGGGACTCCTCTACGCGGCGTAGGGTACGTTTCTCTGTCGACTTATGCTTAAAAATGACCCGTGAAACAAGAGGCTACAAACACTTCGTCTAAGGGCAATACTACTTATGTTGGTACTATCATATCTCCTACGCACAGCTTGTTTGAACAAATCAAGGATAAGGAAGCATGCATTTCAACTACCAGATAGGATAGCTTTGAGGATCGAAGGATCAGTAATAATGTTGTATACAATGACGACGTCTCCCTTATGAACGTGAAGATCTCGGCCGGCAGAATAGATATTGACGTCGTTGCCTGCAGAAATATTGGAGTTTTGAATGGTGAGATTGATGGTATGAGGAGAGGTCGCGAAGCGTTCGAGCATGGGAGAGGATGCCGAAGTTGCGCCATCAGCCTTAGTCCGACTTTGAAGGAGAGTAGAGAGATGCCATAAGATTGCACCATGCGACAGTGCACTTGATCTGTGATATTCTAATGAGGGTCTTCGGTTAGGAGATATCGAGGAAGACTCACAATTTAGCATCTGGCTGATGGACCTCGATGTCAGCCAGTTGGGCTAGTGCATTCCTGACTTGGTGATACAGGTATGCGTTATCAGAGAACTCTCCGACCATGAAGGCAGCCTAGAAGAGGACGAATGAGCACCATTTAGCGAGTAGGTAGGGGAAGAAATAAGCAACATACCGCGATCTTTGTCTGGACTTTCCATTTCTGAGCGAGCGTTCCATCAATGATACACTTGACGGAAGGTTGGAAGAATCGAGCAACTTCTTCCCTTTGAAAGCATGGCTTATTCTAGACAGAATACAGAGAAACAGGACACGATCGTCTACTTACCCCGTCATTTTCAGACGACCAGCTCGGATATTATATGCTGGGTCATTAGTACGAACGGTACCAAACCTTATGATCACGGGATTGGATGGATCACTGAAGACGCGCATTGATATACGATCGAATTGGGCAGTGATGATTGGGATATCTTCTGAGAACTTGGAGTTCTTAAGATAGTCTAGGAGTCGGTTTAGTATCACAGAGCTTGTTTGGTAGATGGTTCGAACGAAATACCTTGAATCCATTGATATGCTCGATTGGTCACATGAAGAGATCCCTGATGGTAAGCTTCATGGTCGTGAGTAGACACGTTTTGGGCAATAAATGATCTACATACAGTCTGGGGCTGAAAGCTCCTGAAGTTGCTGACCTAACGAGGTTCCATAAGCCGTAATTTCGATAGTGTTGTCGCCTGCGTCGATGACGAGAACCGCGTCGCCATCCTATAAGTAGTCCGAAGTTAGCCCGATAGCAAAGGTGGAAGCTGGAGGTCTTCACCTGCAGATGTTTATCCGGCGTCCAGTTATGCAAGCAAAAATGAAGGTTCGCCTCTCCTTTCGCCACTAGCTTAATTCTTTGGTACTCTTCGGGTATATCCTTGATCAGCCCAGCCTTCACAGCTGCTTCTCTCATACGTTGTTGCTGTGCGCCCTTCCAACCATTTGGATGTAGCAATACGAATTCAATGTTCGAGTTACATGAATTCCAGAGAGAGGAGCCGTTAGGATGAGTATCCTGGATATGCATCTTGGCGCAAGTGTAGAGATATCTCAGGAAGTCGGCGTAGAGGTCAACAAAAGTTCTTTGAAGGCGATCAGGGAGTGTACTCTGGTGCTGGTCACTGTAGTCGGAAGCAATATTGGAGGGAACATATTCCATGAACCTGTGCGAATCAAGCATGTCTTAGGAAGGGAGGAAATTGGTAGACTCGGAGGGGATGTGGCTCACCATTCGGCTTTCACCCATTCTTCATCTTCGGCTTGCTCTTCGATACTCTCTTGGATAGCTTCAGCTCCCGCAGCTCGGACTTTCCCAGCTTTGTCGTAGTATAGGATTGTCGGGACTTTGACATCGCCGCTGAAGGCCTCATTCCCGGGGAACCTTGAGTGATCGTCTGAGCAAGCTTTCCTCTATGGACTAGGTAGAGGGTGGAGGGTGTGAGACTGACCTATTTACGGATCGGATTTGGGGAACTTCTCCTGGGTAGAGGATACTGTTGGACGGCGATCAGTGAGTACTCCATAGCGTGGCCCATGGGAAATGCCATACGTATAGGCTACCTTACTGAAAGCGGTACCGACGTCAAAACTGAGGACGAGCTTAGTCTTATCACCAGAGTATGGGGGAAGTCCGTTCATCGCTAGATCACTGATCTCGGAGAAGATAGTAAAAGAAGGGAAAGAAGACGCGTTGAGGGCAGGATGCACGTATTTAGGCTCCTTGAGGCGTCAAGTTGCTGGTGGTGTGTTGATCGTGGCTGAATTGCATGCTTATCGCCGCCGCTGCCAACTTCATATTACGAAAGCGGGCGGAACAGCATGAGATATCCCTGAGCGAAATGAAAGTTGGGTTCTGATGATTCGGAAGGGCTGAGAAAAGGACCAAACGGTTCAAAATGGTCAATCAACGAGTCTGGATTGTAAAGGGGCCGGAGATCACGTTTGATAATATATCCAAGCGTTCGAGTCTACGATCTCATTGTACTTGTATCAATGTATACTGAGAGATTTCTTCGGAATCTTTCTTCAGAATCTTCAGCGACGCTGCCTTTGCCATCCCGAAGACATTCGAAAATCCAGAGAAGATGCAGTGGATGGCGCTCATTCCTGAGCATGCATCCTGAGGCGAAGGTATCCTGTGCGTCAATGCCACCCACGGGACACCAGAAAGCTTGTACAAAGGTACAGTTAGATTGATTCCGTGCGTAGCATAGAGTTTCCATGACCCCTAGGTACTAGAGAGGATCATGCATGGACGTTGCCAGCCAAGGTCCTAACTGCTGACATAACGTGTCCCATCATCAGGGTGCACGGGCCTCCAGACGTCTTGCTCACGGTCATCGACCATGGCACGCGTCTTTCTGCGCACCAACGACCTTGCAGCTTTGCAACATTGATACTTGTACTACTCTACTGGAAGTCTGGCTTGAATCTCTCAAACGACACGATATCTGGACGTCTTTTTGGAAAATGACCCTTGTCCAATACTACCATACATTTGACCAAACTTCCGCTTCCTCTCTATTTCTGGACTTCAGAGCAATCCGAATGGTGCACGCGCCGTAATTGGTCTTATATATGGACGACTGGAGGTGGAAACTTCCGTTGGACCGGTTAGCTTCCAACCTTGAGCTCGATGGAGCAAAGGGAGCAACTCCTGGAAATCAACAAAAGGTATGTTTACGACCCCAATTAGTGCTAGAACTTGCTAATCACGGTAATAAACAGTGCTGGCATCCCTGGATTGACGACGGAAGTGGCTTGGACGATGGATTGAGAATTTGACCAATGCGATGTCCTGGTGTTGGTATGTCATCATTCGCTGTTGCTCATCGCGCATACATTCTGACTCTGCTGAATAGACCACTGTCCCACCTAATGTCCACGCTGAGGGCACTGGAGAGCTCGTTCAGCCACCTAGGCAAACCAAAGTTATCCTTCGGTTCCACCGGATTGGACAAGCCCGTGAAATCCTGTCAGGCAGGGCAGGATAACGAGGTGTTATGAGGGTACTCTCGCCTCTTTCTCACAAATCGTATGTTCTTCTTGCTCGACCGCCTCTGGTGCTCTGTTGACGGGAAGTTCTAGCCATTGGGGACATTTTACGCATACGTCAGCTTCGGAGATATTTTGGAGTGCTCTGTCAGTGCCGGTCAGGTATGTGTAAACTACCTGTCTTTCTTCCTCCTGCTGTTTCGTATTCTGACCAATGTACTCCAGACGTCCTTGAGATATCCTTCCTCAACTGTACTTCCCTTCTCGGAGACCGTCTGGATACCCTCCACCTGGAACCTCCCGTATCCCGACTCCAGCCCTGACATCGAGCTACCCCTTGAACATCCTCACCAATCCTCGATCACCCACTTCCTCCGGTCTACATGCCTGGCTGGCGTCCACGTAATACCCCCATCGACGTGCTTCGCCTTGGTGCATGGGATGACCACCCAAACTGGCTGAAGCCTGTTCATCTCTATCAGAGGTCGACATGCACTCGGTCGATGGAGCTTGTTGGTTCATGATGCTCGTGGACGACGATACAAGCTCGGAGAGCAACGCCAACCCTACCAGGATTACAGGAATGAGGGCATATGTTGTTTGCTGTTGGCCGCCGTCCACAGACCATGGAGGAACGTCATGCAGTCAGTTCCTGTGTTCAACTTGATCGTATCCCAATCTCCATTGAGGTCCTCGGCTCAGGAGCAACGGGTACAGGAACACAAGGAACGGGAGCAACGGGAACGGGAACACAGGGAGCAGGAACAGTGGGAACAGTGGGAACAGGAGCACCTGGAATGGGAACAGTGGGAACAGGAGCACCTGGAATGGGAACACCGAGAACAGGAGCAATAGGAACAACAGGAGCAAGAATGGCACCTTCACTGGCTGAGGATCGTCAGCTTGGAATTCCACGATATCCCAACTTCAAGGATTACGCCAACTTCCCTTCAAACTTCCCTTTCCTCTATATCTCACTCTCCCAGGCGCAGCTGGACATAAACTCGAAATCTTCCATCGACGACTCACGTAAAGATGATGAAGCTGCAGTCTGCTCCTCTGTGGGAAAGGTCAATGGAGCTTGGGCTACGCTGGTCTCGGAGGAAGTCCACGTCCTTGTTGTCATCCACTTCCGTCGTGCAGTCGACTGCTATATTCATCTTGTTGGCGACCCGGGTTCCGCCGCATTTCCAAGTTTGGAGCATGCACGACGGGAGCGGGAACAGTGACAGCAGGAGCAACGGAGACAGGAGCACTAGGAGCAGCAGGTGCAGGAGCAGCAGGTGCAGGAGCAGCAGGTGCAGTGGGAGTAGGTGCATCGTGAACAGGAAGTCAAGGAACAAGAGCAGCCTTCGCTGAGGAACGTCAAATTGGACCTCCACTATATACCGACTGCCAAGAATCACGCCACCATGAAATTGCCCTTTCGAACATCTTTCCCTCAACACCCCACTGTCTCAGGTGGCGATGGTCATAAACATGAGCTCCCCCACCTACCGACCTTCCAGAGCTGCAACCTGCTCTTCTCTGTGCGAAACCAAGGCTCGCTCGGTTGATGGAGCTTGATTCGTATTGGTCACGGACAAGGTCTGCTGCCATGTCGTAATCCACAGACCAGCAAGTAACAACGTGCAGTCGTTTCCTATTGTTACCTTGATGGTGACTTGGGTTCTGCTGCAGCTTCGGATTTGGGAGCAGGAATTGAAGCAGCACAGGAGCATTGGGAACGGGAGTGGTATTCACTGGGAACAGAAACGTTGAGAGCGGGAGCAGTGGGAGCAGGAACGCCGGGAACATCACCAGTGCAGGAGCACCAAGAGTGGGAACACTGGGAACATCCGGAACAAGACCAGGAGCAATGGGAGCAAGGTTGCCTTCTTCACTAGCTGAGGAAACCGAATTGGACCCTCTACAATATTCCGATCTCCAAGAATTGTGTTCTTCTGCCAGTCGACACGCCAACATCCTCTTTGTGAGAGGTTGATGGAGCTTTACCTATATCGGTTATGGATGCGCGTCCAGACACCAACAATGATGTCTCAGGAGCGACAAGAAGCGGCGGCGGGAGAAGGAGCAGGGGAGTAGGAGCAATGGGAACAAGAACGCTAGGAGCATGAGCAGTGGGAGCAGTGGGAGCAGAGGAACGAGAGCGAAGGAAGACATACCTCACGCTCTTTCCTGCCGAAGACCCAAGCACTCTAGTTTCTCTGATTCGTATGTTCTGTCATCTCCAGGTTCTTACAATCTACTGACATCGTTGACCTACAGTATCTTGTCTCGCTCGCATACACGGGTATTCAAGCATATTCATAGAGATGCAGAGCGAGTGAGGAAGCTCGTGTGCCAAAGCTTGATTCGGAGGGCCAGTGTCGACAGATTTGATACCGATTCCGTCAACTCCGATGTATTCGCGTTCCTAGTCGAACAAATGATATACTTCCGAAATGCCAGTGCTGATGATTCTGAGAGGTCACTTGACTCCTGGGTGGGCGTCTAGTACCGATGCACTGAGTGTGCCACCATCACAGCTTTACATCTTTCATCTCTCACCGCTACATTCACTACCGTATGGACGCAAGAGACTACCAGTCGAGTCGGGCTGGGGCCTCATCTACGAGTGGGTAAGTCCAGATAGTCTCGGGGGAGATACAGATGGTTGACCTCAACTACAGTCCAAGCGTGCTTGGGAACGCATCGGATGTGATCATTGGTGCTCCCAGCACCTTTAACAACGCCACAAGTATTCACAATCATCAACATGTATATCAGATTCTGGGTAAGGCCGTTCTAATTCGTTACTCTTTCTCATCTGAAGCAAGTTCAGAGGAATTGCGGATTGGACCGCGATTGCCATCAGTTCCCGAACCTAGACGAGAACACCCAAGTCAAACGTACGCTCGACTTATGGAACTGAAAGGGCGCGGATTGGCGTTATGGGATCCTGAGCCACCCAGTGGGCTGCCTCCCGAATATAAGAACGAAGGTGCCAGCATTGGTGATGTCGGCATTGTACATCCTGATGGTTTCTTTGACTTCCTCTTCAATATCTGTCGCCCCTCTGACGATCCCATTAATGGAGGCCGCGTCCCAGAAGGATTCGTTCCTTTGGGTAGAAGCCCAGAAAGCCGTGACTACCAAATGACTACCATGATTTCAGCGCCGGGAAGTTACGAAGCTACGGGTGATATATCAGTATTGTGAGTCGTGACCAGCTCGCCGCCTTCATTTGGCTTATCTCAATCACAGGCATACCGATCCAGACATCGGGGACTACACCTTCCAATGTCATAATTCCGGAGAAGGCGCAGCTCTGGTTCTTCCCAGAGGTGCTTCGAAGTTGGACCTCCTCGCCACCGCAGAGTTCCGTCGATACGCCTCCAAAAATGCTGTGCATTGGTACGAGTTTGCACATGGGCGACTTGGGCGAGAGGCTCCCAACGGATCTATCTACCTTGTGACAGGCTCTGACAAAGCGAATGTGTGGGGAACATCGTGCTTCCAACGCGTTAACTCCCAGTTCGACCTCACTTTTGGAGATTTAGCTTGGAGAAGAGTGGGTCTTGCATCATCCAAGGCCGGTCCTATAGATCGTGATGGGCCATACAAGAACCAAGCGGTTTTCCTTCGAGGATTTACAGTCACGTTGGGCGAAACTGTCTGGGACAAACTCTTGGGATACGTACGCGTGCAGCCAGGGATATCATCGTCTGTATACCGGGCTCATGCTCATAACTCGCCATTTGACCAATATGGCGGTCGAAGCTGGATGGTTAGCGCGCTATTTCAAGTAATGGGCCGATGGAGCAAGCGGCCAGGGAACCCGCCTGACCTTCTTCAAGAACTTCGGACCCACGAAACCACGGGCGATGTCAATGTAATATCGAGTTATGATGCATTCTCAGCGGTAAGGTCGACCGATACTCAGAAGTTCAAATGATGGCTCAAGGACGATTTATCTAGTACATGTCGCCTTCGAGGTTACTGAATATTCTGCTCTTACTAGAAGTCAGTTGTCTATCCCATTCGTTATGCTTGTGTTATCTCTGATGTCACTCCATTTTAGTTTCCTGATTCCGATGTTGCACTTTCCCATGATAACTCATGGTGCGACTTACTCAAGATATCAGCCAGAGCTTCTAGTACTATTGACCTTCCAAGGAAGCTTGAGGATGCCTTTAGTATACTGATTGAAGACGGTAAGTGCGCTTAAGCTCCAACTTCTTGAACGTTCTTCTGATTATATAAACGCCAGGAGCAGTCTCCATACAAAGCTACAGGAGATCATCGCCGAAGATACCCAATTTTGACCTCCCAAAGATAAATCGTACGAGAAGTGCGGGGCTATCGAAGCCGGATTCGGACGAAAAATCGAAATTCAAGTCATGGTCTCAGACGAAGGACGACCTTGATGGCAGTCAAGACCTTTCAAAAGCGCCATTAAAAGGCATTCTAAAAAAACCTAAATCTTCGCTGGAAGATTATGAACGAAAACCAAACTTCCTACCAGCCACTATGGCTATTTACCCGCCCGTCAAGATTCACGCCGCCCTCAGTCAAATGGTCGAGTACACCGCTCAGATCAATCTCTCTTTACCAGTGCATGCACAATTTGCTTCATCGTTCAACTCTCAGGTTATTCCCTCGGAATCCGCCATGGAACCTCCAGGTCCCTTCATGAGGATCCGTTGCGACGACCTTCCATGGGTTATTTCGATCACCCCAACGGGCCGATCGAACGATGGACAATATGTCACCGTCCAAGACGTATTAGAGCAGATATACACCCATCTCCGCACCCCTGCATCCGAAACGGAATATAATGGAGTCGAAACTGTGGAGAAGCGAGAGGTTGCCAAAGCATTCTACCAAAGATTCCGTCGGCTACCCGGATTCCAGGCTCAGGAGTCGGAGCGTTTGAAAGGCCTCAAGAGGATCGATTTCCTCAAAGGAAAAAATATGTTCAAGGGCTTTTCACTGGAGGAATCAGATAGCGGACTGCTGTGGTGGCTACACGTATCGGCTTCATAGGATAGTTTGCGTGGCTAAAGTAACTCTACAATCTATTTGCAATCTATTCGGAATATCCGTGGACTATGCACTCTGTAAAACCTCTATGATAGATGCAGAAATTTACAAGAATGTTTGCGTATGGTTGCATCTCCTCGTCCACTCACTCCACTTTTCTGTGAATCTCGCCTTCGCAGTTCTTGCCAAAAACTTTGGGAAACTACCTCAACTTTCGCTGGGCTTCAGCTATGGGCACTCCGGATGACCTCATTAATGTCGGCCCGATCCTGCCGGCCTTTATCTCCCCACAGTGTCATCGCAAACCAGCTCTTATCCATCAACTACAACCACTCGCCCATCTACGCACGATCCAAGCTCAATGGCACCCCAAGAATACTCGCTACGCCTACAGAAAGGTATGCTTTCTGGATAACAGACTAAAATGTTGGCCTAACAAGTTCCAAGGCATCGCAGGAGGCTTCGCCCCACCAACTCCAGACGCCATAATGACCATAACCAAGGCTTCCACTCTACCCCACCTCCAAGTTACATCAGCTCTTCGTCCAGAGGGTACACCTTCTCTTCAAGATGCGCTACCCAAATCTCTATCTGTCGACGGTTCAACCGACGCCCTTGTCGATGAGCTCCACAGCATCCTCAAGGAGCTTCCGACGGAACAGCCTCCAGGCAGTCAAGATATCTACGGATTGAACACCAGTATCGCATGGGGCAGTGATGACCTTGAATGGTTTAACGGTGGCCCTCAGGGATGCGGTGGAGGTACGAGCAGTGTGCAGGCTACTGCAGAACAGAAGAAAAAGTTCGCCAGAGCAGTAGAGATTGTGGAGAAACTGGTTGGTGAAGCGAAGTAGGTGGATAGACTGAGGAACCTGCATTTTGGAAACAAATTGGAATACAATGTAATTGGACTGTATATACGTTACAATAGTACTGTAAACGAACGACATTTCTCAATCCTATCAGCCTTCGCTATGCCGTCACTATGATTTGGTCGCGTGCTTTCACTTTGTATTGACGCTAGGGAGGCACGGATAACCCTATGCCCATAAGCCAGACCAAGCATTGTTATGACTACAAGCACATCGGTAGCGCTGGAGTTCGTGACGGATGTACTGGATATCGCTTCCAGATGGGCTTGTCTCCCGCCATCCCCTCGTTCAAACGTTCTGGGAAATGGAGCCAACGGAGGTGAAGCCAGTATCCTCGGTGTGTAGGGATCACAGATGTCGGAAGTGAGGTCGCCGCCTACGGAGACTATGGTCCTGGAGTGGGTGAAGAGGACGATTTTCCCGAGGTATTCGTAATCCTGGCATTGCCCACTAAGCGAGCCTTGGTTCTCTGACGATGCTATGGCACCAAACTATGACTGTCAAGCCATGATCCTCTGCATCCAATGCCGACTCGTAGGTGAATGCCACGGAAGCCTGGATGATGCTGGGGCTTGGAAGTAATTGGTGGGGTACGTGGTGGCTGGCGACAATTGGCTGGTCACGAGCAGTGACTGACATGGGGTCGCCAGAGCGTTAGGATTCGGTGGAGGGCACGGTAATCCGCGGCAGACTATACACTCCTTATGGTCGAAAGTCAAAGGATGATGTCGTTGAATGGGGATGGATGATTGAGGTATCCTGGTCGGTCAGAAGGAGACAGGCAGCACAGCCAACTTGAACCCGTCGGAGACCAGTGGGATACGAGAATGCATCGAGTCCTATGCAGCAGCCCGGCTCGAGTGAGGAAACGGGTTTGCCTGGTTTCAGCTTCAGAGATCTGGCCTTGGACGGTATCAACGATATGGGTTGGGTTGGGTTGTACCACCTAGGTTCCTAGTCAGCATAGTATACCAACAGCGACGGAACACATACATACCATAGCTAAGAACGGTAACGGGACACCACCGAATGATTATCCTTTCTTGCGTCAGAAGCCGGTCTGCAGTTCCTTGAGGTGACATTTGTGACCAGGAGGTAAACCCAAGTCTAGGGTTAGAATCCTGGTCTCAAATCGTATCCAATTGAGGTCATTGCGGCACAGTATGGCGAAAGGAAGATGGGGAGTTGGCCTTGCAAAGGTACCGCTGGTTTGGTAGTCTGTCAGAAGGGATCTTTGGCGGTCAACAGTCGTGGCTGAAAGCAGAGGCAGCAGTGTCGGTAGTCATCGTGAATAGGTGGAAGGGGTTGGTATGAGTTCCTGGAACGATAGTCTGCCACGAACGACTGTTGTTCACGACCAATGAGCGAAATGCAACTCCTGCCAGTCTGTGCCATAACAACAGGTATGTCAATGGTACTGGGCCTGATCCCTTGCTACTATCTCAATGATAGCGACTCCATCGAGAGGAAACGCAGGGTTCACCATTCATGCGAAAGATGAGTGAGCAGGAAGGGGCACAATGGCGAAAAAGCCACCAGAGATATGGGGTGTAGGCGCCGTTAGGTCATGGGTCACTAGTGGCGTATGTGGCCAAAGTAGATCTTCGCGACGAACGGTAAGCTGAGCAGTTGGGAGTATACATCGAGCAGCGAAGAGCGTGCGGGAATATTAGAGGAGAGGTGGGGGGGAGAAGAAGAGAAATGGCCGAATTGACGTGGCCCTGGTATTTGCACCCTCTAGCGTCATGTCACCCATTGCCACTTCGAAACGTCGCAGAGGACCGCATAAAGAAGAGGAGCAAAGTCCCCTGCTATTTTTCATGCAATTTCTGGCGGTGGTGATTGCGAAAAGACCACACTCTCGGAAGTATATGTGCATACTTCCATATGGGGTAATGGAAATTCTTCAGTCCGGACCAGCTCATCGTCCGCGTCCTCTAGCGCCAATAGGTAGAGGTACGGCGGGAGTTACAGCACCACAGATTAGCCATCTTGAATTTTTTGCCGAATAGAAGAATAGAGGAGTGATTGGGCAATGAGATGTTGCAGGGCAGTGGTGGGCCACTGGCGGGGAAGGGGCGTCGACTGTTGCACGACGGCGTGTGCTTATCGTTGACAAAAGGACGCAGGGGGACGGCAGTAGCATGTAACGTAGGTGTCTGCAGCTGTAGCGACCACTGGAGTGGTGCTCCAAGGAGTGGTGTCCGGCGCCTGTCGATATGTCCGGTATGACCGGGAATGGAGGGGAAAGCATTGGTACAAACTTCGGGTAGCGCATATAGGAGGGTGGCCGTAACAGGGAAGGCAGGTTGAGAAGAAGGGGTATGAAGAGAAAAGATGGTTGGTCGAATTGATGTTCCTGGGTAATTACAGCATCTTGCGACACGATGCCCATCCCCACCCGCACCAATGCCTAGACAGCACCTGGTAGTACAGGATTAAGGTACACCGCCGTAGTTTGGGTCATCGCTGGAGGTAATGAGGAAATGGAAGAGGTCGTCTTGGCGCATGTGCATATTTCCATATGGGGAAATGGAAATCCTTGGGTCTGGACAAGCACTTCGTCCACGTTCTCCAGCATTAGCAGAGAGAAGATATCAGCAGCGTTGACGCTGCTTGTTTGACGTGGTGGAGGTACGGTGAACAAGGGTAGGTAGGAAGGTGGGTTACCGTGTCACAGGACAGGTAGTGGTGGGGAGGGAACAGCGTCATCTGTTGATGCATGCTGGCATACGCCCGCCGTAGACGAAAGAGAGCAAGAGAGAGGGTACGGAGTCGGAGGAGTGGAGTCTTGATGGTATTGACTGCGAGAGGAGGGCTGTATGTCCAAGAAGTCGAAGTTAGTGCCTGTCGACGGTCATTGTTAGTAGCAATTGGAAGATGAGGCGTACATAGCCATACCTTAATGGAAAGCTCAATATCCCTGACATGTTTCTCATCAAGTTATCCGTCCCCCAGTAGTCTCCCCAACGGAATAACGCGAGGCGGAGGAGCAAAGTTCCTGCCTTCAGAGAGTGGGGAGCGATCCTTGCTCCATTTCGCCACATCATAACCATTGGATGAAGATTATGGCTGCAATTACAGGCTGCTAGACTCGAAGAGTGTAGATGGCTATCATGGGGTATATGCGATCCTCAAAGCATCAGGAAGATCATGGGCAATACTGTGGGAGAACCTATCCGAACGGTCAGACAATAAAGCTATAGGAAGAACAAGGGATATGTGCAGACCTTGTATGCCTCGTAGTATCTCCGTTGGGCTCGCCAGCCATTCAGTTTCGCTCGGAGAGAGAGAGAGCTACTGAACGTGTCCAATTGACCTTGACGCTGTTAACAGCGTTAAAGTATCGGCCCCGAGTTTGGGAGATAGAGCAATAGAGGTTCGGGCGTTATATGCGACAAGTTTAGAGCACGTCCGTCGATGGAATACTGTGACATAGGGGTATGAGTTGACCACAATTGACTTGAAAAAACGCTGCCCACTTACCCCGGATACTGAGCGCAAACAGATGTCCTCGCTAGGTTGATACTTGAGGCTTTGTCCATAGACGGTTACGAGTGCTCTGTAAATCTAGGAAAGGCTATTTGAAGTCTCAAGGATGAGGATAGGATGGAGGTCGCAAACGACAACGAGGATGAACAAATACCAGGCCTTGTGAGCTCAAATGTGGCTGTGTTTCGGCATTTTCCGTCCTCCTACTAAAATTGGGTGACACCTTTGCATGACCTCACGTAGTGACGTACTGAACTCGATCATAACGTGTTTAAGCATAGACTCGCTAAAGGCGCAAGGCTATCCTCGAGCTTGGCTGTTACAGCTGGATACTCTCTTATCTTCTTTGCGAACTCAGGCCCGCTTGTACTACCTATCGCATACTTTGTTCGAGATTGTCCGCAACAGCTCTGACAGAATTTAGGACAGCAGCGTTATCTTTGGGTCCAAATAATGGAGAACATGGGCGAGTAAGGAGAGCGAGAGGCTAATCTTCGAAATACAGTAAGTTAAGACGAATTGAGTAAGAAAGTGGCCATTGATAGTACCCGAAAGGAAAACAATATTTTGTTAGACACCTTAGGTATCATAAGGGAGAATATCACGAGCAAGTCTTGAGGAAGTCATTAGAAGAGAGGGTCCTTCATCATCATGCTTTCGGGAAAAAATCCCCTCAAGCCACCGTTATCACCGTTTCACCTAGGCTAAGCTGATAACAATTAGGTAGAGGGCAGCTCGGTCTCAGCAACCTGATAGTCGGCTAGAGGTAACTGGACCGAATGATGAGGGCGAAGTCTATCCGGAAGAACATCGCCAAAGTAAGAGAGCCTATCGATGGTGAGCCAATGCTCGTCCTCAGCGTCAGCTTCTGGGAGTGGAGTAAAGAGTGGCCTAAACTCGGAGAGAGTGTGCTTTGTCGACCGAATGTTAGCAGGCAAATCAAGGCAGTCCGTGGAGACGTCATGGAAGATAGCGCATCTCCAGGGGTCCGCCTTGATTTCCCGCAGAGCTTGATCCATCTTCGGTGTGAGTGCGCCTTGTATTTTCTCCAGAGTTGAGAATACCTTGGCCCACGCTCTACACTCCTCTAGGGTGCTGATTTCGACCATCGAGGCGAGCCCCATCCAAATGCACCAGATCATTCCATTAATCTCTAGCAGGGCTGAATTCGCGAGGTCACCGTCACGGCATTCAGTCAGCCTGGACCCGTAATCGTCGGAGTGGCGAGCAAATAAGGTGATGAAGTGTATATCCTTCCATGCGCTCTCCCTATTGAAGTTATGTAATCTGAGCAAATGGAAAAACTTGAGGACATCGCATAGATGGGGCGGGGGAAGTTGGTTCAAGGATTGCAGAAGAATAACCCAATGGCGGTGAGATTGATTCGCATTCGAGAAAAACTCGTCCGAGGATACATTCTTTGCAATCAATTTGTGGAGGGAGAGCAAGCCCTGGTTCTCACATTTGTGCCGGAGACATTGGGAAGCCTTTAAAGCGATAAAATGTGCAAGGGACATCCACCAAGCGGAGTCATCTCCATGTCTCAAATCTCGATGGATTTTCGCATAAATCTCTGCCCAAAACAAGTAAACCTCCTTTGGGGCTTTGTCTTCTGTGTATGCGATCAAGTTTGCCAGAGCAACGACATAGAATGATTCATAGGCGGGCTGCCAGCAGTCCTCTTGTATTGATTGAAGGTATGGTACGATTTTCGGTAAGACCGTCGGGTCCTTCAGCAAAGAATCGCGTCCCCATCCAAACGCCCAGTAATATGAATAGACGTAGCTTCCAACGACAAATTTGGCGTTCATGTTTGGAAGTTGGATTACCACCGAGAATATCCTGTCGGCGTTGGTCTGCTTAGCTTCCCCGTGGGGCGATGGATATGATCGAACCATATAGCGGAGAGCCCATAACACCCGAGAAGAGTCAAAGTAATGCTTCAAAGTGCCTTCGCGCCTGCCAATCACCAGTTGTGCAACATACACAAAGTGTTCCGGAAAACTCTCTGTTGCATGAACGCTATACGTCGTTAGAACATTGGCGATGGCCTGGGTAGTGACGTTTTCACGCTCGCTCGGTTCTAAGGCTTTGTCTTTGACGCTCAGACTTGTCCAGCCGTTGGATGACCATTCGACATTGCCCAGTGCCAATGACTGATTAACGAGATTCAGGGACACAGCTGGGTTATTTATTTCTTGGCCCAAGAGACCTTCTATCCAGAGTAGGCTGCTGATTACACACAGTACGAGTGCTGATTGCCCGTAAGCTCTGGATAAAGCTCCAGAGCAAAGGCCCTCTCCAATCCGATTTATGACACCCAGGGAAAAGATCGGGCTGGATTGGCTGAGCGAGGAGAAATCGGCGTGGTTCATAATGAGAACATGGCTTATGGCGTAAAGCGCCCTAGCGCAAGCAATTGAGCAGCGTTGACGATGGACATCAGAGTGCCATGAGCTCTGGGCATTTTCCATCATGTCAAGAATTCGAGGTATGATGTTGGTCTGGGGATCCGTGGATTCGATGAGAGCTCGTAGCAAATGGAAGTTTGCTTCTCGAAAAGAAGGATGATCTTCACTCCGTTGAATTGCATCTGGGAACGCTTCTACAAATGGAAGGAGCTCGAAGTCGTCGTTTAGAGATCTCAATGTCCAAATGATACTTCTGGCCTCTCGAACGGGAAGTCTAACTCGAGAGGCTTTAACAGTGGCATCGTTGATGCTCCAATCAGGCTCGAAGAATGGCACCTTGTTGAGAGATATGGCTTCGTTATCCCCTTTTATGCCTGGTTTATTGTACTCGGGAGACGATATCTGAGCCTCCGTGTCTTCTAGATGAGGACGACGCAGGGTAGTCTCTATGGATCGATACCAAAGGACGATTGTGGGTATTATCGATTTTAGTCGCAGAAGGGGGGTTTGAATTAGGGTATGAAGCAAACGCCATGAAACAGGCGATAGAGGCGTCGCGTAGGGAGAATCAAGCTTGAACAATGGAAGTAGAGTTAGCACAAGGTATGCCAAAAGTACGAGGCTGAGAGCCACAGTCGCAATCCACATAAGAATGCCATTCACATCGTGAAGAAATGCTATGAGTCCAGCGAAGAATGAGAAAAGGGACAGATGGAGGAGCGAGGGGATGAGGTCCACGACTGTGTGCATTCGGAGATCCTTCAGCCCGAAGTACAAAAATTGCAACAGATGAGCATGTGCACCTGGAGAGCGCACAGTGGAAGTCCTATGAAGAAATCGCCTCGACCATTGCTGTACTAGAGTGGCGAGAAACGCGCACGTCAGGGCTAGAGATAAACTGACAAACCAGAGGATGTTACACGTTAACGCTGAGGTCGTAGGAACGAAGGTTGCCATTGGATCAGGGAGGGTTGTATTAGTTGTCGATGGGGCCAACTGTTCCGATATTCGCTTCAGTATAGATGCTGAAGCTTCCGTTGGATCCGGCTGGAGATTGTGATAGCTTTCGATGACAAAAGCAGTCAAGATCGCAGAATATAGGCCCGACTGATGAATGTTAAGCGTCAGAACGAAGAAAATAAGTTTCAACCCACAAAAACTAGCATGCTATCCATATCTTCCTTCCAGCTTTTGATCATTCCCTCGTCGTACTGTTGTGCCTCTTTGACGTAGATCTCCCACAACTTACCACAGGCATCGTCGTCATTCCGGCTAATGGGGTCTGTCCATACCACTATGACTTCAGATCTGCTGTGAACTGGAGAGCAACAATCTCACCTGTGTTCATTGAAGAACCTTCGTGTCGACGTAGAAGATGTCGGACGATATGGACGAAATTCGGGTTGGGATCACACCATCGATTGGGAAGTCGATGCTTGTGGAAGGCGGTGTAGCTGACGTGCCTCTCTCCTGATCTTCTCCACTGAACTACACACATATGCCGTGAGCGAATCAGGAACGACCTCTCCCAGTAGCTGGTATAAAATTCCAGACCCAAAAGGAAGTCAAACATAGCTGATATAGAAGCAGGCTGTGCCAGCCTGTCACCACCGATTGTATTGCGGCAGACGACTAGATTGCGGTAGTCACAGCACAGAATGTATAGAGAAGAGTGGTATTGATGTAGTCATATGGTATGCGGAATATGTTGTCCTAACTCTGCTCGTCTTGTCCCTGGATCGCGTCGCTTCCTGTCTGCATATCCATCGCCTCCAGATTTCCTAGCAAGCCCTTCAGAAGATCAAGCCCGGGATAATTGACCTCCTCAGCAAGTGCAATCGCCTGTCTGTACCACTTCAGGGAATCCTGCCACCGCCCAAGCCGCATGTAGAATACGCCACATCTCAGCATAGTCCCCGTTGTCCCTAGCTTGTCTTCACTGCCAGCTGACCGCGAAAGCTCGACTGCAGAGAGCAACATCCGCTCCGCATCCACCAGCTTCCCTCGATCTTCGTAGACGCGAGCAAGAAGACCGATGTCCGTAGCTTCATGCGTGACCTCCTTCGACCGCTTATGGATCTCCAACGCCTGCTCCAGTCTCGATTCCGCCTTCTCGAGATATTCTGGTCCACGGTTTATGCATAGTTCTCCCACAGAACGTAAGGCATATCCTTCTCCGTATTCATCACCAGCCTCTCTGTGAAGATCGACAGCTGCCTCTAGCACCTCCTGAGCCTCCTCCCATTTTTCGAGCTTGGTGTACGCCAAACCCAGGTCGACCAAATCTTGGGCCTCGTTGGATAGGTTCTTGATTTCTTTGTGGATGTCTTTCGCCTGTAGAGTAACTTTGATGGCATCCTCGTATTGAGTTATGGCGATATAGACTTTGCCCAGGACTTGAAGACAATCAGCCTTCATCTGAAGGTGATAGGTGAGAGTTTCGGCTTTCTCCTCAGGCGTGGCGGATGTAGGAGATGGCGATGGTGGGTCAGTGTATTCAGGTGGGGGTGGGCGATATTTGGTACACAACTCGATAGCCTTGTTCAGAATCTCGACATCCACCATCGACGTGCCAAGGTACAAAGTCCAATTGGTGTACACGATGGCGGAGAGCGTCAGGGACTTGAGTTTCACCTTGGAGCATGCTTGAGTTCGCAGAGTGGTGAAGGCTCGATCGAGGATTGATCGGATGTTATTGACTTCGGGGATCATCCTCTCATGAACCTCGCTTTGGTTCTTATACGTGCTCTCCGCGGATACATTTCCCCACAATTCGATGACTGCGTCCTCTAGTTGGATCCTAGGAGGAAGATTGCGAATGCAGTATTGTCGGATGGGTGAAAGAAGGCGGAGACGGGATGGAGTAGTGGATTTGTCGTTTGTGAGGAGGGACACGTCCAAGAGGGTAGTTATGCAACGTCGCAGGTTGGTAACCATAGCCTCGTTCCTCTCTGCGTCGGTAGCAGTGGCAGAGGATGCAGGAACAACAGCTGCACCCAAAATCTTCTGTAGACCTTCGATCCACCCGCCTGAACTTGATATCCCATCTGGGAGTATCGCCAAAGCAGCAAGAACCAAGCTTGCTTGAGGGTTGGCTTTCATCCTCGCACTGTTGAGCGAAAGCTCAATCGACACGTCCAGCTTAGACAATCGATCCTCCGCACCTCCAACATCCTCTATCATCCTCGTATGTTCCTCACACCATCTCTCCCATAAAGTCTGTGGTGTTTCGTTCCCGTCCTGGAGGAGATAGGAAATGATGGTGACAGCGAGGGGAAGACCTTCCACTGCATCAAGCAGTTTGGTCGCATATTCGGCGTTTTCGCCATCTTGAACCTCGGAGCCAGCTATTTGGACTAAAAGGTCCTGAGAGCCTGTCTTCGAAAGAGGCTTGAGTGGTTCCATGTGTGGCTTGGTCCAATTGATTCCACGTGGTCGTTGGGTACCACGAATAGTCAACACTATCGCCACGTTAGGCAGGCTAGCCAGGTACTGTAGTACCTCCTCTGCGCTGGTTCGAGTCTCTCCTTCCCAGAAGGTTTCGAAGTTGTCTAGGCATAACAACGTGGGTTCCTTCTTGAGCACCTCCAGGATAGAGGACAAGATCTCTGTGTCGCTCTGATCCGAGCCAGGCTTGATACCGAGGTTGCTAGCGAAGGCGGTGTATACGCCTTTGACGGTGGTGAGTCCGTCGAAGGAGATGAAGAAGCGCTGAGGGAAGGCTGCGGTGATGTCTGGCTCGTTGAGCACGGAGGTGACCAAGGCAGTTTTGCCGATTCCACCTGGTCCAAGAACAGAGATCTTGGCGTTGGGAGACGCTAGCAGTGTGGTAAGGAGATACTGCTTCTCCGACAGGCGGTCCACGAGATGGGCGGGTGGAGGCGGGATGACGTGGGTATATGCTTGGTTGATTGGTCTGCGTTGGTGAAAAACGTCAATATGGGACGGCAGAAAGTGTTTTTGGGATCACGTACAAAGGGGTCGGAACATCAAGCAACTTCTTCATCAGCATCCGTAGCTGCGCCATAGAGTTGCTCTGAGGGTGAAATGTTGGTTTCTGGTGAGGTTGCACATCATGATGAATCTTACCAGGAGAATGTCATCCGCGTAGCTGTCAACTTTCCTATCCATTTCGTTGAGCTCATCAAGGCCACGATCGATGATCCGCATGAAGGTGCCTCGTTTGGTGAGTTTGGTGACAAGGCCGAATATTTGCTGCAGAAGGCTGGTAGACGAAACATGGTCAGAGGATTCATACCAAATTAGGGAAAGGACATACGCAAAGTAGCTTCCGAGCATTTCTCCCAACTTCGTGAATTTGGGCTCCTCGACCAGCGGTTGTATCTCGAGTAGGTTCTCCATCACTAGCTGGGACCTAGTGAAGACCTTCTCTAGGAGTTCGTTGCACCGACGCTTGTGAAGGCGAACTTCCTGGAAATCATCATCAGTATGGGCCAGATTCCTGAGAAGGCTACTACGTACCTCCTGCATCTTCGCAAGTTGGGCTATTACACCAGCGATAGATTTGATGTAAGGAACATTCGAGAACGCCTCACTGACATCTTTTGCAATTAAGGCAGCTGACGATGCAGCGGAGAGGGTAACGTCAACGGCGACTCCAGTTGCAGGTAGATTCTCGCTTGGTGTTGAGGATCCTGCTGAAGACGGTGTGGTCGTCTCGCCCGAACCTGTGGGCTTACGGAAGCCAAACGAAGCATTTGGGGCCATTTTCAAGAGTGGCAAAGTGGGGGCCAGGACATAAACGGAGAGGGCGACAATCGGTCAAATGCTCCCTTATGAAGTCGTCCTAGACAGGGTTATCTGAGCGATGGGGGCTTAGTGAGTTGTCAGGCACTGAAGCTAGCACAGCCAACGTCGTTTGTAGCTCGAATCTTGCTGTCCAGCATGCGATCGACCACCTCCCCGCTCTTCCTCCAACGGTTGACATCTTCGTTGATTCCGGAAGGCGTTGCCACTCAGTGGAATCGGAACAAGGTTCCGTCGCACTCTGGCATTCCTCCGACGAGCACGTATATTGGCTAGGAACAGAGTGTGCCTGTGCTTGGAACCATTTTTACTGAAGAGAGTCGCTGTCGGGAAAGAAGTGAGTACTTTGGGCACTACTGCGACTAAGGCTGGAGCATGACGTACCCTGTGGTGAGGAATGTAGTGCTGTAGCGACCGTAACCAGAGTAAAAGAGACACGGCAGCATTCCATTTGGTCCAGGTTCATCTGGGGGAAACGTATTCAACACAGTTCACAGATATGAGAGCACTGTGGTAGTACCTCCAGGATGTTGGTCCTCGGTGGTTTAACAATGCTTTGAGCTTGCTGATGCCAGTGAGAAAAAGGACGTTGACCCAAGCGTCGAGCCCTTTTGTTTGCCTTTCAAGACAAAGCCAAATAACGCGCTCCAGATTAGGCACTCTGCGACGCGACTTGGTCTTGGTGGCCCAGCTGGTCCTTGAATTTCTGTTCATAGTACTTACTGCTAGAATCTTGAATGGATTTACGAGTCTGTACAGGATGGAGGACAATTAGGTCGGCGAATTCAGCTGCTTATGGCTCTTTTTAACGGTATGTCGGTCCATGGAGACTTAACACAATCGAGAGATCAGGCCTAGCCGGCGTATTTAACAACCAAGGTATGTCGAATTGTAGACACCTGCTTGGGTGATGTCAGCGCCTCCTCTTCTCAGGAATATACCCACTGAAGGTACCGTCTGAATCCTTTGTTCAGAAGGTATATCGCTGAGCGCTCCCGGAACGCAAGCGATGGCGGTCAGGCTAGTCATGTTAAACCCGAGGGTTGGATAAAAGATTGTTCTAACGCTATGGCGGAGAATCCTTCATCAATTGGAATTCGGGCACTTTTGGTGCCAGGTGACGGCCCGTCAGCCAAACAAATGCCAAGTGATCTCAATCCACATTCTGACTTCGACGACCTAGAATTTTCGGACATTTTGCAGCGGAATGAATATCTGCCTGTGCATTGAATCAATTCACAGAAGGATGGCTGTCCGTATGAATTGGCTCGTCCCTGACCTGAGGTATGTTAACCTATGCGAATCCATAGCGGCACGTTGTCCGATCAGTTTTCATGGTGATGGCACTTACTACGTTTGAATGCGTTTCCATTTCCATCATCACCGCTGCATCCATCTCACTTCGGCATCCTGTGCCCTTCGTATAAGATGAAGGTATTCAATTACTCGTTGACTCTTAGAGAATGACCACTAAACCCCTGCTAGTCGTGGTCGACGATACAGATCCACGTATCAAGTACACCAAAGGATGGTTCAAAGATAGTGGAAGCCAGGATAAGTTCGGGAACTACGGTCCAACTTATCTCCACACACAACATGGGATCGGCAAGAACGGAAGCTTCACGTTCAACTTCACGGGTATACCATAGCTTCTACTGTCGTCCGAGCAATTCTGATCGCGAATTTTCCAGGTAATTACGTGAAGGTCTACGGTACAACGAACTACGTTAACGATGGCAAAACAGCTTTTGACCCAATTCTTAGCTGTACCGTCGACGGAATGAATCTCTACACGGTTCCTCCACTGACAGTACCCCTCAACAATCAGGTGCTCTGTACCAACGAAACACTACCCGACGGGCCACATCAGTTGACAGTGAACGTCGATTCAAAGGGCCAGACTTTCTGGTTTGATTACGTCCGCTTCCAGCCGTCTACAAACGCAAACGCATCAGACATCCAGAACGAAACACTCTTCATCGATGATCGATATAGCTCGATATCGTACAGCGACGGGTGGTCTTTATTGAATGACAGTCTTGCCCACTATACCCAAAAGAAAGGCGCAACAATGAAATTTGACTTCAATGGTACGCCTGACTAGTCCTGTCATCGGGACTCTTCGTTGACGAATATCCTCCAGGGACCGGAATTACCTGGTATAGCCGGATTCCCCAAGGATATGCTCTGGATTCCACATTGGCATCCTATAACATCAACGGGAAAAATCCTACCACTTTCTCGATAGTCGGACCTCCAGATAACTCGACGAAGTCGTACTACCAACCTCTCTTCTCCGCGTCAGGACTACGTTCAGGCTCCCATTCGCTCTCCGTTACCTATCAAGGAGATAACAAGCATGCACCACTCACCCTCGACTACCTCATCGTAGATCCAAACTCTGGGGCTTCAGCGTCTCGACCGAAGGGGAAACCCCCAATCGGCGCCATTGTAGGAGGAGTCGTTGGAGGCGTTGCCTTTCTGGTCATCGTTGGCTTACTGGTGTTCTTCCTATTGAGGAAGCGGTACCCACCTCGACGAAGTTCGCGTCTTTCCATCATCCCTCTTGATGCACCACTTTCCCCCGTTACTACACCGGGCTCTGACCACCTTGGTCGAGTTGATGCATTTATAGATCCCAGTGGCATGCGTCAGACATATTCAACATCGGGTTCTCACTACACTCCTACTGGCATCCTTTCGGATAGTGCTCGTTCATCCGACGCCCCACCTCATACCGATTACTCGTACACTCAAGTGAGCGGCAGAGACGACCTCTCTTCAGGCGAGACAAGCATACCTCTCCCTTCCAAACCCTCTGCGGCAGCGGCCAACAGCAGTGCGAAAGAAATTCATCACGAAGATAGCGGATTGAGGCTTCCTCATCCGACAAACGATGAACCAGTTATCGAATTTCCCCCTAGTTATAGCCTGAAGTAGTTGAGAACTATCATGAGATCCCTGAGCTTTTTTTTTACTTTCGGATACATTCGGCTCTGTATAATTAGTTATCGTCGTTACATGAGGTTGATCTTGAATTCTTGCTTTAGAAACCGTACGGATGCGTGAGGGAATGGATATTTACGTGACGCGTATGTTGTGCATAATCTTCGGGACCAAACAAGATCAATACAGGCCCAAATACACCAGAGTCACAAGACGGTACCATGGCCTCCGCTTTAACGCACAACCCGTGTACCATCCAGGCTTTCAGGCGTCTCTTTCCGAGCATACGTATCCTCCAGCGACAATCCCATGCTCACTCGCGATCCGGCCATTTTCCGGTATATCTCCAAGCCAAGAAAGGACGTTCTGTCGGGGACGACAACGGGCATCACTCGGCATTGTATGGTTCTTCGTCTCTCATCACAACGGGTCATCTTGTGGTCATCGGCGTCGAGACCTCATCAACATCTGAAGATCTAATTTCTCGTCGATATTCAGCCCGTCCTCGAGCTTATCATCAAGCTCTTGCACCTGTCCTGCCACGTTGCTTGCTGGGATTTTTCAAAAATAATCGGAATTATCTCGCTTGGAAGAAACTCGCTGGAGTTGCCTCAACATGATGCTTACTCCAGGAGATGGCATCGGATAACCTCGAAGACCGTCTTCGCCTCCAGGGTATTCTCCATCACCTGATTGCGTCGAGCACTTCCCGTGATGGCATACCTCATGGGAGCGTCTCTAGGTCGCGCTGTAGAGCCCCATGAAGTCACATCAGGCGAGCTTATTTTTGCTCAGATTTCTCCTTCACCACTCACATCGCCTCCAGCCCGTTTCCACCAGGGAAATGCGTTTGAAATTTGAACCGCATGCTGCGGCCTATGATGATGCGTTTCAACCTTACTCATCGCGAACAACAAGACTGTATCCGTGCTTCATCTCTCAACCTTCCTCAGGTATATAAAGGCGAGGGTCGCCTGGCCTATCTGTAACACGATTTTGAGGCACGATGAGGATTCTCAGCATCATCACATCGCTTCTGACCATTTCTTCGACGGTTTTAGCGGCTACGCTCTCCCGCCGTGCGCCGTTACGCCCCAATGTCAACGGCAATGCTGTCCAGGTCAACCCAGGCGCTGGAGGTACATACCCCAGGCTCACAAACTTGAAGGATGGATCAATCCTTGCTGTACGTACCTTCTTCCTATGTTTTGTCTTTTTTTCGACGACTCACTATATATCACTGGCTATTAGGTGGTTACGGCCTTTTCCGGAGCCAACCACATCCTCACCATTACTCGCTCTACCGATGGGGGTAACTCATTCCAACCATGGGGAACCGTCGCGACTGCTACCAACGACCTCGACAACGGGAATCTCGTACAGCTTCCAAACGGTGACATCGTCTGCACATTCAGGAATAACGACAAGAATGGCAACACCTATACCTACTATCGGATCACAGCCTGCATATCTCACGATAATGGTCGCACTTGGGCTTTCTTGAGTCAGGTGGATGAACGGGGTGCTAACGGTGTGAATGGACTTTGGGTAAGTTCATTCGTCTAACATATAATCGCCCCTCTGACCGGGCTTTTATAATCAGGAACCTTTTGGTCGTGTTTCTAGGGCAGGTACTCTTCAAGTGTACTATGCTGCGGAAAACAATGGCGGCGACCAGGACATTCTCATGCGTGTCTCGACTGACGGTGGTAAGACTTGGGGTAACAGAATCGCCGTCGCTGGAGGTTCAACCACCGGACGTGATGGTATGCCCGGCTGTGCTGACTTCAACGCCAATGGTCAGAACAAGGTCATGTGCGTCTTCGAGACGACAGAGGGGACCGGAACATTTACCGTGAAGAGTGTCGTTTCTAATGATGATGGGAACTCATGGGGTGAGAGGGCTCAAGTGTACGTCCCTACAGGCAGCAACAACAACGGCGAGTCTGAGTCTTGGTTATGTCTTCCCCCATTCTAACGAAACGTTTCTCCAGCTGGTGCTCCCCAGATCATCGCCACCACTGGTGGCGCACTAGTTGCGTCGTTCATGACAGATGAAGATACCTCTCTTCATCAATGGTGAGACATCTCCTTCATCCGTTCACCTTCTCCCAACTGACCATTTCCTAGGGTCAATGGCGCTAACATGAAAATTGTCACCTCTGCATTCAGCGATCCCGCAGGGTGGGGGAATAAGGCGACTGTTTCTGGTGTTCAGTCAAGTTGGCCTGGCCTCTTGGCGAAGACCGACGGGTCTGCCTTAGGATGTGCCGATAATGGTGGAGCAGTCTGTCACCAAATCACCTTCTCGTAGATAGTCCCATGTTCCATACAACGCAATACATCGTCGCCGACTTTTACCTCTGCCACAGTCACGTTCCTTGAAACACGTCCGCAAAACCCGATCTTACGCATTCCCATCGGTGATAAAAGCATCGGAGGGTGGCGAGAAATGACACGGAAACCAGAACGCCATAGTATGGGGTCCTATTTCTCCGCTACGCAGTACTCATGCCATCACCTCGTGAATCGAAATGCATCAACTGAGGCTGACTCAGTCCCTTTCCTGGCGGAAACTCAAATCAAACGAGCTCTGCTCGGACGCCACCAGTGAAGGCTGTGATTAATCTCAAGCTTTCCTCCATGCCACTATCTGACGAGTACTGGATCTCTGTGGACGATGGACAGTGGTTTGATGATTCCTGTATCTTCTCGTTCTCCTTCCCCCGCCAGGTTTGGGCAAGGTATGGCGGTGTCAGAATTTTGATTGGGTGTCGAAATCCTACCAACTTCCGGGTCGTGCGTAATTTATATATATTGACGATCCCAAAAGTGTTTGAATGCTCAATGTTTCCCAGGATCTCAAAACATCGCACCACCGCTCGATATCTGCAATTCGCCCTCCGCCTATCCTTAATCTAGCAGAAAGTGGACAAGATAAGGAAGCGAGAAGGAAGCGCCCTTCGTATTTCACTCTGGCGCTCGAATATATGTTCCACCGAGGAGCGTTCGTGTTGATCCCCGTCTCTACCCTTTCATCGGATAAACTCCCACCCGGATTCTACTGGATATTCGACCAGACGTCCGAGTACGTCCGGGGACGTTATACCATTCATTTTCTGGTTACCAGCAATTTCCGCCAGCCCGATGACAGGTCTTCCCAGATCAGAACCTGGATACTTCCAGCCACCAGAGACCCTTCGAAGATGTCCCTTCTACCGACATCCATCATTCGTATCGTAGCGCGCTATCTCCTAGATGCTAGAAGTTCCTGGGGAGCAGTCATCACTGGCAAGCTCAAGAGCCCTTACGAGACGATAGTTGACTTGGCTGCTTTATATCCATCCTGGAATTCCGTAGCCCAGGTCTTGCTCGAGAACGTTGGTAGGACTCGCAACCGGCTTCCGTCGTCGTTGATCCTACGAGCAATTGAGCTATATCCATCAGCAATAACCAGCATCACGGCTTTCAGCTCGAGCGACTTCGGATTTAGATATACCGATGACGAACGTGACGTCTTCCTCTCGGTGTGGGCAAAAATCACTACAAGCAATATTACTACGATGTCGTTGAATGGGTCAGCGTTCCTGGACCTGGCTAACCAAATCAGAGAGCTAGATAACTTGGAGGATGTATCCGTCTCTAGGTATCCACCTGATGGCTCGAACGTACCGGGAACTTTATTGCTTGACCTATTCCAACACGCAACAAAAGACAACACAAGGATTAAAGGGCTCTCACTATATCATGATCATGAAAATATAGAAAATACGTGGAAACCAAGGATCTTAGAGCGCCTCAGATCGTACGTAACTCTCACTGAACTGACAGTGCTCCCACCTCTCTAACCACTCGCAATTTAAATCAGATACCAGATATCCTATCCGATAGTTGTTGCTTATCGCCTCACAAGGCTGATCATCCGGGGCGGCCGCACGCCACTAGGAGCCCTATCAAGGTTCCTTACTCCTGTCACGGCATCCACCCAATCAGCACCAGTCGACGAGAGGCTTGAACTGAATCTGTCTGAGCTGCAGGAAATTTCGGCGCAAGAATTACGCTTCTTTTTGACGACACTCGAACCGCGATTAAAGTCGGTTCAGATGGGTGACAGCAATCCCAACTATAACGTAGTCCAGGCGGATTCGGGGATTTTTAAGAACCGCGAGGATGCTCAAAGTGTCTTCATGCAGGAGGAGTGGGAATACCTACAGGCAACCAGCTTGTTGTTGCACGTGCGGAGAAAATGCGAGGAGCCAATGGCGCTTCTCAGATCTTGATGATGTAGTATGCGATTTATTTAATCGAACCATTTTTTTTATCTTGTTCTGCTTTTCTCTGCCCGAAAAACCTCCATAAAATCACTCCGTGAATTCGTCACTCCTGTTATACAATCGCCCCGATCGTCGCTACTCAGCGACAAGCTCACATTACACCTTCTCAACTGAAATAGATTGACGTACGCGAGTTGCGTTTACTTATTACAGTGCTCGAGCCACATTTGACGTCGGCTTGACTGGATGAAATTAGCTGTGGGATAGTTGGGAACGGTCCAACTTTTTTCGAAACAGCGATTTTCGAGGGCGAAGAGGGTGTGAAAACTCTCTTCAGCGAGCAGGATTGGGAAGATCCAGAGCCAAATGTCGGATCATCGTTGAGTTCGTGGAGAAAGAAGCCTGATGCTTGAATCGCACTCTATAGATCCTCTGATGTAGTCAGGAATCGATGAATCCGGCATTGATCCCGTCCGCTTTCTGAAGATAAGCCCAACGGGTCAGATAAGCTTTGATAGGTAATTGAATCGCTCAAACGCCATCATTGGAAGGCGTGATCGATTCCGAGTTGGTCTCAACCACGACGACATGTCCGCTTCAGACTATTGGATCTCATTCGACGACGGGGTGTGGAAGTCTAATTTCTGTCTACTGTCCATTTATTTCCCTACTTGCATATGGGAGAAGCATGGTGGTGTCAGGATTTTGATTAGATGCCGAGGGCCTGTTGATGTCGACTTTCATATCGTGCGTGCACTATCATTGTCAATGATTCCAAACTCGTTCTGAAGCTAAACACAACCACTGGCTAGGCTCCTCGTCGGATTATCTCGGCAATCAAGCCTGTGGTTCCTTGCAATCTGGGTAGAACCTACTTCCCATTGGTCCTCGAGTACGAGCAATATACGAGGAAGCTGAAATTGGTCTCCACCTCGGATATCGGACATTTACCTGACGGATTCTGCTGGATATTCCATCAGACGTCTACGTATATCTGTGGCCAACATATGATATACTTGACTATGAGGGGGAATCTCTATGGCCGTTGGAACGATCAACATAAGGGGTCATTCATCACCGCCTGGGTCCTTCCAATTAATAAAACCCTCACCAGAACTCTTCCTTTACCAGCATCCATCATTCTCAAAGTGGCACAGTTTGTCCTGAATGCCAAATATTCCGACGAATCCTACTCAGTCAATTCTTGTTGCCGATATGAGAGCGTTGTACACTTGGCTTCGTCTCATCCGTTGTGGAACTCGGCGGTAAAGGTGTTCGTCAAGGGCATAGGCAAGAATGGGCTCTACATTCCTTCCCACCTCATTGTGAGGGCGATCGAGTTATGGCCATCTGCCAAGGCTCAGATCACTGGATTCGACGCGAAAGACTTTCTGGGGAAACCAACACCTAACGGGCGGGCATCCCAGTTCCTTTTTGTTTGGAATGCAGTCACCAAAAGAAATCTTACCGATATACACTTAAATGGAGAGGGGTTTTTCCTGCTAGCAGATCAAATCAAGGAAGTAGAAAACCTCAAGCAGTTCTCTGTTGGTGGCTACCCAGGCGACGAAACTAATTCAGTCGGAATACCTTCTCTAGATGTCTTCCAACATGCGATCCAGGATAATACAATGCTTAAGAGCATATGTCTTGATCGTCCTCGCACAACCAGCGAACGTGTTCGTTCCTTCTTCAACTCGTATGTATATCAGCCCAGATAAATGCATGAATATGTCTGCTTATTTTCGAAAATAGATACAGCATATCCTATCCTATCCCCGTTAGGTATTGCCTTGATCAATTGTGCCTCACTGGCGGGCATACTTCGATAAAATCCATTTCGTCGTTCCTGACTGCTACGCTGCAGTCACCTCGACGATCGCCTGCTGGCAAAGGTGGTCTTCTTGTCAGCTTTTCTTACTTGCAAGGAATATCGGTACAAGAAATACGGTCATTCCTCGCTACATTTGAGCCACAACTGCGATACGTTATACTGGAAGACGACGAGTATGGAGTTGTAAAAGAAGGTTCAGGAGTCTTCACAAGCATGGCGGATGTGAGGAATGTTTTCAAAGAGAAGGAATGGTACAACCCTGTTGACATAGAGAATGAAAACTCGCTATACCAATTAAGCAGATGATGGTGACTGGGGGTATGGCTAGACAAGAAAAACATGGTTGGGAATGCCGTTGACGTCGGAACTGGGTCCTTAGAGCGTGGTTGATTGGAAATTTGGGAGGAGGGCAGGAGGATGAGCATGTCTTCTGACAGGCGCTCGAGAACATGCAGCCTAGCAACTCGTGGCACGACTATCCATCGTCAGATGGGAAGTTCTTATAATAAATGTAGATTTTATGATCCTTATGACGAAGATCGCAGCCAGAACTTAGATATGGCCGCGACAGTGCCACATCGCGTAGGGAAAATTACAGCAGGGGTCGGTCGGGTAGACGCCCGACATGAACGAGGCAAATCAATCACGGCTACGTCTGATCGCCGGAGACGAACTATGAGCGAGGCGCAATATTCCTTGTTTAGGTCGCAGAGAACACAGAGAAATTGAAGGAAGGTTTACAAGGGCGGGAGGGCATAAGAGGAAATAAATCGCAGGATATGACTCATCCCGAGGACCAAGGGCGGCTAACGTCGGTGAGTCGGGGCCTGGAAATGGAATGGATCCCGATGGCGAATGAATCAGGCTGAGTACAGGGTGACGCGTCTCTTCGCCTGAGCAGCTTTGTCATTCCAACAGCTTCTATAAACGCAACACCGTCCATTGTGAATCGAGACAAAGGCGATCGTTGAAGACAAAGGAAATCGCAGGTCCCAGTCTGTTTTGGACCTGCCTGGTTGGTTTGTCAGCCACCGAGTATAAACATAGCCACACATTACGATCAAGAGAGAGCTCCCTTCCCGCCCTACGACAACGCGTTGAAATGAGGGAATCCAATTTTGCATTTCCTACCCAGAACAAGGCTGCTGTATGTATTACTTCTCAACTTTACGACCGTCGTGGTGAGTTTATCCAGGAATTTCCTCGAAATTTTGACGAAAATAGCTGATTTTATTGGTTCAATATAGCACTAGACACGACATCCCCACTCCCTCTGCTCAATTCCTTAACGCACCTTGTATATCTCACGTCGACTTCGCCACGAATCCGGGAAATCATGACGATGGACGGCGGGCTCGAGCGCCTGGTTCGCATCATCTATGACTTCTGTTTATGTCCGCCTCCCCCAGAAAACCCCGCCCTCATGTATGGCCTCACGCCGCCCAACTCTCGGCCCCCAAAGTCAACACCAACGCTGAATCCATCATCGTGGGATAAGCAAGCCGCATACCGCTTTTCACTGGCTTTCCAGTGCGTGGTCAATATCGGCGTCAGAGGCAGTGAGCCGATAAGGAGCCGGGTGGTGCAGGCGGGTACACTGGAAGTGGTTGGAATGATCCTCGAGGCTTGGCTGGTTAGTCGTGGATTCGCAGTTGGACCTAGTTCCAGCGCCACTGGACTGCCGAGGGAGACCAGGGAACAAAGAGCGGCGAGGAAAGAGGCCCAGATTCGAGCAGCGAGGGAGCACCAGCAGGTGGTGATGACGAAGGATTTGGAAAGACGATTGGCGTATGAAGCTCAACTACGGGAACAAGAACAACGAGAAAGACACACACAAGACTCGGAAGATCAGCAAGCGACGGTCAGGACTCACCATCAGTCATCATCTCGACCTGCACTCCGAATACAGCGATCCCAGGTTGACGATGTGCGTAGCTCTAATCTTCGTTTTTTCTCGTTCTAGGTATTGATTTGACTCGTTAGGACGCCCAGATGGACACCTCTACCCCAAGTTCCTCGTCTATTGAACCACTCATACTAGTCGACTCAGACACAGCAAGTGGCTCCACCTCCCTTTCCACCAGCGCATATTCTTCGACTCTACCCACACCTTCTGGTCTTGGACCTTCCGGTAGCGACACAGAAATGTCTACCGACGCTTCCGCTGCCGCCACTCCTATTGGCAGCGGAACACCCACTGGCAGTGTCACCATTCCCAGTCGAGATCGGTCTGGAACAGTCATTGGTCGACCAGTCTGGGATCCTCCTCCATCCTCAGCAAACGAACGACGTCGCGGAGCTGGTAGCTCCCATGGACGTTCCTATGTACACGAGCCCACTACTGCACGCCCAGGACCTGGCCCTAGCACCATGATGATGATGGGTCGGATAAGCCCTGATTCGCCTGCCAACCTCACAGACACCTCACGTCCTGAAACAGAGACCGAAGATGATGATGTCGATATGGACAGGAATGCCAACAGGACCATCACCAATGGTAGCAGCCATACGCCTACTGCAACGAGGAGTTCAAGACGGACAATTACTGGTCCTTCCTCCTCTCGTGCCCATGTACATGCTCAGGATTCATCACCAGAACGCTCGGATGGCCCACCGTCCGTTACACATCGACCACGTCGCGCCGTCGGCATAGTCTCGGATGAGCCTTCCGATTCTAACAACGGTCCCAATAACGCCTCCGATGCGCATATAATCATCAACGATGGCAACTCCGTCACCGCTGTCGATGGCCTCCCTGGCGTTGACGGCGCAGTTGGAGTTGTTGGTTCCGTAGAAGACGGCATCGTTTCATTGGAACCAAACGACGATTTTGCAATGGGTGCTCCACCTGGAGCTCCAGGTGCCATTGGCGAAGGACCAGGAGGTCCCAACCCACTTGCCGTGTTCAACGATCCTCCAGCTGGTATTCGTAGGCGAGGAGCCACCGTTATTGGCGCTGGTGGTCAGGTTGACGCTCAGGCGACTGTTCACCCAGATATCACACCACGTGCTGGTGTCATCCCACTGCCTTCCATGGGTGGCACGGAACGCGCTGCTACGACTGGGAGACAACAAGGTCGTGCAGCTGGTGGAAGGAGAGATGAAAGAATGCAGGCTGAACGAGGGAACCCACCCGGAGCACCTCACCCAACGCCTATGCCACCTGTTCCTGGAGCGCCATCTACTCAGTCCCAAGGTCATTCTCAGCAGACTCGAGCATCCCAATGTACCGACTCGTCATCAAACCCTTATCGTGACGACGATGTCCTCCTGGGCTTGCAGCTCCTCGCCTACTTGAGCAAGTACCCTCATGTCCGCCAAACTTTCTACAAACCACGCCAGGCATTTCACCCCGCTACTGTTGAGATTGCTCGTCAACAGCAGATAGCTGGCGTCTATGGGATGCAAATGCTGCAACAGCAACAACAACAGCAACAACAGGGTGGTCGAACGAGGAAGGACAAGGAGAGGGAAAGGGCCAACGCTAGGGAGGGTCACAGTGCTGGAAGTGCTGCAGCGAACCTGTTCAAGGTGTTCACCGGTGCCAGAGACAAGGCTGTCGCTAGTGGAAGTGGAAAGGAAACCCATCCCACCAACACGTCTCCTATACCCCCAAATCTACCACCAAGGCAGACGAACGTCTTTTCGCTCGTGGAGAGGTTCACGTTCAAACCTAGCTCAGCTGAAACGGAAATGCTGGCGAATCCTCCCCCAGAGGTACCTACCGACATCCAGTACTGGGCTGGTGTCATTATGCGGAATGCTTGCCGAAAGGATGACCAACGAGGTGGAGTCAGGCAATGCGCGAACAGTATGTATCCTTTCCAGCTCATGATGACGATCTCATACTAATTTGATGTCTTTTTCTCAACAGTGCTTTGCGGGAAATGGGAAACCTTTGCCAGGGAATTTGCCAAGTGCAGGAGGTGCAGGAAGGCCAAATATTGCGGGAAGGAATGCCAGAGTACGGCATGGAGTGAGGGACATCGATTTTGGTGTAGTGCGAAAGATGAGGATGGACCTATCCATGGCGTTGATCCGCAACATCAACAACAGCTACTTGCGCAGGTGCAGCAGCAGCAGCAAATGCGAGAGCACCACCCTCGAGAGCATCATCGTGGTCATGCTACAGCCAATGGAACTCGGCCACAAGCACCCAACACGACACCCACTCATACAGCCACAGATGGAACCGATCAACCTGCGTTTATCCCACCTGCGTCATCTGCACAGGCTAATGCAGAGAGAGCCGAAAGGCGACAAGCGAGAGAGCAGGCTAGGCAACAAATGGCGGAACGCAATGGTGCACCTCACATGTACCAGGACCGTGTTGCTCGGCCTCCTAATCCTGGTCCTGACGCTATGCGACATGGGCGTCGGGAGCAGGTACAGGAACGCCATCCTGGGCTTGGGTCGGAAGAGATGAGAAGGCAGTGGGAGCAGCAGCAGCAGAGGAGGCAGAGGAGAGCTGCACGAGCAGAGGATGCTTCAGCGTCAGCTTCACCAGGGTCGTCGGCCCTCCATCAACAGCAACAGCCTCAGCCGCAGCAGGATATCTGGGCTTCAGCAACGTATTCGCCAGCAATGTCTTCGAGAAGGAGGGCAGAAACGACGTCGTTTGTTGGTTCATCGACGGCCCAGACTCAACAAGAAGCTACCCCGCCCCACCTGAACCCGCCTGGCCAGCAGTCACCCTGGTTCTTGTTGAGAACAAGAAGGGATGCTCGACCGACTGGAGCTCCTCCAACTGGACAGCCTGTATCGGTGGCTGCTACTGAGACCGCCGCCGCCGCTGCTGCCGAGGCTGCTGGTGACGGCTCTGGTTCACCTATGAGGTTGTCGTCTCTGGATGACGATGACATGATGGTTGGATGAAGCATTGCATTTTTTGTCAGTCATCTCTTTTCTTCGTCACGTCCTGCTACTGATGCATGCTCTCTTTTTCCAGCTTTACCACCTAGAGGACAGTCGTCTGCACATGTATTCATGTCATTTGGTCGTTTTGACCCACCATACCATACAATTGCATGCAACCCAACGGACGTTCTACCACATTTTCTTTTCATCCATCACAAACCTTCTTTTCTTTCTCTTTTTCTTCTCCATTCATATCACTGTAATCCTTGCCCCTGCTTTGCGACTATCTACGTACCAGTCAGACCACTCACTCAAACCACATCCTCCTCGTCTTGCTCTTGCTATTCCTCACGCACATATCGGTCCATATCATTCATTCTACGTACAACTCCATTCTTTTTGACTCCGTTTGATTGTCTCGCTACTCACCCCATTGTCACATTCTCAATTTCCAAGCATCTCTATTATAATGTTACTACTTAGCCTGTATCAACCAAACCCGAATGATGAGTCGTTGAACGTTGAATAGCCTTTGGACGCGTCGCGACGCGGTGAGCACGAAAGTTCTGGAATTCAGTCCTGGTCATGTGACTTTATTTGGTGGGAACAAATAAAGACCATAAATTTCTGAGAAGCCGAGTCTCGTCATTGCCAGCTATTCAGCAGTCCTCCTCCCCGTCGCTTTTGTATACTTCGTTTCCGTTTCTTTATTCCTTTCTTCTAGTTATATCTAATGGTAAGGATGCTCCTACTGCTGCCATTGCTGCTCCTGCTGTAGTACCAGAACTAACTCTCGACCTTGCAGGCCGCTCAAGCAACCTTCAAGTCCATCAAGGCTCTCGTTCCTCTCTTTGACCGCGTCCTCGTCCAGAGGTTCAAGGCTGAGACCGTAAGTACGGTTGCTGTGCTTCGAAGTACCATGAGCTGACCCAGCCTGCTGTTTCTCTCAGAAAACTGCCACTGGCATCTTCCTGCCAGCATCGGCTACTTCAAATCCTCTCCCCGAGGCCACCGTCATCGCTGTCGGCCCAGGTGCACCTAACAAGGACGGAAAGGTCATTCCTACAACAGTGAAGGCTGGTGACCGTGTTCTCCTTCCTGGCTGGGGAGGAAACTCGATCAAGGTTGGCGAAGAGGTAAGCATTCCATAAGCAGCCTCTGAATTTCCAAGATTGTTCTGACGTATGTCTTTCTTCCAGGAATACTTCCTTTTCAAGGATAGCGACATCCTCGCTAAGATTGAGGAGTAGACTGGCCCTCATGACTTTCCCTGGTGAACCTCACTCGAGGTTCTGGGCTACGCTACCATTTACCCATATGAAAGTACTGCACACCCCATGCTACCTGCATTAATAGGTACTCGACCCTTCGCATTTATAACATGGTCATCTTGTATCCGTCGTCGTAATTGGTCAATATAATATCAAGCCCCAACTCGCACCAGTCGTCAACGAACGAATATGCTTGCTTCCCGATCCTATGCGTTCAACTCCTTCCTTCGAATTGTTAAACGGCCTTCTGTCATAGTCATGCTATATCCCCTGGCAGACGTTGTTCTGACCAAGGGCTTAGCAAGGCTCTCCAGCGTCCCTCGGTAGTGCCTGAGGACAATGACGTCCCATTCAGTCACCTCAATTGCGCGTTTGAGGGTCAAAGATGTATCGTCCTCAGGTGACGGTGGGGACGATGTTTCCGTTCCAAACGCCAAGAATGCCTCACTGACACCCACTATTTCAATACGTGTGGAGGCCCGAGCGTCGATCGTACGCCGCTGCATGTTGAAAACCACTTTTGGGGAGACAAATTGCAAGTCGACTGCGAGTCTTCGAAGGCGCTTCAGCGTCAGTGGAAGAGAGTCGAAACAATCTATCAACTGGGGGGAGCGCTTTAAGCCGACACAGTTCACCACCGCCAGTTCTACAAGAGTGTTGGCGGCTGCTTGGAATACGATTTCCAGGTTTTCCGCATTGAGCAGATTGAGTAAATTCAGCTCAAGCGTTTGAAGTCTGCATTTCGATGAGTCCATGTCGATGCAGTATTGGAGGTGGTCGCAGTCGACAGACCCCACCCTTAATTTGAGTGACTCTAGGTTGAGATGGTTTCCATCTGCAGTCTCCGCTTCCGGCGTTATACTGATCGATGGTGAAGGACTTGCTCTGAGGATCGTTCATGATGAGATTTCCGAAATAAAAGTATGGGAGACTGCTTACTTGAGTAATTCTACCTCTAATTGGCGCAGTTGTGGGCAAAACCGAAGACGGCGAGCGACTTGGTTCAAGGAAGAAACATAGCCGCCAGGAGCTGGTCGACATCGACATCCCGCCGATTCTAAGACTTCCCAACGCAGAGAATCCGAGTCGTTTTCGAAGAACAACTTTTCCAGTAGGGATGGACAGAGTGTCAGGGATTTCAGTTGGCGGGAGACTCCTCTAACAGCGTCTTGGAAGGCGAGAGAGTTGTCGGCCTCCTCTTCCGGTCTTTTTCCAGTGGGTTCAAAAGAGACCTGGCTCAGTGAATGGATCTGAGCTTTCCATGTGGGATGTAGAATCAGAGCCATGGGGATCTTGGTCGGATTGCGAAACTTGACGAGGTTGTTGAGCAGCGGAACAAACTGATTCAAGGCGGTCGTCCATGATTTGTGTGCAAGCGCCATGGAAAGCAAATCTCGAGTCAACACCGTACGCGCTCGTACATGACCATATCCGTTGGGACCACAGGCCGGACAGGTACCCTCCTGGTGTATTCCCATGGGTTCATGAGCCCTCTCGACGACCCTGGATGCAATTATGTCGATAATTCCTGGGGGCAGGCGCAGCAGGGCAGCTCGGGAATTGTTGCTTCTTATAATAGGAATAACTTGGAGATGGATTTTGGGAGTCAAGGCTGGGATCGCATTCCGTTCTAACCGTTTGAGAAAGGCGTGCCTGCCCAGAAGGGTTATTTCAACCATTTTAGCAGGGCTCTCAGGAGGGAAGGTGTGATCGAAGAAGATAGGGAATTTCCTCCTTGCGCCTTCGTCGAAAATGGAAGGTCGAAGTGGCTCGAGCGTCATGGATGATTGACCGTCTCCTCGATTTACAACTTTGATTCTCAAGACGAGGGTGTAAATGCGTGACTCGGACTCACAGGACCTGCCCACCGTCCTTTCTTGTCTATAGAGTCTATTTTAGTCATTTTGTCAGTCAATATGGAGTGAAATAACCCCTTCACCAACCTTTCAGAGTCTATATTATCGAATGAGCCAACTATGAGTTCATTGCTTCTAGGCTTTCGACCAACTATGGCGACACGAACCCCATCAATGTGAGGATGCACCATCCCAGGCTCAGTCGTGATCCAAATTTTGAAGGGGTTGTATTTCCAGGTAGGGGAAGAACCCACAACATGCGTAATACTGGCCCATGATGAGAAGCCAACGTTCGTCAAATTAGCCATTCCAGGTGTACGAGTTACGGTTTGTAAGATGGTCGCTGTCAAGATATCAATAATCGATATGAACTCGCTCTCGTCACAAGTCACCCAGTTTGGTCACTGTTACTTGATCGCCTGCTTGGCTTCTTAAATACTCCCACCTGTCCTACAGGGGCAGCTAACGAGGACGGAAAAGACATTCGTACTTATGACGTGATCATCTTATATACATCTGGATAATTAATTGGTATAATTCGCACCACTCGTGAACGAATGATTACGGCCTGCCCCCAATTTGGTTTGTTCGCCCCTCCTTCCTTTGGATCGTTAAATAGCCTTCTGTTAGCGTCATTCCGTATCCTTTGGCAGACGTTGTTTTGACCAAGTGCTTAGCAAGACTCTCTAGCGTCCCTCGGTAGTGCCTGAGGAGGAGGACATCCCATTCTGTCACCTGTATCGCGTGTTTGAGAGTTAAAGGTGACTCATCCCCAGGTCAGGGAGACCATGACACGTTTGTACCCCAAGACAGGAGGCCTTTGCGCGTCCCCACGATTTCCAGACGTGTCGGAATTCGCACGCTGTTGGTGCGTCGCTGCATGTTAGCAACGACCCTTGGGGAGACGAATTGAGAATCAAGCGCGAGTCTTCTAAGCATTTTCAGGGTTTTTGGTAGAGAGTCGAATGCGTCCGTTGATTGAATAGGGCGTGATAAGGGGGCACAGTTGGTAATTTCTAGATTTGCAAGGGTGTTGATGGCCGCTTGAAATACGATATCCAAATTGTCCAGATGGATTAGATTCAAGACATCCAATTGAAGGGTCTCGAGTCGGCATTTTGACGCGTCCAAGTCGATACAGTAGAGGAGGTGATCGCAGTCTAACGACCCTGTCCTTAACCTGAGAGACTCCAGGTTGATCTTCTTTTCATCATCAGCCTCTAATTCAGTCTTTTAAGGACATCCCGTTAGATCGAATCAGATAATAGCTTCCCTTGAACTGACCGTAGCTGGAATGTTTGCACTAATAAAGATTTATGAGAAGGAGATCAAAGTATCCCTAAACCCGCCTCACCTGAACGTGACCCTGTCCGACAATTCTAGCTTGCGAAGTTGAGGGCAGAAACGCATACGACGAGCGAATTTATTCAAGGAATTTAGTTGTGAATCTCTCGATGCCCAACAGCGACATTCCAAGGCCTCTAGGGACTTCCAGCGTGAGGAGTCTGACTCGTCTCCATGGAATAATTCTGAATGCATAAACGAAGAGATCGTGAGGGTCCTCAGTTGAGGAGAGACAGCTCTAACGGTATCCTGAAAAGCGACGATACCGTCAGTCTCCATTTTCTTTTCATGTGAGGCGAATGAGATCTGGCTTAATGAGCTAATTTGATCCCTCCATTCTGGGCGGAGAATCAGAGCCATTGGAATCTTGGTCGCTTTCGGGAACCTGACGCGGTTATGTAGCATCGGAACAAACTGGTTGAGGGCTGATGTCCAGGCTTTCTGTACGAGCGCCATGGAAAGCAGGTCTTTCCTCAACTCTGTGAAGGAATACTCGCTTTCATCGGGATTACAGACGGAGCATGTTTCCTCCTTGTGCATCCCAGTAACCCCATAATCTGTGACGACATTGGCCGCGATCACGTCAATAATGCTAGGCGGAAGGCATTGTATAACGGTTCGAGAGCGATCATTTCTTATCTGCGGTATAACCTGGAGGTGTATCTTGGGTGTCGTGGCTAGGGACGACGTTGCCTCCAACTGCTTGAGATACCAATGTCTGCCCAGAAGCGTTATTTCAACCAGTTTAGCGAGGCTTTCGACGTGGAAGGTGTGATCAAAGAAGATAGGGAATCTTCTCCTCTTCCCTTCTTCAAAGATACGAGGCCGCAGTGCTTCGAGCGTCATAGAAGGTGACCCATGAGGATCTTGACGGTCGACCACTTTTATACGCAATATAAGAGTATGGATGTGTGAGGACGAATCCAGCGTCCTCTCATGTCTTCGAGCCCTGTAAGCGAGTCAGGCTAAAGCGTATAATTATTCCTCGCTTACGGGAGAAAGGACCTCTTGTTGACTGAGCCCACTATCAGCTCGTTGCTTCTGGGTTTTCGACCAACTATGACGACACGAAGCCCGTCGACAAATTGTTTGATCCCAGGCTCAGCGGTAATCCAGATTCTGAAGGGATTATGATTCCAGCTAGAAGATGAACCAAGGATAGAGGTCATGCTTGACCATAGGAAGCCCTCATTTCCCAGCGTAGCCATGCCGAAGTTCTTAGTAGCCACTTGGTCGAGAAGGTTGGCTTCAGAGACGTGAAATAGGCAACTGCCCTTATCACATCACATGTCAGTTGGGCGGACAGTCGGACTTTGTTGTTTGGCGACTTACCTGGTTTCCTGTAAGCTCCCAGACGTCCTTCAGGTCGCCACACGACGCGGTAGATCATTGAGACCTTCGACATGATCATGTCAACTTTGATAGATGAGCTTACAATGCAACAATGAAGTAGATATGATATGTAGCACTATGCCACTTTTATATTCCACTCGGAACACAGGTAATAAGTATCGAAAGGTATTAATCGCATCATCAAATCGAAATATAACTTAAAATCCAGGAGATCAATAACGCATGAAAACCTCCCTCTCTATGAAGGTCGTAACCAGGACCAGCGCATTAGGCGTGGTTCTGTGAGTCTGATCCCTTATGAACGGACTCCCTCTCACTGTCACTGTCGAGGCGTTCACCGGTAAGGTCGACATTCTCAACAGCGTTCTGAGTATCGCCGAGATACCAGTTAGGCATGAAGAATGAGAGGGCGAGAGGGAAGATGGAGACGACGGTGGCAACGATGAGCATGATCTTCATGGTGTCGTCGTAGGCTAGAAACGACATCCGCAAGTTGAATCGCCTCCTCGATAAGAGAATTACATACCTTGAATGACACCCTCACGAATAGGTGTTCCCCTAGGGTAAGCGATGACAGAGGTGATAGAGCCGAAGAGTGCGGTACGATCAGCCTCGGATACTCCAGGAAGATGGATGGCGAGCTTGTTAGGCATGACGTTGGTCCAGATAGCGCCAGCTAAGGAGAGAAGATGTCAGTGATGGTAGGGAATACGGAATGGGTGGAAGACATACCAATAGCACTTCCGATAGCACCACCAATCTCAGTGATGAGCAAGACGACCGCGGTAACAACAGCGACATCAGCGTGAGGAACAGAAGCCTGAGCTCCAACCTGAGAGGTAGCAGCAGCGAAGCCACCACCGATGCCCTGGAGGAGTTGAGTCCAGACGAGTTCGGCATCCGAGCCGTTAGCGCCACGGGAGTGGATCATCAAGCCGACACCAAGAAGACGGATGGCGAGACCGACGATGAGGATGGGCTTGTAGCGGCGGACCTTGGTCATGGCGATACCAGCGACGATACCGAAGACAGTCAAGGCGACGGTCTGGGTTTGGGAGAAGTAGGTAGCGTTCTTGAGGGTCCTGGGGTAGAACGTTAGATGCTGTACCGCTTTAGATAGATGATGGAACATACCATGGCTTGACGACGAGAACGAAAGAGTAAAGGTAGGTGAAGGTGAGGTAGAACGACACCTAAAGGCAGTCATCAGACATGAGAGATATATCAAAGTAAGGGTGGACAACGTACGAAGTCAAGTCCACCAATCAAGGAGGCGATGACGACACTTCGGTTGAAGACGAATCGGCGAGCGATGACAGGGTGCTTGGCGAACTTGAACTCGTAAAGAACGAATACAGGAATGAGGACGCATCCGACGACAATCATGGCAATCATAGAAGCTAACGGTACCGTATTAGATAGATACACCTAGGGGAAGGAAACGAACTTACGATTCTTCCAGTGGTTCTTGGCATTACCAGCGAGAGTGAGAGGGAGGAGGATAAGAGCAACAGAAGCACCAATGAGGATGAGACCGAAGAGGTCGAGCTTGCCAGCGGAGCTGATAGTCTTCTGGAGGATGGACCTTTGCTTGGGAACGTACGTCACAAGTCCTCCCTTGCGTGCCTTATTTTCAGCCCATAGAAGGGTGATGATAAGAGGAAGGATAGTAGCGGGGATGAGGATGGCGAACATTCCATCTGACGAAGAGGATAATTAGAGGGTGTCGTTGGAGCTGAAAGGAGAAGACGACTTACAACCCCAGCGCCAGCCACCATGAGCGAGGATACCCGTCGAGATATTGGTACCGACGAAAGCGTTGATGATGAATGGGAGGGAGATCATCGCAGAGACAAAGCCTCGCCATCTCAAGGTCGTAATGTCAGCGATGATGATCTGGGTAAGCAGCTGTAACCCGCTGGATATCTTGGGCGTCAGTACGGGATAAACGTGGATGTTAAAGGAACTAACGTATAGCCACTAGAAGGAATGTCAGTTAACGTTGGTATACCGCGCAAGAAAGGTACGTACACGGCGTAGAGAATGATACCACCAGCAACGGTATTGATGTTCTTTGCCGAGGCGATGACGATGTAACCTGTATAAGAGGGTCAGGTAGAACCCCACTGCAGCCCGGAAGCCGAGCGTACCAACAACGTAGAAGATCACTACGACTAGGGTCAGAAATGGAAAGAAACGGAGTAAAAGTCTAAACTCACAAACTAGCAAGTAGGCAGTACCGCGTGAACTGATGTCGGCAATTTTTGCAATGACAGGTTTCCCGCACGCGACTGAGATACAGACGATGAGCAATAGAATAGAATGAGAAGCGAGAAAGAACGTACTGATGATAGACTGGGCAACTTGAATGGGGCTGATCAGACTGTGGTCGTTGAACTCGGAGGCGGCCCAGGGAAGGTAGGTATAGGTAGTGGTGCCGTCAAGAGAATAAATATACGCGGCGAGACCCAAACTAACGCACAAACACGTCGGTGGTTAGTTGGACACCTTTCTACGGAGAGAGAGAAGTATACCTGATGAAAAGGGCCCAACGGGAGTACCTGCCGAAGACCTTGTGGGCTGCTTCGACAAGTTTGACGCCACGGTGAGCTTCGACTTCAGAGTCAGCGGTGACAACCTGGGCGAGAGGCGCCGTCTTGTTGTCGTACTCTTCGCCTTTTCCAGCGGATTCCATGGCTTAGGCGAGTTAAAGAGTCGACTAAGAGAGCGCGGGACTGAAGGAAGCTCGAGTCGTTGGATTTCTGCATGGCGAGTTCTTATGGGACTTGGGAGTCGGGTTAAAATGGACGGTTGATCGGACAACGTTACAAAGTCATCTGATAATTCTTCGCTTAGAGACATCTGCCCCTTATCAGATAAAGAAAAATTATCTGATTAGCCCGAATGAGTGCGTTTTTCTCTCACGCAAGCCCCATCTCATCACGCCATTCACTCCTCCGAGTCTGGATCTCGAGTTTCCTGGTTCAGCCGAAATATATTGTTCTACCGGGCCCAGTTTCTGAGTGTCGAGTGAAGGGTCCAGCTGAAATTCGTACTTTTGACGCCAAGTTCTGTGCCTCATTCCACCATGCCGGTGCAAGCCAGAGGAACTCGCTCGATCTTTTTAGCAGATCATGCCGACGCCATGCGACGCCAAGAACCACGATGATCATATGGACCTTACACAAAGGAATTAGTGGGTTCTTTTGGGGTTCTTGACTGTCGTTACTTTCAACTTGACAGCCCAGATCTGCCACCGTCACTTTGAAGCAACGATATAATTATCCCGCGCCGCAGACCCCACAGCCGTACCCCTCCCGGCCCATACGTACGCTTCAAGCGAAATATCCTCAACGTCTTCGCTAGTATATCGGTTAGTACACGCGCCTGTCAATCTATAAGTGACGCGCGAAAGCTGGGTTCGACTCCCAGGCGAAGAGACTTTTTGGGACATTTTCCCTCCGGATTCAGGAGGTACACAAACTCTCAGAATCTCGTCGCCTACCTACATTCGAACATCCACTCTTTAAGCTTGAACGACCCCCCTGAACTAGCCCCATAAACAAGACGAATTTGATGTTTACCAGTGCAGACGAAATAAATGGATAGCCCATCGCACTTTTTAGACGAATAAACTCAGCCGCGTGGACTGACGATGCCTTTCTGGAGGGCCATATATCTGTCATATGAAGGAATCGAGTCATCCGCTCCTCGAACCATTTTTTGCTTGACTCCTAGGTACGAAAATGCATTGGACCAGGTCGCGATTGTAAGTGACTGCCCTTACATTGCAATCTAAACGCATCCTGCTGACTAATCAACATACCATTGAAGAAGAACGTCGACAACCTCCAAGAACGCTCGGTCCTTAAAATCGTCTATCACTACCAGAAGGTAAGCAAACGTGCCTCGTGGGCCATCTGTGATCAAATATGATACCAGCAGACGCTGACAGAAGTTTATTGTGTGCAGGAATGAGATCCTGAGCAACCTCAACGTGCGACGCTCAATGCCCAACGCCCCAAGTATGGCTAGCATCCCAATCCAACCATGACGCCTCGACCCTCCTGCTGCATAAGCAGACCCAGCTAGATGGTCTGTTGCTCGGGGTGTGATGCCGCTTTTCCACGCCTGGACACTCTGCGGTAGTCCTCTACGCTACACGGCAGCGGGAAAAGTTCCTTTCGGTTGGTCTCTTCACTATCCAATCGTCGAGTTAACAGCTGAACTGATTATTGTATCCAGCTCCAGGAGCCCCAGCGAGCGATGACAAAGGAGAGGTTGACGTGATTCTGGTGACCATTGGCTGACTACCATGGTACGCTTCTACCTCAGCTTCCGTTGACCTGTCCTGACGAGTCTCGAGTAGCGTTCCACTCGCTTGGGGTTGGAGATTCCCTTTAATCATACACCCAGTCACGCTAGCCATCCCTCGTCTGGTCCAAGGGGGCTATCTGCCTGTATGGAAGGTATGTCGTTGCGACCTCTTGTAGTCTCCGTTGACTAATCGAGGGTAATACTTTGAAAATCAGACTTTCACGGGAACGCTGTTAGTGTCTTCACCGACTGCAGGCCGGCTCACTTGGGCAGGAGGAAGGATGACCACAACCCCAGTGCCATTTAACGCAAGCACTGCGACAGCACCAAGGGCCAATATATGAGTTCTGGTAAGTCTACCTCAAAGATCTCCGACGATTCAGGTATGTTGACTGGTGATTCCTCAGATGCAGCTTCTCCCCTACCTCCACCTGCGCCGCCTTCATGACTCCATTTTCCTTCACCCATTTCTGAGGAGCTACCGGTTCGCTTCATAGACCGTGAGCTTGAACGCGCTCAAAATGCCGGCTCCATACATTGTACACTCTAGAGGCTACCGTAATCATTCAAATGAATCACAATGGTGTATCATACGAGAAACTGTGGCAGCTGCTTCTCGTAATTGAGGAGGCACGAAATGTGACGATAACAGTGGGCGCTGTGAGCTGAGCCATCGCCGAACCTGACCAATAATAGACCCTGACTGGTGACTGTCGGGGTTAGGAACGGTAAGTAGCGTGAGCGAATGAAAAGAAGCGTTGATGTGCACATCTCTGGCCACTTCTGGCCACTTCGAATCGATCATTGATGGCATATAGAACGGGGTCCACAAAGGCTAATACAGAGCGGTTCCAGCAGCTAGAATTTACTTTAGAATAGGCGGTGGGCTCGAGTTATTGCCTACGAAGCTTTATCAGTATCAGTCGGTGAAAGGCACAACTGCCACCGACAAATTCCCACACTCCAATATCTGCGCTTTTGAAACGTGGAGCCGAGCAGGTCTCTTTCACTCTTGCTTCCATCCCATTCTTGATTCCGGCGAGATGGGGGGTTGCATTTCCTCCCTGGATGAGGGCACCCCGGCAGGGTCGGGTGATATCGATCTGAATGCAGAAAGAACGGATCTTCTGGAGGGCGAACAGGCCATAATAATTGTTGGTTCGTCAATTTTCCGACTTACTGATCTTGGTCGTCCCCTGGAACCAGATTCCACGGCTGCCGACCGCGTCGACGCATCATCGCGGGAGAGCGACCAGGCTTGCTGCCGTCATGAGCCTTGACCAACTTCCGTTTGCAAGCCATCTCTCGTGTTCATCTGTGCTTATAATTTGCAAGTAGGTCTGGGACGGTCAGGAAAGACAACAATTGCAAAACAAATGAAGATCCTCTCAAAGAACAGCTACACGCCACAGGATTTCGTCGGATACAAAACCGCAGTATACAAAAATGTTCTTGAAGCCGCTCAGACGCTGGTCTTGTATATACGAAGGTTGGGGCTCGAGTTTGCGGAACCTGGAAACGAACTTGTCAGTTCCAGGATCCTTCGATATATGATAAACCAAGAAACTCTCGAGCGGATAGGACTGCTTGAAGAAATTGGCACAGACATCAATTATTTGTGGCACGATCCCATAATACCACGTGTGATTGATACGAACTGGGCAGAAGGATATCTGCCTGAAACCACGACTTAGTGAGTATTTCCGGGTGACGAAATGATCCATACCCTGACACCAGCAGTTTTCTTCGAGAGGTCACTCGTATTATGGCGCCAGATTACATTCCGACAAAGGACGACATTCTGCGGGTCAGAGAACCCACAATGAACACCCAAAAAATGTCACTGTTCATTCACGGTCTTCGGTATGTTCATTAACTATCTTCACCAGATTCATCTTTTATGACCCAACGCAGGATGCAGGTCCTTGACCTCGGGTTCCATTCTCGTTCAACTACAGGGTGGATTACCCGCCTCGAAGGTTCGTATACCTCAATATTCGTCTGTGCTCCCATGTGCGACTACGAAAAGGTAATGTCTACCCTAAAATCCACCCAAAGCTTGCTGAACTTAGAACCCAGATACCATTGCGCGCAAACCTTGACCTAATGACCGAAATCACATCCTCAGAAACGTTTTGTTCCCTAACGCCCATTCTCTTTCTCACAAAGTGGGATATCTTTCACGAAAAGCTGTCAAAGGTAAGTCAAACTCGATTTCGATCACATAGCTCGCCTATATCTATATCTACCTTAGGTCCCTCTACGCGACCATTACAAGGATTACGACGGGAAGAGTAGCAGAGACGCAACAAACTTCATATTATCAAAATTTCATCGCGCAAATAGAGCGAGGTTCAAAATACAGGCACAGTACGTGGGCCCATGAGACGTCGATCTTTGAAAGCTGATTGGAGCCACCAGTGTTGTCGAAGCCACAAAATCAGTCAATGTTACCAAAATATCTCGAGCAGTGAAAGATGCCATCGTGGTGAACATGCTACTGGAGGCGAAGATTCTGTAACGCATTATTCCCGATACCCACACGACGATATACATGTACTATTTATAATTCGAAGCGTATAATAGACCTAACAGTTGATTGACTTCTGTAATACCTTGGTCATCCATTATGTATTTGATTCTCGGTCCCTGATGCACCTGGGTGAAATATCTGATAGCACATCCCATTATCTATTCGCGCTCGGGTCATGGTATACAATGATCAATCCACTAGATGGTATCATACGTTCTCGCTCCAACTGATGTCGCGGATGTCAATGAAGAACGTGGTGTCGTTGAGTGCACAGGACTCTTATCGAGCCGTCTGATGTGGGAGCGAGGTTATGGATGGGCTTTGCCTGCAACAAGGTCAACTCGTATTCAAGCACGCTGCGAGATGATTAGATTAACTCACGTCCAGACCACAGTCGTGGTATAGTCAACGAGGTAAGGGGGCTCTGGGATGATGGTGTGGAGGATCCTCGTAGCAGTGAAGACCGGCGCATCGGGAACAGGCTGGACAATTGGCGTTAGTCGATGCTCCCAAGTGTTATGTCAGAGAGACACATACGACGGCAATCGCAGCCACGGCGAGCGCGAGGAAAGTGATAGCAACTTTGAACATTGCAGTACGAGAACCTAGCGATGGAGAGGTCCAGCCACTCCTCGTCGAAATTGGGAGCCTTTTGTAAGTTTGCCATGGGACTTTTCGTCCCGAAAAAGCTTAGGCCCATATGTATAATGAGCATTGAGCACTTCAAGCTCAATCTCGCTTGGTGCTTAGTACGAAGAAGGACGCCAGGGAACGTCATGAGTATCGGCGCTACTCCATTAGTCAGACCACACGCGGAGAATTGCCAACCTTCCGATGATCGATCACCATCCTGGGGTTGTACTGACCCCAGAAATGGCTCAGATATCCTCGAATTGTCCGAACTTTTTCAGCGCCACAATTGGCTTCAAGTTGCTCGAAAGGTTCACGAGCAGTACGGTGAGCCCTGCAGAAGCGAATACGAGAGGAAGCCCTTGATTTCATATCTTACAACGACAGAAGACCAACCATGTGGGGCTTAGTTGGTGCCAAACCTTCTTTTTAGTTCCAGGTTCGACGCAACATATGGTAACATGGGGTGGAACATGTGATTCCGATATCACTATATCACCCTGTGTGGGGAAACAGCAGCAGGTCATTCTTTGCACATTCTCCGTTATTTATCCACACACGTCAGGGCTTGGCTATGCTGCGGAGGCAGAATATGGCAGGCGCCTCACTCGGCTTGAGCTTGAGTAATCGCGATCATACTTACCTTGGAGAATGAGAGTCTAACACGTACATAACTGCACTCGCCTTCTAGTACGGCAGAGAAGGGTCTGATGAATGAACGGTTCCATCAGCTAGTTGACGACTTGAATGCACCCAGAAGCGCAAGGGTTCAGCATTTCATCCAGCAAATATGAGTAGAAGCCGATGAGCCGCTCAAGCCGCTCAGCCGAATTACATGGAAGCTTTTAGAACGGCGGTTTCGAACATCAACGCCGTGCCTTACTTGTCACCAGCAACTTTAGCATTCGTCAAGATGGAAGCATATTTGCTCATACGGACCGGGAGATAACGTCCGTCCCAATCAGACCTCACAAGGTTTTTGAACGGGTGTAAATGAAAGTGGCAGTGATCGACTCGATCAACTTCCCCAGGTATCACACACGATGCTTACCTGACGGAACAACGGAATACAATTTTCAACACGTTTGCATGACATGAGGAGAGAAGTGTCATGGATAGGTCTTCTCCTCGATGTGTTACAAAGGTGTTGAAGAAGTAGAATGGACACGCCCTTGAACGTTCATCGGCCCGATTTTGAAAGGAAATCGATAGGTGTCAGTTGCCTTGGGCTCTTGAATCGCCTACACTTCTTTTAAAGGTCGCTCAACGACACTCGAAAGCACTGAGTGAAGTTGGACTTTGGAAGTTCCTTGAGCGGGCCTCGAGAGCAACCAGTGAGGTCGGATTTTCCCGTCCATGCGGAAGGCCGAGACCCAATGCTTATCTTATCGGGATCCCCGCATGGATCAAGGAACTCTAGGCCGACAGCCACAGGCCCGACGAAAGGCTCGACCACCTTGACCTCGACCATATAACAGCCTCGACAACCCCAACTCAAGGAAAGACCAACACCTCTTATCTCAACAACCACCAATACCCAGATGCCTGCAGTCGCCGGAACTAAACTTACCGCACGATACGGCAAGGACAAGGTCCGAGTCCTCAGAATTGTACGAGATGGTGAATGGCATCGAGTGGTCGAATATAATGTCACTGTTCTGCTGGAAGGCGACATAGAAACAAGGTTCATCGGGCGTCTAATATAGAAGCATCGGAAACTGACGTGTTCTGATAGCTATACAGAAGCTGACAACACAGTAGTAGTTGCCACTGATTCTAGTAAGTCGTCATCAGGACATAACGCTCTCCCAGCTGATAGATCTATATCTAGTGAAGAATATTACGAACTGTACGTTTAATACCATATACCGATATATTGGTGACGCCCATTCTATCCACTAGACCTCGCGAAGATTTCCCCACATGTTCTTCAACCGGAACGATTCGCCCTCCACCTTGGAACCCACCTGGTCTCAAAATACGCACACATTCACAAAGCTTTCATCACGGTTGAGCAGCTTCGATGGTCTCGTATTCCAGCCGATGGAGCCCATCCGCAAACAGGCGAGAAAGGTCACACGCATTCGTTCCTTAGAGATGGCGATGACAAGAGGGTTATCAACGTCGAAGTGAGTCGACTTCTGAGCAAGAGCTTAATATTATTTGACTGAGCATCAATAGGTAGATGGCACAGCTGGGAAAGATAAGCTTGTCGGGAAGGTTCGCTCGGGAATAGCAGACCTCCTCGGTACGTGAAACGCCTTGATTTAGGGGTTGAATGATCACTCATGCATGGATTTAGTTCTGAAGTCTACCGGATCCGCATTCGCGAACTTTGTTCGAGACGAATACACAACCTTATCTGAGGTGGATGACCGAATATTCAGTACATCTGTCGAACTGGACTATGTCTTCACCCCTGTGTCGATAGTGACTCCACTAGACGCTAAGAAGCTCGATTTTGCTCTCGCTTCTGGAGCTGAAGTCGAAGGCCAGGGTGGTGCTTGGGATGCAGATGGGGTCGCAGATAGGGCAAGAAAGACAACCTTAAATATCTTTGCAACAGATGAAAGTGCCAGTGTGCAGGTATGTTCTTTATACCTGTGGAGGAGGAATGAGATACTGATCGCCTCTAGGCGACACTGTACAAGATGGCTCAGGAGATCCTAGCCCAAAACTCCGGCGTCGAATCTGTTTCATATCGGCTCCCCAACAAGCATTATATTCCGGTTGATATGAGATATATTGGCGTTGAGAACGTGACACCGCCGTAAGTTGGGCATCTTGAAGCCTATCCTATCGACTCTGACCTTCTTCGTAGATCGAAGGCCGAAGTTTTCACACCGGTTTCTGCTCCAAGGTCTGTATGAATCTTCTCTTCTCATTTGGAATGCTGATGAATTTTCCGCAGCGGACTAATTACTGCCACTATCTCTCGAGCTTGAATGGAAAGGTAGAAAGTCTTCTCCCAGAGCATCGTGATACCGACGGCCGAATGAAGGGTCTTACACAGTGTTATGTTCTCCGAAAACTACACCTATCTTGTAAAAACCCTGTATATTATCCTTTTATATCTGCGGAATTTCTAGTCGGAATGTCAAAGATTCCCAGTCTTTCGTCAAGGCTAAGGCCTAAGGCCTAGGGCTTCAATCCAGGATGTGCTACGACAATGATGCGAGAGCTCAAAAAGGCAACTCGGATTAGATAAGGCACCGGACTCATCCGGGTTCTGTGAATTTCCCACACGGTTTACCGAAGCCCAACCCACATTTTGCTGGCCGTCGTCGCTGTTCCCCTTCCCCTCAACACTCCTCGTCGTTCCGTCAACAGCGTCTTCGAAGATGCGCACTGCCATTCCTTCCACAATAATCAGGCAAGCTGCTCCTCGTACGGCCTTCCGTCGTTCTACAGGCCCAGCAAGGCGACATGCGTCAACGGAAGCCACACAAAAGAAGGCTCAGGATACCCTCGCCAGCGCCCAAGAGAATGCTGGCAAATTGCTTGATAGCGCTAAAAAGTTCCTTGAGCCTGTTGGACAGACACTTGGTCGTCTTCTTGGATGTGCGTATTCCGTATGCCTTTTCAGGTTTCATGCACTGACCTCCTGCTCTCTTTGTAGCGTACCGGCAGCCAATCACCTACAACCTAGCTGTTACCCGGGAGATACTCAAGCAAGTTTACGTTCGAGAAGGCCTCCAACCTCCTAACTTGGCTACCATCCGAACCGCCTATGAAGCCCTCTGGTCCCGAGCAATAAACCCGGCCTACTGGAAAGAAACCGTCAGGACTGGCGACATTCTCAAGGTCGGCATCTATGGCGTAGAGGCATACGGAATTTTCAAGGTTCGTTTATCTTCCATTTTGTCTCCTTGTTTTGTGCGTTCTGCCCGAACTCCCAACTGGCTCACCCTGAACAAGTGGCGTCTTTATTTCCTTCTTGCCTCTCATCGTACATTTACAATGCATATGCTGATTCGTTTGCCTTATCCAGATTGGTGAAATTCTTGGCCGCCGAAACCTTGTCGGTTACGATCTCCACTAGACGTCCTCCCTGTATCGCTTTCGTATCATCAATTTAATAGAGGTTGCTTTCTCTGCCTATCCTTCCGTGCGTTTATCTGGCGCCTAAGTCCAGCACACGTCTTCCCTGGTTAAATTTCACCCTGCATCACGCTGGAACCTCCAGTGCGGTTGTTTGACGACATGTTGACAAGCATCTGCCTACCGTGGGTGACGCGTCTGTATGAAGTTTCGCCATAGCTGTTGCTGGCCTGAGCTGCGCGGGCCTTCGTGCTGGGCAGGTGGAAGTTGCACCCTCTATTGAAGGGTGCCAATCACTGGCAGCAAGTTGCTGCAGAAGTCGCGTGCGCCTTGGGAGATCCGGAGGTTTGGCTGATAGGACGTATGTACTAGTCATATTGGAAGATAATGTCTAATTTCACGAGGAGTGTTATATATTGTCTATTCGAGAGTGTCTTGGACGCTTGCTTGGACGCTGTCGTCTGTTCATCTATATAAAACTCAGCATATTTCCGTGAGCCCGTTTCCAGGTGGATTAACGCGTTGTTTACTGATATGTACGCGCCACGCTACACACGTGTCACCTTACATTCAATGTCAGGTTCTCCACGTCACTTTCGACAGTGTTCTCCCTGAACGCAGTACACCTGACTTCAGCCTTCTCTCTAGTCTATGGGAAACAACCAGAGCATGATCTCCACCGAATCTGCTGTCACTCTCCTTGCCATTGCTGGCGCTATTGGGCTGGGTTATACCCAATTCGGACCAGCTTCGAATTCCAAGGACTTTGTTCCGACGACCGAGCTAACGGAACAATCTTCGAGCAAAAAGGCCAAGAAAAAGAAGGCGAAGAAGGCCAGTACTGAAAAGCAGGAAGTGGGAGGAGATCCGACGACAATCCCTACTATACCGTCTGTCGTCCCCTTCCCCGAGGTCATCCCAGGAGCTCTGGACACGGAACCTTCTCCTCTCACCCAGCCACCGCCAGAGGCCTCGAAATCCAAGAAGAAAAAGAAGACCAAACCTACGAAACCCCTCGAGTCGGCTGCTGAGGACAGCTCTATAGAACCAGCCCTGCCTGGTCGTCCAAAGAAGGCAAGACAAAGGAATCAAGAGCCTTCGGCCTCTCAAGATCCCATGCATGGTTCTATGTCCATTGAAACAGATGGCTCATGGACTCGTGTGGCCCCAGGACGCCGGACCCGACGTGATGTACCTTCTGAGGCGACCACAAGTGATGCAGGAGTTACCACCTCTGTCACGGGAACATCGTCACCTGTCGCTGAACGAACGGAAGAGGAGGATCTTCCAGCCGTCTCAAGGCCCGCGAGTAACCGTAGACCTCTTGCGGAGAGACTGCTACCGAAGCCCAGGAAGACAGGTGTCGAAGAGTACGTGTGACCGAAATCACTTGCTGGATACAGTGGCTGACTTTACGTCGTTTCTTTTAGCATCCTTGAGACCCCTGACGTTCCACCCGTTGCTCGTGTCATGCGCCTTCAGCCACGTCCTGGAGAAAAGCCTGCTCAAGGATTCTCTTGGGGTGACTATGAGGACGTCGAGGTAGGAAACACGACTGGAGGAGAAAACGATGCCGATGGAGAAGATGACGGTTGGGGTGTTGTTCCCACCCGCCGTCGAACAAGTATGTTTAGATTCCTCCGTTTGTTCACTGCCTGATACTCACAAAGTATGCTTTCCAGAACCAGCTCGTGCGAGTTCAGGCACTGAGCTCTCCGCTTCTGCATCCGAAACAATGACGAAGAAGAAGCGACAGAATGCCAAACGACGTGAGGCCGAAAAGGCTGCCAAAGCTGACGCCGAGAAGGCGAGGCAGGCCAACCTTGCGCAACACCAACGTGCACTCGAGAAGGAGCGTATGATGGAGCAGTTAAAACGGTCAGGAGGAAGCAAGACTCAGAGTGGTGGTATGAAGGCAGCTGTGGACGATCGAGGTAGATTGGTATGGGAGTAATGTACTGACATACTACGGTGAACAATTAATTCGTCTTCTGCATCCGTATGGAATAGAAGACAGAACGAAACGAAGGAATTACTAGTCCGTGGCATCGCACGAAATAACTGCCGAGAACATTTGGGAGTATCATAGGTAGAATGAGGGGACGATATTCGCAACCATGCGAAGACAAAGTGATGAAAAATGAGCCATGAAGGAGAAATGTGACCTGTGCACCTGACTGTTAATCTCCTCGCTGTTGATATAATCAAGAGCTTACAATGAGAGGCAAATCGTCGGGTATTGCGAATCAAATCTAACCCAGTTGTCTGCATTAGTTGTGGCAGGACAACATGGAATGCATTGAAGTGGCGACATGTGATAGGGCTCAGTTGACACCCGCATATGTTGTCACTGTTAACGGTCGCGCATGAAGGGCATCATAGGTCCCCTATCACTGTCTCGTGATGATAATCGGCGATGTGCTGAATCGGGAGACCTCCCCAACGACGCGCCCAGCTGGTTACTTGATGACCCAGCGGGTTCCAGGTGCGCATCTGTCCCTTGCACGGTGAACGAAGGCCCTTTCGAGCCAGAAGATGTCGATTCTTCGCGTAGAGAACTACTGGGTCCTTGATAACTCCCTCCAATAGAAGAGGAGCTTCGGTGCGCAGACGTTCTCCCAGGTTGAACGTCTGCGCGTAGTAGTTTTTTGGCTGAGTATCGGGATGGTAAGGGGTAGTGATGGAGGCTAAGGAAAGGGGCGATTGTCTCGTTGGTGCCGATGAAGGCGGCACTTTGTCGCTGGGCGTCGGTCGCCTGAGAATAGGGCTAGTAGGCTGAGTCGACGATAGGACTGGGGAATGATGGTGGCGGGGTGGTTGAATATCCTTCGGATCGGTGGGCCGTGCAGGTGGTCCCTGAGCAAGTGTGTCCAGATGATGAGTTGAAGGCGGATTTATCATCGGTTGATACGCCAGGGGGGCTGAGCCGCTGTATGGCGACATCGCCTCAGGACTCGTTCCTGAAGGTCCAGACGACATTCCCGCATGGAAAAGAGAACCGTAGAGATGTTGAAGGCGGTCGACTTTGGCCGATACCTCGTCAAAGCGTGCTCTCAGGTCGTCATACTCTGCTCGGGTGACATACTTCTCCCTAGACCTTTGATCAGCGAGAGAGCTCAGTTTGGGGACAGAGTCATCGTACACAGGCTCGACAATATGCCACTGACACCGTGATTGCTCTCCTCGACGTGTACAGGGAGTACATGGTTGCGTACTACCAGCAAAGTTAAGCAAAATCTCGTTCATAAACTAGACAACTCACCGGTCACATTTGATCTTGCGCCGTTTACATTCTGATTGAGTCAGACAGCAGGATGAGATGAAACGAAAGCAGGCAGGAACGGAAATAAAATGAGTGAGGGAAAACCATGAGTCGATTAAAATGATGATGTCGCTGGGAGTACTAACCTGTACAACTAAGGGCCTGTCTCCGTCGTTTCTTCTTCGGAGGGCTTGTGGTGTGGTCTCCTTCGTCCAGATCTGAGTCGAAACTGGTGGGTTCGTAACCTCTCTTCAGGCTGGAACCTTCCGAGAAACCCGGTGCGCCATAATGAGGCGCTGAGACGTAGGAAACAGGTGGGGGCTCTGAATGCATAGTAGGATGTGGGGAAAGCGTAGAAGGGTGCAAATATGGGTGCAGTTGGCGAATGGAGGGCAAGGATGGTTGAGTCGACGGGGGACGAGCCTGGTATCCTTCAGGCAGTACGGGTGGGGTTACCCTACGTCCTGTCTCGCGACTCCCTGGGCCAGGATCACCCGGAGGACGTCCAGAATGCATCAATGCAGACGCCTCCTCAACATGCACTGGGCTGTGGCGGCAGTCCGGGTGGGCGGAGTGACATCAATGGGTCAGGTCATGACCTGGTCCAAGATATATGAGCGAGACCTGACTTCATTCGGGTCAAGGTACATACGATCCTGAAAGGAGATCTCCATCTTGTTCGGGTGACACCGCTAAAATGCCGGTAACGTATGAAATCGTTCTGCTTGTGGCCAAAACGGACGTTTAAACGCGCAAAGTACAATTCAGGGCGTGTACCCGATGACGGTGATTCGGCCAACGATCACGGGTTAATTACATCTTGGCGATTCAGGTGGATCTATATATGGCCTCAGGACGATTATTATCGATATCAATCTAGGAGATGCTACCTTTTCTCCGAATTGCCCTGTTAAACTCTTGTTGTCGGCTGACTGAGCTTGTTGAATGATGAAACGGACCGTTCAGTGCGAGAGGCTGCCATGCTTGTGAATACACAATTACACAGCTCGTCATTCAGATGTCGGTGATGCCCAGAAATGCCGTTATGTCCGGCTCTGTTAAAGTTCGGTAGCAGACAAGATCACCTGTGCTCTAATTCGGGCTTAGGATTTCAATTGGATATTATTCCCAAGTTGTCAGCTGCTCGATGAATGTATCATAGCAGACTCACGAGATTTACCATATGCCTAGATCAGGTCTGAATCCGTATGACACCTGCGTTAAGCAAGGATCGACGCCAACAGTGCTTCATCCGCATGGGATGCCACAAGTCTGACACCTCCAACTCGAAACCAGGTTCGGTCCACACTAATTTGGCTTGAGGTTCTAGCTTTGATTGCGGCGTTTACCCTCCGTTCCCCTGCGAGATCTCGTCACGTAAATCTTTCATGTTGAACCTCAGCTGGGCTACCGTCCTGAGATTGAATTAACGAAGTGAATGCTACTTCCTCACCACGAAGCTCTTCTCTGGAGAACGAAAGGGAATAGGTACATTGTCTAGATCCCGAGTTTACGTCAGTTAATCTCTCCATTCAATACGGAGTCCAACCCTTGATATCGGGTGCGCCGTTGGAAATGGATGCTGTTAGTTCTCGTAGCAACGTGTCAATGATACCTCACTTCGTGTGCCTGAAGCTGTGCAACTACCTGAAAGTCTGAAGCGCTGGCGCTCGAAATTCACTACGCTGTGCAGAGAACGAAACTCGATTTCGATAATGAAGTTTTGGTGGTACAAGCAACCAGTGTTATACATGCACAAAAAGAAGATACATGGAACTTGGTATGTTTCCCAATCTGATTAGTCGCCCGATTGTACAGTAAGATGCAAATAGACGACATGCCCAGATTAGGAGATTTATCTTCTCGTCAACTCAACAGAGAATCTCCTCTCTGTGTCGAAAGTCTCCTGGAGTAAAGGCAAGACGAGGTGACTGTTGAAAGGGAAATTTTTCCGGGTGAATCCTAATAAGTACGGCCATCAACTGGTCCGTGCACCAAGGCCAAAAGCGGAAATACGGAATCTAATCGTCTTCTCGGCTTTTGCCAGCTGCAGCTGTTGAGAAGAGCAAGCATGGCCCCTGAACGCTCTGTGCTCAAGAGATATATGGATATTGATATGCGCAAGCCAGATATTTCGATTTCTGTAGATATCCAAAGACGTCACGCCCTAAACCTTGCTGGCCAGATTTATTACGAATGCGCCACCAATGCAAAGTCTGAATGACCAATCTTTCCTTCCTGGTGAGGTGGTCGAGATTCTGGATGCATTGTGTCTATATCATGTTATTATTACACTAGCCTAGAGTGTTGACGTAGCCACCTGATATGGCACGTTCTTTTTACGACCAGAGATCGGCGAAGATTGCTCGAAATCTCACCCTCAATGGCAATTTGGGTCCTCAGACGGATTTGGATTCGGGAATCCGGGGATTCCTGTTTTCTGTAGGAAATGCGGAATTGTTGTGGCAAACTCGTGTCTCGACGCCGCTCGCCACTCCCACCTCGATGCCCAACTCCATCAGGAACAGAATTCAGACCCTCGGCTCCGGAACACATTAGTCTAGCTTTCAATCGAATCCTCTCGATCTCTACAGTCATTATATTTGAAGGTTATGCACACCAACTTAGTATATCCCATGCCATGAAACTCTGTATCGCAGATCTCTTGACTCTCAGGTGCGCGTCGCACCGGACGGATCTGGCAGCTGTTATCATTGATTCTACTCTGACGCATAAGGAAGTTTGAATGGCACTTAGACGCACCGCATTGCATGTTTCGGATCGCATACACGTTGGAAAAAAAGGTCCGTTCCGCACCGGAAAGCTGAAATTCGCGAAGTAGGGAGCCGGGGCCACAGGACCGCCTCTAATGCATCTACGAGGTTTGTTGGCCAAGAAAAGTTTCTCATGCATCCTCAGTCATTATTCATGGATCCAATTCATGAGAAGGCCGAGTGTGTACAAAAGGATTCTTCGTTCAGTCACTGGGTATAGAGATCGAGGCGATGGTGACAATGCTGAGAGCCAGTTCAGCACGATCGCCGACATTGTGCTTACGCCACGCATTCTCAAGATTGTACTAGTCTGTAACCTCTGCTTTGTCGCTACGTTCTTAGCCTTCTGTCTAGGTCTGAGTCTGTTCCTCCTTTTCTTTACATTGTACAGGGCTATATGCAGCCGGGAATCGTTTCCTCTTCGATTTTGTGATAGTCGTGGTCAGCACTTCGGCGTCACAGCTGGCTCGATGGTGGTAATGAAGTTGTGATCGGTCAAGTAGACGAAGTAACATGGTATCCACAAGCATTACAAGATGTAGTCTAGAACGGTGTTGTCTGTTAAACGATCGGCAAATCCATTCCACATTATTCTCTCGAATACCGAGATTTGGCAGTGTATTTTTTACCATTCTCTCCGGATATTCTCGTTTCTAGTGCGTTATGGGGTCACTCCGTGTGTCGGGTCGTGTGGATGGTCGTGGAATACATCGGAACGGCCAGCATCCAGTACGCTACGGTATATCTCAAACAAAAAAGCTTCTCGTTACAGCGCAAGAGAACTGATGACGACGTCCATCGGAAGAGCAAACATTGTTGCTTGGACCGGTCCGTCATGCGGAATTTAGCCAGTGACGTCTTCTTCAACGTGTCGCAAATATGAAATTTCGGACCAACTGGAAAGATCTCGAGGACATTCATTCACCTCACCAAGTGTTCTGTGTATCCAAGGTTGCTTTTGCCACGAAAGTGACTGAGCTCGGAAATGCTACCCTGCCTTTAGTCTCTGGGATAATACTTAGACTGAGAGCGACGACTTGTTTCCATCCCTTCACACGTACCGAACCGCTCTGTAAGACCTGAGTCGTGATTGGCCCTTGACGATGGATCGCTGGCCATGAACGGAGTCAAGGGTTTCGAGGATCGATATAAGCATCTTAGGTGCGTTCGGATGTACGGCGAATCTATCCGCCTATCACTCGGAATCGAATTTCGCCACCGATAGAACCGTCGTGATAAGCATGTCTAACGTAGTTGCATGTATTCGGGATGCACCTTCCCCAGTTCAAGTCTTACAAGCGGAACGAACTTCCCGATTTTTCCGGCCACGCGCTTGATTATCAGTGCTACACGAGTACTTGAGTGCAACATTGTCGGTGATCCCCTACAACTTAGCGAGAGAACGCCCTACATGCCTTCAGGACATCGTAAAAGGCAGGCTGAACCCATCCATATCAAACGCTCATGACCGTAAGGGTCGCTAATTGCCACCTGAACACATACCCATCGACGCCGTCAGCAGGTGGTAAGATGTAATCAGATCGCGAAACGCGTCCACCCATCCACCTATTAGGCATATATTCCCTACTTGCCTCGTGCACGCCACTGTCATGCCCATCTAGACTGCATGTATGTTTGGCTCGTTAGATGTACCGATATGTGCAAGTACTGTGCGTCGGACATTTATTAGACATTATTGTCAGGGAAGCTTAAGGAAACGGACTTATTTGTACGAGGAGCTGTCAGCAGTCACTCACAGGCGTAACTCCGTGTCAAGGAAGTGGGCGTGAGGTCCTCGTTTAACACTTTTGGATCTGATCAACATAACAGGTCCGTTCATGAGCGAGTCGAGACTAGGGGTGAGTAGAACGAAAGGCAGACAGGGAGGATGATAGGGTTCTCTCATCTCCGCACACCTCGCCAATGTGAAGACGAATGGCTATACCGGCGAGTAAGTGTAAACCTATTACCCCGCATTTCACGCAGTGGAGCGAAAACCGGACACTTGATCGTCAGATGAGGCTGACTGAAACGGGTGGTCAACGCTTGGGTAGTGACGGAGTGGAGCTCCGTCGCAAACTGAACGCCTACTTGGATCAATTCGGTGTTGAATGGGGATCTCGTTGCGGGCTATTATTGGACAAGTGCTAGGTGGATAATGAATACTTGCGGAGGCGACAGATCGAGCAAAGAGGGACTATGCATGCCAGGGTTGTCATATTGAGGATCGATGAGTTGAGGTAGGATGGGAGTCGGTACGTACAAAGATCGTAAGCTGCCTCATTGCGCCGGAACGCGTTTGGAAATCCCTTGATAACCTCGTGTTGAGCACGAGTTTAGAGCTAGCATCCGAGGCAAGATGAACGAAACAAGCAGTTCATTATCAGTTAGAGTTAACGAGGGTATGCAGACGGAAGGAAGTGGCTGATGTATTGATCAGGTGGCCTCATCGTGTCGTGTGTTGAATTGCATGCCATCAAATCAAGGGCAGCCAAAATAGCCGGACCGTAGGCATATTGAATTGACATTCTCTCGAGAAGACTCATATTATATTGTCTGAATGACGGAGGAGTGGAGTGAGGTTGGGAGGATGAACGCCAGTTTGTCGAATTCCCAGTCAGAGCCACCGTCGAGGTGTCAATTTAACTTCGGATGCCAGCTGCTGCGGTCGATAGAAATAGAAGTACCATAGATTATAATGGTACCGGACATTCTCTGATTCTCCACCGGACAACATGGTCACTAGGTGGAGGATTTCGATGTTTTCGGCGTATGTTTTGCACAAGAAACACCATTGGTCGATGTCGACGATGGAAGCATCGGTTAGGAAGATCCTTATCGGAGGACCCGAATGGCGCAAATCTCCCCCTAAGCGACATGTGGGCAATTTTGCAGAAAGTCAATCGTTTTCCTTCCAGTTGAGTACTGTCTCTGTCCTGGAATCGACAAAATGTTGTGTTGAAGGCCTAGGCCTATGTAGTTTTACTCTTATCTTATCTTTGAAGGAAGAAATCAGCTGCGGAAGGTGGTCAAAGCGTGGTTTGTGCCCCAAAATTGTCAATTGAACCCTGTTTGCCTCCCTGCCAAATTGACGTCACTTCCCGGTCCTCCCTAGTCGGACCGCCGGAAGTATGCAGGCTCGTGACGACATTTGCGTCATACAAGGCTGTGCTACCAATTCTACCTGGAAGTTGCTAGATCCACCTAGTTTCGAGAGCTCGGCCAGCGTCGAGCACATCCCAAACGTCGACGACGAGTCCTTGGAAGATGCACGGGAAATCTCTCTGTGAATAAGGCCGAAGCTAGACTAAAAAGAGTCAACTTCTTGTAAATTTGATGTCAACCTCAGTTCGACGTTGCTATGGAGGCGTGGGAAATGACGTATTGGAGCCGGTGATTCGGCCGGAGACCGAGATTACGACTGCAAGAGTGTAAGAGGGACTTGTTTATTCTGTCATTACTTTCCTTTCTTACTCTTACTCTTTCACCTCGTCCTCATCGTCCAAACCAACGTACTCGCTATCATGGGCGGTGACCATAAATGTCCTGTATGTCAAGCTACTTTTACGCGTCCTCAACATGTTGCACGACACATGCGATCCCGTACGTCTCTCAAATCTTGGTGGGGCACACAAAGACGCTCCACTTGCCGTGTCTCGTAGTCTCCATGACTAACTCCCTCCTCCCCACTCACTCCAGATACTGGCGACCGTCCGTACAAGTGTGTTTATTGCGGAGATCAATTCGCGAGAAGGTCAGGGTTCGAATCCTCCTGCAGCGAATTTGTCACTGATTTTCGTGTTAGTGATCTTCTTTCGAGACACGTCAATAAATGTCATGCGAACGAAAAGCCGATAACTCAATCCGGTACAAGAAGGAAAGGGTCTGCAGCTGCTACTCGCGCTACCACCTCCAAGCAAGCTTGCGATCAGTGTGTTCAGTCGAGTCTTCCTTGTGACGGGTGTAACCCATGCGGTGAGCCTCGTTGACCTCGTTGATGTCTGACCTTCAAATTAACGTATCGTCAGCGAAATGCGTCCAACGCAAGTGCCGCTGCACTTTTGTCAAATTCCACCGGCAAACGGCTCCTGTCGGCCCTGGTCATATTGCGCCTCAAAATGTCACTGCGGGTGTCGGTCAGCCCCTCCCTCCGGCTGCAGACTTGATGGGCGGCCGTCTTGGTCCATATCCTCGATCTATGCACTCTGTGGACCCCCTAGGCCTCGGTCCAGTACCACTCTCGGCTACCTCGTCGACATCGACAGCGATGAATGACCCCATCTATGCCGATCACTTCACCTTCGGTCTCTATCCCAGTTCAGCTCCTACTGGCTCTCTCAACCCCGAAACCCCCGCTGATTATGCAAATCGTTATCGTGCTAATGCCGCCGAACTCATGCGCCGAGATGCCATCCCTGGGATTTCTCAACCCCAACAGACTGGGTTGGCGTCGTCGTCTTGGCCCGGTTGGAATCAGCCCCATGATCAAGACCCTCGATATCCTCCTCATGGTCAGGACGGTACGTACCCGTTCCATGACCCTCCCACTACCCCATCCTTCCTGGCTGCATTGTCATCATCGACCTCTCATTCTCATCATCAAATCTAACTTTCGTCCTCACAGGTACGGACATCGTTTCTGGCCTACCCAACGCCTCCGCGTCCTATCAGCATGGATTCTACACCAATGGTCGCCGAGAGAGTATCGACCTCGATTTCTCTGGCAGTGATAGCGCTTCGCACTCTGACCACTCCGTTCCTTCTTCTGCAACCTCAAGTTCCATCCACCTTCCCCTCGGCCCCATGGACGGACTTGCCATGCCCATGTCACAGTCCTATCAAGGCTCGGTAAATCATCGTCCTCTATATCGATCCACATTGCGACAATATTAACGATACGTTTTCCTCCTTTCATCAGCTGGGAGATGGTGCGTCGTTCCCTGGTGAACAACCTCATCATGGTCGCAATTCTGCCCAACAACATGAACGTTCCTCCTCACAATCTTCCACCTTCGAAGGTCGTGATGCAGGATTTTCCTCCGCTTTCGGTCTCATGTCACTCGACGACCCGAACGTCATTGCTGGTCTCGCTACCGATGGGGCACCCTTCTTCTCCCATGCTGGCATGGATACAAACATGGACCCAGATGCGACGCCAATGCAATTAGCCCCTCCACACTCATCAAACCGACCTCCACTTCAAAATCGACCAAGCACTAGTACTGGTTATCATTGGTCTGGCGGCTTTTCGCTCAACACCCCTGGCCGTGATCGAGAAGCTGATACGAAAGAGTTGAAGGACTTTTGGAAGCAGTATATGCGTACTCCTCTCAGTGGACCTGGCCCTGCTAACCCGCCTCCCAGTGGCTCTCCCGTCAAGGCTGAGACCCCAGGTGGCATGTATCGCCGCCCTCGTGTCAACTCTCTTCCTTCGGTCAAGACTCCCCTCGGTCCCCCTGGTTCCTCTCAATACGGATACCATCAATCTCATCCCTTTGCCATCCCCACCATTCAACCCAAGAAACCCTCGGGCGAAAGCGCTGGTGGTGGCATCAGCTCTCGTACCGTCCATGGTACAGCTGAAGACCTTCGTTCTTACGAAGCGGCTGTACTTGCTCGCAAGGCTCCTACGACTTTAAGCCTCAACCCTCGTCGTCGAGGTACACTCTCTGGCGCACCGAGTGGATCTTCGACGCAGGATCATAGCCCTCCTCTCCATCCTGCATCCACCATCCCTCAGCATCAGGATTCGTCGTCGCTCGTAAATGCTTTTGGTGGCGGACAACTCCCACCACCCCATCCTACTTTTGCCGAGACGAATGTCCCTCGTGTCACGTTCGTCCAAGAGCATGAGTACAGCACTCGGCAAATGGACAGCCCAGTTCACGACTCATCTCGCGAGTCCTCTGTCGATATCTCCGACAGCAGTTCTGGGGATGGACATGACTCTCATCGCCCGTCTTTCAAGCGCCTCCCGTCGCAGACACTCGAACCGGCCAATAGCAAACGCACGCAGTTGATGAGGGAGAATGGGAACAACGGTCTAGGGAATGGCGTCGGTGTTCCAAGTCATACCAGCAGTCAGATGTCCTTGGCGGAGAGGCGAAGAAGGATGAGTGCTCCTACCGGACCTGGTCCACTCGAACTAGGTCCGTTACCTCAGTAGAGTGCCTAGTGAGTCGAACCTCCTTTCTTCATCAAGATCTTTCTAACTCGATCATAGGTTCTCGTCGATACATTACTCCTTCTCTCTAATTATTCGCGGACATTGAGTGCACCACTCTCGCACGCACCTACATACATTTCGTCTTTTCTTGTCGCGACCTGCTGATGTATCAATATTGGTCTGGGTACTGTACACTAAGAACATTGTTTCTGTCTTTACACTACTATCTACGTAATTCTGTAAACCACCCGAGCTAGATGGAATCTTCTCATATAGACGTTCCGCCTCGAGTCACCTTACCCCAGTATTGACACTGTGTTCTCGTATATATCAGTTTACTCTTGGCTGGATCCCGATGTACCGATAGCTCTCATTGTATACCAATCTTACGAACGAATGAAAGATTTGACGCAATTTATATCCTTTGCCCATGTTGACGTGCATACTATACATCTAAAATACATTATTGAGTTTGCGAACAATACCATTCGCCCATCTAAACGGCTTGGGCATCTGGTATCGGTCTTCCTCTCCTGTCGATTTTCCTCCAGGCAGTCTTATGTCGAGGTGAGCTACTTCCAGAGTTCAAAGACCCGCTACTACCGCTGCCGCTGTCGCCGTCACTGAAGCTCGACTTCTGGAGTAAGCTGAAGAAGATCTCGGCAGTATCGTCTTGCGGTGGTGGATAGGAAGCGGCACGTTGTATCTTCGGCATTGGCGGTTTCCAAGTTTCCCAGTTTCGTTCAGCAAAAAGCTCGGGAGTGGAGGTATTCCTAGGAGGGAGCGTGGGCTAACGACGGATAAATCTCAGTCAATGCATCAGAGGAATCAGAATTCACCGTGGTCGCTTCTATGCTTTGATCAGGTAGCACATCTCCACATTTTTCTAGCATGATGTTCCGGATATCCCTGTGAGAATAATCGTGTTCGATGTTTCAATGACGGAGCTAGCTGAACTTACTGGAAGAGCTGGTCCCTTTCTCCTCGTAGATGTCTAATCTCCGTTCCCAACTCCTGAACCTCCCGTGATAGACTTGCAATTAGTTCAGTAAGAGCAGCATCGCTCTGTTTCCTGCCTGGCGATTAGCGCTCATATTCCCGGTGAATCTCAATCAGCTTTGTGATCACTGCTTACTTGCTTCTGAGAGCAGATTTCCATTTCTTAGCCAAGTTCTTGAGCCAGGACATATCGATTATGCTGGTATCACAGAGCGTCAATGGGTGAACAAGGGAAGAGAACTGCCTGGGGACCAGGACAAAATTCCACAGACACGCCTTTCCGCCGCATGGGCCATTTCGGACGGCGCCTCTAGGAGGATGGAGTTACTCGGGCTGTCGGACAGTTTCAGAAGTGTGTGTGACCTGCCTCGTGTGCGCTGATGATAGAAACGGTTCGAAATGAATTCCTCGTTGTCTTATTACCCACGTATATAAAACCCAATGAAGCAGAGATGACGGAGGCCGACTCAACTCTGTTTACATGACGGTCGAATCGAGAAATGTTGTACTACTAAGGGATCCTCCTCGTCGGGAAGGACGCCATATATGAATCGTATCCAACTGTTAAAAGGGCGTAATCTCACAACTGACGAACTCGCATGGCCACGCCTTAGAAATCTGCCTTTGTCGTGACCGAGGTATATTTCTCCCAAATCACGACAAATTTCCCCGGGAGGGATTTTTTCCCTTTTGGTTCGAGCGAATCGTCGTTGCTGCTGTTTTCTGCCTATGATATAAATTAGGCTTAGCTGTTGGAAATGCTAAGTATTGGTTTGGGTTCTCACCTACATATATATAACGGCTCTCGACGGTTCTTTAATACGTACTTAGTATTACCGGGTTTTTCCTGACGCTATGAAAATACAACCGTGAAAACGAGCTCAAGCTCGGGCGATCCTTCTACCTGAAGAGGGACAGCTATAAAAATTGCATTTTTTATCGCGTTGGCAAGCAAAATGATTTTGGCGCGGCTTTTCTTGACCCGGAAGTAGATGTGGTACTGGCACTTTTTGTTTGAGGGATCAAAACGACTTCGTGCCAATTTGCGCGCCTTCGACGGTTGACGGTCGATACGGAATATTACTGCCGTGACAATCATATCGCCATAACTCTATGTCCGAGTTAAATCTTTACACCAAAGTCGCACAGGCATGCCCCTACTCGTGACGTCAGATCCGTGCTCAGCGCTCAACTTCTGGCCGTTTTCACATACTCTTACCCTCTTGGTCAAGTCTCCCTCGTTCTTGATACTGGTTCATGGCATCTGGAGATCAAATTAGCTCCTCTAATGGATCCCAGAGCAAAATCCCGTGGACAGATGCGGCCATATTCAACTCGAGAATCGCGTACATATATGCTGGCTTGTGGATACGTTTATTCTACATTCACCTGGTGTGCGGTCATCCTCTTTGCCTAGTATACCCGCCCACAGCCTGTGTAGATAATTTCCCAGTCATCGAATAGCTCGGTCAGCCTCTCGGAATATATCCTTAGGTCATGGGGACCGTAAAATTCAGCGTTTGCATGAACTAATCCACCCTATTACCGCCCCACCCCGTAAACATCCGAGATATCTCTCGCATTCGTAGCCGTATCGGGTATGTTTCCACCAAGCTGTTGTCACGGACACCTCACCAAGGGGACATTGCGGCCATTATCCCATACAGTCCTTAGCTTAGTCTCTGGTTCAACATACATATTCTCACTAACTCATACCGCGCAAGAAGCAACCGGCTTGTCATCTTCGCGCTCACACCTCATTGGAAGGAGGTAGAATACACGTAAAAAAACACACTACACTACGTGAATACCTGAGAATAATTGCGGCTAAGTTCGTTCAGTTGTTTACACGGTTTCTCGCTCAAATTTCGATCAACTGAATCTGTTCGAAGTCAAAGCAGAGCCTCGAGTGTTCTCAAGCGACAAGCCTTCGGTGCGCTATGACGCTGTATGATTGAAGAGGATGTACGTACGTTATTGAGTAATTTATGAGTCAAATATACTTTCGCCGAAACTAACCGGCGATCGCGCTCTACGCGAAGAAGCCCGCATCTGACGCCTGCCTCAGGCTCGCAAGCACCCAACTGTATGGAGAATATCACACTCGGCGGACACTATAGTTGTCTCTCTGAAAAGATTTCTAAATGAGCTATCAACTAAAGCAGTGTTAATGTCGAAGGACCCGGAGATTTGGAGAGATGGAAAGCGAATGTCGGGTGGTGAGGGAGGTGTAACATCCCGCGACGCAGGAAATAGCGAGAGATGTACTCCACAAAGCTTTTAGAGTACCGCCAAATAGACCGTCGGTGCCTGTATCTGGCTTGGACATAGAATGCTACTATGGCTAGTCTCTCAGCCGTCCGCGTTGTTGCCAGTATTGTTCCTTGATGGAAGACAAGCGTCGTTCATCGCCTTCTTCGAGTGCTGATAGGTGATGTTTACGAGGGTCCTTTGAGAAGCCATCAGCGCGGAAAATGCTACGTTCAGTAATTTAAGTATGGTTCTATGTGGAGATGGGCTGGAATAGTGAAGTATGCGCTACGCGGTACAAAGCCGATAACAATTCCATCTTCTTTTACCGGTGAGCGCTGTAAATTCCGAGGTAGACAGTGAATCCACCTGAAATGCATTTCGCTCTGTATTAACGATGATTGAGTGGCAGCACAACCTCGTAGCAGCGTAAAGAACGAGGTATGTAGCTTATGGGGGCAGGGCGGCTTTGGGGCGGCTTGCCAGTCGCAGCGTCTGATGATGATGGCACTGCCACTCACCATCGTTTTTCCTCACCATCATGACCTGAACGAACCGCCTACCCACCTCTTCGCCCTTGTATGGCGTTGTCATATTCTACAAGAAATGTGCAGAGAGACTATATACCCTTGGGGGTCTGTTTCCTGTGCTCGTTGTTACGTTCTTGGGCTTATCTCTGACCCTAGAAATTCGCGTTTTGTTGTTTTGGGACGCCGGCAAATTTCGCCGTTTGCGTTAACGTACGCATCCTATGGGCTCAGGAGAGGTACAGAAGGTATGCTGATTGTCGAATATCAGGTGCTGCTACTGATCTCTCGCAAGGATGTAGGGCAATGAACAACGCTGCCTCAAGCAACCTGCCTTCAGTGAACGCAGAGCTTGGCTTGTTCACGGTTCTTCAAGACGCGAGCTGCGCGTGGATATGCAACGAGCGATAATGTATAGAGGCCTCCAGGTGGCGCAAGAATGGGAGATGGCGAAATGGTGGGAAGGATGTAGCGGGGACCATGGCGAGGATAGTAAAGCCCGAGTTTCTATTCGGTAAGTTGTTCGATCTCGGACTATACATAACATCTTGCTGAATACGTTCCAGTATACGAATCCCTCGATGGAGCCGTCGACACATTCCCTACCCACCCCAACACCCTATGGACCGCCGCGTTCAACAACATTTTCACTACCCTCACTCCTGACAAATCCACCTACAACAATGCTTGGGCAGCACTCTCCGTCCTCCGAGATGCGACGTACTGTTGTCTGCCATATGCACCTATGGCGAATCTACAGCGTGAGCGCTTTGGATGCTTCACGCCCTACTCGTATTCCGCAGCGGATGTAGGCCCTACATCCCCGCCAGGGGGCGGGGGCTGACGTCATCGGCTTAGGCGCCTCCCCTCCCGTTTGGCTGGGGATGTAGAGGTTTGGCGGGGATGTAGAGTTTTTCGGCGCGGGAGGTAGAGAGGAGGGTCTCACTTTTGTCCGACGCGGGTGAGTTCCGTTGGTTCCTGTGACGTCATCGCCTCTTGATCCGGTTCCGTGTCCGCCTGCTTTTCCGCCCTGGTCGTGTCGATCCCTCTCTCTGTTCCTTTTTTGGGAGGGTGGGAGAGTGGGTGGTGAGCGGAGGGAAAAAAGCGCCCATGCGGGCGCCTTTTTCCCGTCGCCTCTGTCGCTTTCTTCTGTTCTTGTTCAGAGCGAAACACAAGGACACACATCACGACGTGCAGAGTCCTGCAAGTTCCAAGATTGATGCAGCCCCCCTGTGAGGAACGTTACACGACACGGACGTTTCTCCTGTCGCCCACGAGGGGCCAATTCCTCCCAGCGCTGTTTACGGATCTTTGGAGTTTCCAGTGGGCACGGGCTACTGTAGATACAGCTCAACAGATGGTCCTCTCATGTAGACACCCGTAGTACATTGTTGCTTAGGGTTTAAAGAAATTCCAATATTGGCGGGGGATTAAAACACACCTAGAACCCAAAGATAACCCTGGATTAGGGTTAGCCTTGGGCGTAGAGTACCAAAATGAGCATTTGAGGGGTTACCCGATGACTTGGAACAGAAGGAATCAGTAAAATCGCGTTGGTTCGGGGTGTGGCGCATCCCAACCTTCGTACTCTCATGTTACGTCGGATATGACGCCGAAAGAAGGTACGATCAATGCACCCGAGGTAGGTCGGCCATCCGGTCCGCCGAAGACGCGAGGCGCGTCAACACTCGTCGGAATACTGGAGTGGCGCAAACAAGTTCTCCAAGTCACGGTCGGCAGATGCATCTTGCTGATATGCATATACTCACTACGTACAAGTGTTAGTTATATCGTAGAACTTACATTCTATTATACGGCGCCTTTCGAGTATCGCCCGTCTTATAAACTTAGAAATACAATCGGGGAAATATTCAATCGATTGCCTACTAAGTATAGTCGGGTATGCTAATATTATAGAGGATACGTCACTCTTTCCTGCCAACATACAGCTTAATCCTTTGTGGAGGGACGTGACTTACTAGTAGGCATATGCGTGGTTCCGACGAGTTGGTAAGTGAGGAAGCTGCTCGCATCGCGCCAGTCCTCCGAGTGGCGCATTCCAGTCTTCCAATAGTATGCACGGCTGGAAACGACGCCCAATCAAGTTACGATCAAATTACCTGACGTAGTTGAGCTATGCGACGCCTCTTGGCGTCACGGAACGCAAGCTGTCCCGCCGAATGCTTGGGTGGCGGATCGCGCAATCTCTAGTAGGCAGGATGGAGATAACAATCAGCCTACCGATTGTACTTCTGGTTGATTATCAGTCTATCTTAGTTATCTTCATGTATATCTTGCTCAGGGTATTATAGTTAACTAAACAACGTACGCAATAATTGGTTCTCTGTCTGAATCCACACGTTCATAGTAACTCGTAGTATTGAGATATGAATGTGCCTTTGTCGTAGTACAGAAGGGAGTATAGTTGAATTCGCCGAATGTCCCTCCCGAATGATTCAGGGTGTCGGAAGTATTGGAGTACGTGACTCACTGCTTGGCGACTTGCACCGCGCACTCTTATATACTCATTCACTCCACCGTCTCACTGGCGTATGCCTTATGTATAGGTCAACCCAACGTGTAAAATCGTACTGTTGAACTAATGACTTTCCTCTGTCAATCGGACAGCCAGAAACGATAGAGTAACCGTTGGGAGGATAGTGGACGAACTCCCGTAGTCGGCGGAAATTGCGCCGAATGTGTGAGTACCTCACATGGCGCATTTGCATACTCCAATCGTGTTCGCTACAACGGCTACTTCAATACATGATACGATCATAAACACATAGCTAATCAACGGCTGAACCCGCCCGAGTAGGGGCGAATGACACTCAAACCGCCGTCGTCTTTTTACTTAGGTTGCATAGATTACTCAAATATGACAATCGGTCAATTCGATGAATGATACGGTTATTCTAATCCATGTCATCAACGCACATCTCACTAACTCGTATAAGGTATAGCTCCTGAAGTATTCCGACATGTTTCCCAGTAGTCACGCGTTAATCCCAAAGTAGGGCCTCCGTAATCTGCACGGGGATGGCGCATTGAATCTTGGTTAGCCTTAGTTTACCAGTTCAGATGCCGAATGACCTCACATTTGCTGCGAACGTCGCTGATGCTCAATCGTAGTATAGCACAAACCCTCTGCGTGCACTCACTACCATATGTGAAATTGTGGGAATCCGATAAGATGTGCGATAAGATTTCAACTTGGGGGATTGACGGTAATCAACAACCGTGCGTGAGACCTTCTTAGGTAACGACGCAACCTCAACAAACCGTCGACAGCCACCCTCGCTTCTTTCACAACCCCAACAATGTAGTCTTCGGTGAGTATTGGTTCGCCGATTTTCTTTTATTTTCCTCTCCCTTCTCTTCCAACGACGAAAAGTAAACTCGCGTAAGGCCGTTCTACTACCTGGGACGAATTGAAACGAGTTGAAAGTAGTCGTTGGCCTTTCAACGTCGCCTTTGAGCAGGACGGTGCATTCAGACTGGAGTGGACTGGCTGGAGCAATCAACGTTCACCACCGAGGACGGCGAGCGCGATAGTCTGAATCTCCTGAAGATGTACCCGAACGCGATCGGGCGGCGCATCTTCCTCATCTATCCAATTTCCTTGTGAACTCTGACTGATGATCTTTGTCTTTCACAGGTTCTTTCGTTCGTTATCCAGGTCTGTGACCTGCTTACTTGTGAGTGGAGCTAGTGAAAGGTATGTCTATCCTATTCTTCTTGAAGTCTCTTTACTAACGCCGTTGATACTCTACAGGATATCGTGGCGATGTGACGAAGACTCGCCATTCAACTCATCCCACGCTAGAAGCATCCGCGAACACCCGCTATTCTACGATTGCTGTGGAATACTTGGCCTTCCCGTCTACCCCCTTGTCTGCACCCAGGCAACGCGTCACCGCCGGCCCACCACCACCACCACGAAGGAGTCAACTACGTCTCACCGCGATGCATCTCACTACGAAATCCCACCGATTGTGTCTCACTACGCTACCACACGTAGTCATGCTGGAACTTAAGGGCTGAACAAGCGCGTGTGCGGTCAGGGATGGAAAATGGATGGTACGCATCAGGGTATGTCGTACGATGTGCTCTCTGTATAAGCCTACGCTAACACTCTCTCAGGAATAACACGGCGGCGCTGTCTCACCCTCACCACCACTGTCTCACCTTCACCTTCACCCCACCCTCACCACTGCCATTTCGCTACCACCGTCGCACCTGGTCGAAACCTCACCACTACATCCGTCACCACCCCTAACTGTCGAAGCCAACTACCGTCTCGCCTGGCCAAAGACGTTCCCCACCGCGTCTATCACCACCCCATACATTCGAAGCTATATACTAACTCGCTCATTTCGAACGACACCACTTCCGAGCCGGGACACTAGGAGCACTTTCAGAGTAGTACCCGATAGATTACCGCTTGTACATTAAATACACACGAATACATTGTTATGCACATCTCGAGCTCGACTACAGAAGTGAATCTAATAGTGAGAGTTATACTAGCAGATCGAAAGCATGTTGTGGAATACTGGGAATAAGTCGAACGAAATCTGAGCATTAGTGCCTCTTGCCATACGTCTTCAACTTGGGCTTAGGTGGTTTAGAACCGCCTTCCTGGCCTACTGAAGATGCAGGGGAACCGCCCCTCGAACTCGGCACACTGCTTCCTCGCGAAGACGCAACACTATCCGCAATACCAACCGGCCGTCTGACATGGATGGCTGGAAGTTTTGGTAGGCTCTCATCCTCTGAAGATGATTCGAACGCTGTTTTCGTACGAGATGGTCGAGGATTCGAGGGTTTGATGGTACGACTGATACCTGGGCTACCAAACGTCTCTGTAGTCTTCGAAGGGGAGAGGGGGGTGATGGCGATGTCCCTTTGGAGGGTACGTCGGATGCGAGGGGTAGACTTGAACGGGTTACGAGGGGGTGAGCGCTCCTCTTGTGGATCCTTCCCCACATCGAAATTTAGAAGGTCGTCGGTAGCGGATTCGATAGCCGCCGTAATCGATTGGTCAACAGCACCTGGAGGACTTTCCGGTGGAGGAGACGACATTCTAGTGTCGACTGGGGGTACACTTTGAGTAGCATTGGCATCCTTTCGGCTAAGATCTTTCATCTCTGCATCGGAGGGTGCTCGATCCCTAGATGGAGACGGTTTGGGGGGAATGGAGGGGATGGAGCTAACTGGCATCGAGAACGAGAAGAGTGAGTGGGGGGAGAGTTCCGCAGGCCGAGAAAGCGGTGAACCCGTTTCACCTGGTGGAGGGGAGGCCATTCGTTGATCTTCCAGAGACCGACGTGAAGGTGGTGGAGAGGCCATGTGCTCATCGGTGGTGGTATTGTCTACGTTCTTCACGACCAAAGCCTGCGAATCGTCCAAAGTTTTGGGGAGTTCGCTCGCAGGAGTGGATCCTATAACTATTCGTCAACAATCGAGTTTAAGAACCTAGAAGAAAGGACGCACCAATGGTGGGTGTGGGGGCTTTCCCGCTTGAGTTTTCGTGATGATCAGCGGCGTTCGCATCCACCTAGTTCACGGTCAGTTTCAGAGTGGAACCTATGAGGAGGATACGTACGTCTGCTTCGGTCTGCTCCTTGCCATCCTCCTTTAATTTCTTCGGCTGCTCCTCCCGACCATCGACAACCTCCCCTGCCTTCCGTTTACTCCCTCTCTGCTTCGCCGATTCCTCCTCACCAATATCTTCATTATCCTTTTCGGCGAGAACAGCTGCCTTTCCACGCCTTCCCTTTCCCTTCTTCGACACCTCTTTCGACTTCTCAGTATTCTTCGATTCAGCAGCTGGCTTACGCCCACGTCGCGCCTTCTTTGGAGCTTCTTCTAATTCCATTGAAGTATCTTCGTCGTCACCCTTCTTCACTATATTACCCTCCAACATGTTCTTCATCTCTGCGAAGTAATAATTAGAATGGTAGGATATGCACGGTATGTCACTCACTATTCTGCATCTCCTCCTCTTTCTTTCGTTCCTCGTCAGATTTCTTGGCGTTCACTCGAGTAACCAAGACCTTGAGCATGTCGTCCTTGAATTTTGCCGTATAGGACATGTTCACGTCCGTTGTCCCCATAGCGATCATCGAGAAGACGTGAACAGGATCCGTCTGGCCCATCCTATGAATGCGGCCAACGATCTGGATCCCCTCGACATCTGACCACACTACGTCCTAATTCAAGGCCATATGTCAGCGTAGTTTTAGATATAGAAAGCTTTCGACTTACGTATAGAAGTAACGCATTTGCACATGCCAAGTTAAGTCCACATGCGCCAACCTTGGAGAACAGGAGAACTCTCCATTCAGGATCGGTGCTTGCAACAAATTTCCGGACAACCTCATTTCGTTCTTCGGTGTCTTGGGTTCCGTTGATAGCGAAAAGATTGATGCCGTGAACCTTGAAGGCCTAACTAGCGCGTTAGCCGATGATTAAGTACACCAAAAAATGCTTACCGATATAATGGTATCGACCATCATTGGGTACTCATGGTATATGAGTACCTTACGAGTTCGTTTTGCGTTCTCCTTGGGTGGGGGAAACTTCGGGCAATCATTCTCGTCGAAGGTGAATGGGCCAATGTCGTCGTCCGATAAGAGAGCTTGAACGACTTCAATGGATGCAGAGAGTTTGGCCCCTGGTTTGTTCTCGTATTGCTCTTTGGTAGCAAACGAGGGCCAAACATGTTTCTTCTTTCCGGTCTTCGTAGTGGTTTCGTCAGGATACGGATATCCGACAAGGGTACGGAATGACCCATAGAACGCCTTCTGTCTGTATAAGCACTGAGTCGACTGAAACGGCGGGAATACACACCTCATTGTTATAATCGAAGAATGATGTTGATTCCTCTTCCCTATTTCCGGGGTGTCAGATCCTATGCAGAAGTAGCCGACAAGGAAGGACTTACTCATCATCATGCATTTCGTCAACTTCCCCTCGAAGTTGATTCATCTCAAAATCCGGTAACCGAACGGGATACACGAGGCGGTGGCATGGCCCAAGCTGATCGTTGATTCGGGTCCCATCCGGCTTGAGTGAATCACTTGTTCGCCGGATCATCCGACCTTCAAGACCCCTCTGCAGCTCCTGAACGAACTTGGTGCTTTCCTTGACATGTTCCGCTGTTGGGTCATACATCCCAGAGGTGTCCTCGCCTCGAAGACGCGCTTCCGTGATTAGGTGAGTTGCTTTGCGTTCCTCTGGTGTCATGAGGGTCTTCGCCTTGAGTATGAGATTTCCGCGCTTCTCCAACTCTGACCCGTTCTCCAAAATAAACTTCGGTAATCCTATAACGCGCCCAATGTATATCACGTCCTATAATTGAGTCGAATGTCATCACATGTATTTTGTCTGCCGAAAGAAACATACCTTAGGCGACTGATAGATTGGTGTGGCAGTAGCACACCATACGAAACGTGTCCTTTTCCTCATTTGGATTGCCCCAACCCATTTCTGATTTGACGATCGGAGATCGTGCGCTTCGTCCCAGAAGAACGTACAGAACTCCCGACTAAAAACGCTCCTCTTATACGCCCGCTCATTCTTGACCTTTCGAACGCAGTCAATTGGTTTTCCCTTACGGCCTGTGCTTCCCGTATCGAATACTTTTCCCGACGATGTCTGAAAGACCTAAGAATAGAAGTACATGCATGAGGCTGTGAAATGTGGCGAAAACGGATGCCTGACATACCGATTGTGGCATCAAGATGACACGGAATATATTCTGCGTGATTGATTCTTCGGTCCACTTCGGCGAGTTGAAGAAGTCGGCGTCAGTTGTTGTGGGGTACTCAAAGATATCAAGGGAGAACGCAGTGGCGAAGGACTTCCACTCCCTTCTCCATTGATCGAGTAGCGTGTTTGGAACAACAACTAAGTGAGGAAGGTTAGGAACGCCTTCCTTCCCCATGAAATACTTGAGACCTTCTAGGATCGACATTAGAACAGCGTCGGAGGAAGGATGGTAAGTTACGCACCAACAATTGGAGGTCGAGGCGTCCTGCTATCAGGCTGTTCCGAAAGCCATATGTTCTGTAGGCAGGCAAGGAATGCCATTCCCTGAGCTGTCTTCCCGACGCCTACACCATCTGCATGAATGACACCAGGAACATCGTCCTCAGGAACCGAGGAGAACACCTTCGAGATCATTGATGCAACACCGACCAGTTGATGCCAGGTAAGCTCGACTTTCTGAGCGTTGGGTGGAATCGGAAGTTTGGGATCCGCATCTGGCCTAAGGCCGGTGAAAAGCGGCAGGTTTGGAGAGTCCCATGCGTTGATGGAGACGTCCGCAGAGCGATAACGTGCCCAGGATCGTGGACGACCCTCCGGAAAGCCAAGAAGTCGGCACAACTCCTCCGTCGGAGTCGTCCGATATTGATCAATCCCACAATCTCCAAGGTTTCCCTCCCAGGTATGGATTGCCTCGTTGTCAGGTGTTGGCTGTAGACTTGTCCCGACCTCCGCCACAACGAATTCATCAACAAAGAGTGCCCAAGTACGGTCGATGTCAGCCTTGTCCGACAGATCGGCCTTGATGATGGTTTTCTTCGACATCCGAATTCGTGCAGAGGACACTGCAAACTAAGGTCAGCCGTCTGTACCGGTATTGGGCGAAGATCTTACCTCGAGACTCTCCTTTCCGCGAAAGAGCAGCTTCACGCCGTTCGGTTGTCCGCTTCCCTGCCTTTTCTAGTAACGCTTGTAACGACGCCTCATAGACTTCGATCCGCTCATGTTCCCCAAACCGAAGTGTTGCTGCATTCTTGTACGATGCTACCTTATTGATGGCCTGACGAATGACTGTAAGAGAAACCGCTTCCGATTTCTCAATCTCTGGAGACGGCTTGTCAGCTCTCAAGGCGACGGAAACTTAGCTAGTGGCTCACCTGACATAATATCATCTGCTGCCCGTCGTCTAGGCTCCAGAGTCTTCTTCGACGTGTTCCACTTCTTCTTCAGCCTCTCGTATGCCAATCGTATCATAGCAGATACAGCATCTCGAACATCTTTTCTCATCGTCATCCCATCCTTCCCAAACCGATAGTCACCAATTAGGACAGCGGCAATGTCAACCGCCGCATCTCGGGCAGCCGCATCAGACGACGGAAATTCGTCAGGCCGTTCTTCATCAACCTGCTGACCAGGATATACGTTGAACTCCATTAAAGCCGCATCAATAACCTTATTGACGGTGACCGCAAGTCCGCTACTCTTTCCACTAGAAAACCACCGTTGATAGAACTCTCGACCAGCGGCACACTCCTGCCCATCGTTAATCCACTCTGGGCGCTCCTCGGTTACGCGGATTTGAATGCTGTCCGTGAAAAGGCGGATATGCGCAGCCTTTTCCTTCGTAAGTCCATTTGGAACGGGATCCTGGGGATTGGTGGATGGACGACAGGTAATTCCAAATCTAGAGAGGATATCAGGATCGTCCCAGATCTCACGACCTGTTTCGGCATCCTTGATACATAGCAAGATAAGAAAATGAGTTGAGAAGCGCGTTGAAGGCATCCAATAACCTATGACTGGTACCTACGTATTTTCAACTTTCAAGAACACAGTATTTATATATTAGCGACGCAGTTGGGTTTGTGTTCCATTTGTGTTGCATGCTGACCCATTGTGCAGGGTTCTGGACTAGTTTCGGAATTCTCATGCTACTTAGGGAATTGGTAATAAAATGCGATGCTCAACATGCTGTTTTACTTCCTCTCTTCTATACGCCTACCACCTTCATGGATATTCTGAATGCCGAGAATGTGGATTACACCATCTCTGGAATCAACAAGGCATACACCGCTCTGGCCTGCCTTCCAGCAACAGATGACTTTCCCAACCCTGAGCTTGAAGCAGCACGTTTCATAGTCACTGGGTATAATCATCGTGAAGTCAAACGTGCACGAATCGAGCCTCTTCATCATGCGTTGCTTTCTTCATCCGATCTCCCCGTACCTCTTCGCGATCTTGATTCCCTCATTGGTTTCACGGACAAAATTCCCATTAGAGACGATCTCTATGTCTATGCACTGGCAAATCCCCGCGACCAGTTGACCAAGAAAGTTGGCGTACTGGTGAAGTTCTTCCTCCCCCGGAAGAAAAAGGTACGTTCGAATTCTATCAAGTCAGCTCATCAGCTCATGTTCCATAGACCCTGTGGCTGGATCCAGCCTGTGTACCGCATGTATCGCTTGCGCGTTTTCAGCAGTTTCATATGATCCGTATTCTGTTCCCTGGATTGTATGAACGCCGCTGTCAGGTAACGAATTACTCCACCAATCTCATGGACGACGAACTCGCCAGCATTTACAACGAGGGTATTCGCCCAGCTATCTCTGATGTGCTGAAGGACTCTGTACATGAATGGCCCGCAAGTTACGACGCCGAAATCTTCCGATCTCGATTTCATGCCAAAGGCTTTGCTAACAGCACACGAGCAATTCCAGCCGAGAAAGTATACGAATTTGGTGAACGCCTCAAATATCACCTCTCGAAGAATCTTCCTTGGGCTAGAAACATTGTGTTCCATACACAGGTCCGAGGGGTGAAATTAGCATATCGCCACTCCTGCACACCGGAAGATTCACGGAAAGCACTTCTCAACCTCTTACGACCCTTAGACACACGTTCGGGAAAATGGTGGATTGATATTGGGCTAGAATTCTTGGACTATGGCCGTGCTCTCCTGTGGCGTACTGATGCTTCTCATCACCTCGTTGCTGCTGCTTTGGAGATACGCCTCCACGAAGCCAGCAATCTGACTGGCAGCTCAAGCATGCAGGTTGACCCCTCATCTCACTTCACTTCCTTAAGCGGATTTCGACTGAAGATCAAACATTCGGATGCTGGGGGGAAATTCGAATCCCCGTTCATTCAGGCGTACACTACCGACAAGCAGGTCACGTACAACCCTGAGAAGGGATACTACGGAAAATTTGTTACGCCGAAGATGGCTATGAAGGGTGTTCCTCCAGTATTCTGTTCCAGCTTGCTTAAGGCATACCAGGATGCTCGAGAGAACGTCGACGTGGCTGCCCGAATTGAAATTCGAGTTCCTCTCAAGTATTCACTGGTAGCTCTCATGGGCATACCAGATGAAGTACTTCGCATGGCGTTAGTCTCAATGAGACGTTCTGTGTGGTGGTAAGCCCACCTTCAAATATCTGAGATTGTCCACTCACCTTTCCGACAGGGACTTCCGAATATCGCGACTCCACGGTGCCACTACGCTGTTAGCAGCTATGAATCAGATGCCCAAGGAGATACGTACTGAACTACCTACCCTGCAGACCTACGCAGGACTGTGCTTTTTCATCAACGGGCTCCACAGCCGGTCCCTGGATGACCGTACTGGCCGGTTGATTGCTAAATGCATATTTCCTTTGACGTCCAACCTGCAGGATGCAAACCGTCTCACTCAGCAGGGTGAACTCCTCACCGCGAATGATTCAATTGAGGGTATTCCATATGCGCCTGGTGGAATGGTGTGGCTGCGACACATCACAGTTCCACCAGAGTCGGACCGTATCTCGTTTCCCATCTCTCGACCAATTGATCCTTATGTCTTCAAACGGTATTTTGGTGTCGACGAGCAGAATTTCCGTGAACGCATAGCTGGGAAGCCGCTTCAGGTCAAGCAGAAGAATGCTCGGGTGGGTACCTACCTTCCTCCGCTTAGGGAAACCCTCGAGCTTGCATTACCAACGTCCGAAACGCCGATTCAACTTGTCAATGAATCTGGTGATTCTGACGTTGAAGACACATCCCCTTCCTACGTCGAACCGAGCGACGCAAGGATCGACAGGCTTTTTTCGATGTGTCTCATTAATCTTCTTGAAGTTATGGGTGCTTCTCTGCGAGAGCACGCTGACTACGTTGTTCCCTCTTTAGACGAGCGACAGTCGGTCGTCCTCGCCGACTATCAGACGTCAAGTCTTGGTCACATTTTCAGCCGCTTTCAGTGGAAGAAAGCAAAGCTCGCGGAGTGGAAGAAATCCTTCGACGCTCTTTTTCCCAGCAGGAACTTCCGATTCGGTGCGAAAGTTGTCCATCACTACAACCGGTTGACCTATCGGGATGAGTGGAAGGAATGGATGGGAACTCTCAGTGAGAAAGAAGAGAAAGATATACGGGGTAAGATGTACCTGAAATTCAACGAGCTCGCTTGGATTCCACATACGCAAACGGATCGCGTTTGGGTCATGTTGCCCCACAAGAATTTTGCCATGGTGGCAAACGATCCTGCCCTCGAAAAGGCACCACGGATCCTCTGGTCTCCGAAGCGGAAAGATTCTCCTACGCTTTCCGTTTCTCGTACAATACAGCTTGTTTTTTGAGGAGGAGGAGGAGAGTGAGGAGGAACAACCGACCAATATTGATCAAAAGGGTATCAATACCGAGCTTTGCGAGTGGGATATCTTGGAGGACCGCGAACAGTGCAATGTCGACGAAGGACTCTTGCCAGCCCTTGCCGTTGTCGCAGCTGGAGACTCTCCGAGTCTCAACCACTTAATTCAATCGCCGGCAGATCTTGCGAGCCATTCGCCTCAAAAATTGAACGGTCTGAATACTCTAGCTGGCCAACACACCGAGTGGTATCACGACTCTCACAAAGCTCCTCTGGTCACTCAGTTTGACGAGGCGCTAGCTGCCTACGCACTTGAAGGCGTTTACGAAGACGAACTTGCCCAATTCTGGCGAGATTTCTCGATGTGGGACAGAGACAAAGAAGCTGACGATGAAGGAGTAAGCGATGAGTCTGAAAGCCTTGCTGGGTATGGGCCTGACGAGGAAAGCGATGCTGGTAGAAGCTCTCTCCCACCGGAAGACGTAGGCCAGGGCTTCACCGAGGATGAAATGGATATCGATGGCACAGATGATACGTTTAGGTTATGAACGGACGACACAATACATACACGTTGTACGGGTAACGTTGTATTCCTATATCTATCTGCCACCTTCTACGGCCTTCGTTCATATCATATTACGTCCCCACTTTCTCGACGCTGTTTTTTCCGATTCGCAGCTGGATCCGTCCGAGTTTCCACCGTAACCCCACAGACAATAGATCTCTGAGTGTGGAGCGTTAATTCTATCTCGCCTCGTGAGCGCCTAGACGGTAAACGTACGAACACCTTGTTGAATCGTTGGCGTGCTGCGTTCATCCGGTAGGTGCGTCCAAACAAGGTGATGGAAAGGGCTTATATTCACCGGATTCTCTGCCTAGATTCGTTTTGCTATTAACAAAGGCAATAGATGTCAGGAGCTAATCGAATTCGTATTCAGTATTCGTTGGGAGTCGCTAAGTATCAAGGCTTCTTGGATGCCTGCCATACCCTCCGTGCATAGTAACGTTGAGTCTGCATGAGCATTGGTATACGTCCGTCTTACCAGCCGAGCTATTCTCCAATATTTTCGAGAGCTTATCGTTAAATGTCAATCGCACAAGGGATCCCACAACAAACAGCCGCTAGTTGATTCATGAGCAATGAATTCGTATCAGATAGGCAATTTCATATTATTCATTCAATAACGTCTACATAGATAGGTACCTACGAATATGTACCGTACTCAGGGCTCACTTGCAAATTTCGTCGCCGATCTCCTGCTAAAGAAAGCAACGCAAAGACGGTGACTTCATGCCAGTATTCAAGTATCGACGGGAAACGAGGGCCTTCACGAATGGCGCAAGCTGGGACGACGAATGACGATCTTTTGAGGCGTAAGAGGTATGTGTCGTCGGTCCAAACCAGGATCGTCGATGGGGTGTTAGGTCATAGTGTCCAATGGAAAATCGGCGCGAGTTCGAAGGGGATTTTGGATGTGTTGTAGAATCCGATCGAGGAGGTAACGAACATCGATTCTATGTGGAAGAATGTCAGGTAAGAATGGATCGGGACTCTAGAAGCGACGTACCGCCAAATCATTGGTTCCCCCACGTACCAGACCGAGATGATATCCCTCCTCTCTAAGCCTCGAAGCCCGTGATATGTTGGTAGGCAGATATATCTCGCTCGAAAGAATAACTGTGAGTTCAGACCGACAGACCAAGAAGGAGTAAGGCGTTCTCACCGGTAAACGTCTCGTAACCTCGCTATTGAATTCCTTCGAAACGGGTATATGCTCGCCGTTCCTTCCACACCCCCAAGACTGTACCCATCATGCAGGACATTGAAGGTAATAAGCCTCCAATCGTTGCCCTCGATGGCCACCTATTCTTTCGATAACTTCACCCAAATCCTACGATTATCGCTCAGGGTAACGCTACCGATTGTTTAGGCGACTTTTCTTGAGGAATTCTTGGGTACGTTGACATTGACGGTTGAGACTGCGGAGACACGGAGGAATGGCGAACTTCAACGCAATCGGTAGGCTGATAAGGCGTGAGCACGGGACCAAGATAAGATGAGATAACGCGTAAAATCCCCGAAAGTCAACAAACCGCCCGTGAGAAGATGTTATATAATTGTGTACGGCTCAACAAACATTTGACATTCACCCTCCACCCTCCTTTCTCCCTCACAACCGCCGTCGCTTCCCCCTCAATCCCGTTTCGTTGGCTCAACTACCCTCTCTTCGCCTTCAAGTAGACACCAGAAAGGCCGTTCCATACCCGGGACGAATTGGATTAGGGTTTAGGGTTTAGGGTTTAGGGTTTAGGGTTTAGGGTTTAGGGTTTAGGGTTTAGGGTTTAGGGTTTAGGGTTTAGGGTTTAGGGTTTAGGGTTTAGGGTTTAGGGTTTAGGGTTTAGGGTTTAGGGT